>OY763887.1:6531068-7051801 GCA_963667165.1 Barbarea vulgaris
AATTAATGGTTAAATGGGTAACTCATCAACTCATCACAACCTAACCCATTCAACCCATTTAACCATTTACCCATTAACTCATTTGACCCATTAACCCATTAGGGTCAAAATTTTCAACCTATTAGGGTTGGTGGGTTGAGATGGGTTGGATAAAAACCATTACCCATTACCCATTTTGACACCCCTACATCTAACCAATCATCCACATCCCTAACTATTTTACGTTAAACTATAATTATTGAGAAATTCCCTCAAATAGCACCAAAACAAGTTTTTGTTCCAAAAATAGCTCACATTTTTATTTAGTACAAAAATAGCATTTTATGAAGTTCATAATTTAATTTTTTTGGTTTGGGTTGACTATATTAGAATTTAGGGTATAGTTTTTAGGGGGTAGGGGGTACAATTTAGGGTTTAGGGCTTAGGGTTTAGGGTTTAGAAAACCCTAAACCCTAAATCCTAAACCTTAAAAATATGAGGTTAGGATTACCCTTTAATAAAAATGTTAATTATGTCTTAAATAAAAATTTGAGCTAAAAATGTCACAAAAACTTCATTTTGTGCTATTTTTGAGAATTGCCCATAATTATTTGTAGATTAAAAAAAAAAAAAACCCCAGACTTTTGTTTGCTATCTATTGTACATATATTTGTATATTCTTGTCGAAATATATGTCCACGCAGCTTAATTAACAAATTCTTCGGTAAAAGCTTTTTCAAGCATATTCCTTTCTTTTTTTCGTTAATGGATCTAAACTACAGCGTCCACCTTTTTTTATCAACTAAACTTCAACGTCCACCTAAAAAGTATATTCCCTAGCAAATTTGCGAACAGAGAAAGCATATTCTGCTCAATCATATATCAATAAACAAACATATTAAATTAGTTTAACGTGTATATATATATATATATATATATAATCTCATTTCGCATGGTATATTTTGTGAATATACACTCAATTTATGTATTTTAAATCAAGTAGCCTATTGTATGATCTTTGTTCCTGGATAAAACTTTATACAACAAAAGCTCTACACACGTACTCAAAAAAACATTTAAATGTTCTTGATATCAACAGAATTTAAACTCATAAAGAAAAACATACTAATTTATAAGATAATATTTCTACAATATATATATAATATAATTTTCAGATAAATGATAACTTTTTTTTTGTCATTTAACACAAACCGTAATAAATAAAAACTAAATAAATCTCATATGTACAACAACATAGTATCGTCTATCGTGTACACTTTCCTAATAAAAAAAATAATAAATAAAAGCCGTTGTTTGTTGCCGAAGAAAAAGCAAGAAGAAGCCATTGAAGAGAGAGTCACAAGGTAAAGATTTTCCACACGCAACAACGTTTTTTGCCTTATGGATTCATGTCTTCTCTGTATCTTCATCTTCTTCCTGCTGTAGAAGAATAGCTATCGCGCGATTCAAACCCTACGAATCAAGATTCATCGTCACAATGGATGAGTCGGTGGCTTCATCTTCTTCCTCGTCCTCTCATCATCATCCCTCAATTTTCACAAATTTTCCTCTGATTTCATCCATCTTAGCTTTCACCATCGCACAATTCATCAAATTCTTCACCTCCTGGTACGATGAGAAGCCATAATGTTTTTTTATGCTATATAGAGTATTTGTTCTATGTTATCAGACTATTATTCATGTTTGTAATATTCAGATTTTTGGCTTTTGACCATTTGGTAGGATTTGATATTTTTGAAGATATGAAACTATGGTGTAAGTTTTTTTTTTTTTGTGTGTAGGTATAAAGAAAGGAGATGGGATCTGAAACGGCTTATTGGTTCTGGAGGAATGCCTTCGTCACATTCAGCAACAGTTACAGCTTTAGCTTTAGCTGTTGGTTTACAAGAAGGTTTTGGAGGATCACATTTCGCAATCGCTGTGACTCTCACAGCCATTGTATGTGTTTTTTTTTTTTGCTTATTCACTTAATTACATTTTCTTAATCACTTTCAAGAGATTATTAAATGTTAAGTGATTTGTGTTTGGTAGGTCATGCATGATGCAACTGGTGTAAGATTACATGCTGGACGCCAAGCTGAGGTTTGATTTTTTCTTGTTTTTCTCTTTCTGGTGTGTTTTGTGTTCTGTTCACTGATTTTGGTCTCTGCTTTGTTTTTCAGGTTCTTAATCAGATTGTGTATGAACTTCCTGCAGAACATCCTCTAGCTGAAAGCATACCCTTGCGTGAACTTTTAGGTCATACTCCTCCACAGGTAAGTTATAAGTAATACCAATTTGAGTCAGATCACTTGTGGTCAGTACTTGAGCATATCTTTTGGTGTTATCAGGTCATAGCTGGTGGAGTGCTTGGAATTTCGACGGCGTTTGTTGGGTACTTAGTCATGTTGATAGCTAAGTAGCTTATGGTGCAGCAAAAGCTTTAGGTAGCTGAAACAGCCATGACATGGAAATGGGACTCTGGAGGACTCAGCTCAGGTCTGATCATTGCCAAACATATTAATAGGTTTGATTGTGTTAGTGAAAAAATGAAACTGAAGTTGGTAAAATACAGCAGTTTGTGCCTTGAACTACAACGAACATGATCTGTTTAGATTCAGCAGGATCAATACTTTGAAACTCATCTCTATCACGACGTAATAGATCTACCACGAAGCTTCATCTTACTTCAATCTAACTTCCATGATTATCGACTATAGTTTTTACTATAGAATCTAATGTTGATTTGGTCTAGTAAACAGATATTTTAGCATTAAGTTATGTTTACTCTGCCACTTTGAAAATGGCACGAGCTTGCTGATATGTTTCATTCAGTGGTGATATGTTAGGAGAACACGTCAAGAGCCAGGGCTCATGGGAGCTGATTTAGTATCTCTGATATAGAATCATGCATAACCTCACAAGCTATATGTTCACATTCGATCATCTTCTTATTATGGTTTCATCAATCTTAAACATTCTATACATGCTTCGCCATTTTTGGCCACCGACTGTGATTTGGAAACTGTCAATCATATCCTCAAGCACAACAACAACAAAGTGTTTTACATTTAAGTTTTCAACCACCGGTTTTTGGGAGTACATCAATTCATATACTTGTCTTTTATATGAAACTTGTACGTAGTAGCCCATTTCAAGATTATCGGCTTAGTTTTCCAAGATTTCTATAAAACTTTATTAATACGAGTATACTATTATCATACACTTCTACTTTGCTCTCTTATAGCATTTCTAAGGTGTTTCATTGCTTTCAATATATTTGTTATCATAACACGTGAAATATAATAAAATCAAGTATATAAAAAATCCTAATTTGCCTAGAATAATACTACTCTTTGAATTAATTACTAGACTAACACCCTAAAAAAAAGTTTACTAGTATAATACTAATCTTTTGTAAAAATACAAATAAACCAATATGAATTCTATTATTCACAAGATTGCCATTATGAATTAAAATTAGAAAAAAAAACAAATAAAAATTGAAATTTTGGAAAATAAATTTGTTTTTAAAAAAAATCAGATAACTTAAACCTTATTTCCCAAAAAAAAAAAACCCTAACCCAACATACATAAAAAAAAAATCTCATCGCCGCTGAAGAATTTTCTTCAATCCTCATCGCTGTATACCATATCAATGAATTCATCATAAGTGGTTTTTGTATTTCCTTGTAGAATTCGAGAACCACTCTTGCTATCAACAACAAACAACCATCTTTTATTTTTAAACATCCAATTTCCAGATGCAAGGATTATCCTCTCCATAGTAGAATCTTTGAAGGAGAGAATCACAAGAAGGGATGAGATAGATGAGAAGCAAATAGAGAAAGAATAAGATGAAATATCATGAAAAGGAATAACTTGGAGATTACGGTTGAAAACTGAAAGAATGATTGAGGAAGAAGAAGAAGGAGGCTGTAAAAACCCTAATTATTTCGTGGGTATACGTTTTTTTTAGAAAAAATTTCCAATTTTCGTCATAAGTAAAATATGAAAATCTGCGATGTCATTTAAACAAATCTACGGTTAAAAATCTGCGGTAACATTGCTGCAATAAGTCTACCACAATAACTCTGCAGTCACTAAATATACTATTCTAGTAATAATAATATCTGCGGTAAAGAGAATTGCATCTAATCTTTGACGTTTTCAGGAACAATAACTCTGCGATAACGCAAAAAAAATCTGCGATAACTAAAAGGTTAATCTAGCAATTAAACTTTGGTCATAAAATCTGCGACCACTAGTATATAAAATAAACCTCTGCTATAACTAAATTTTAAAATCTATGATGAAAATAAAAGTCTGCAAAATAAATCTACAGTAAAAAAATAAACCTGCCGTATAAATTCTAACAACTTTGGAAAATGGGAAAATCTACTGCCTCTTTATGAGTTTCAGAAAATAAATCTACGGAGGCTAAAATATCTACGATAAATTAAAAAATCTACTACAACTAAGGCATATAAATCTACGGTACAAATTAAATCTTCGAAGCAAATCTACGGAATAAAATAAATCTACAAAGTAAATCTGCGATAAAACTTTAAATCTACCGTTCTAAAAAATCTGCGACAACGTCGAATCGTAGATTTATGCTGTAGATTTTTATGTCAGCGAAAAAAATGCTGATGTGGAATTAATTCATAATGGCATTTTCGTAAAGCCTTTTTTTTTACTCATGGTCTTAAGGGTATTTTTGTAATCAAAATAACTCATTTAACACTAATTTTTTCTATGTTAAGTTAGCAATTAAAGCAAAAATTAGTATTATTCTAGTAATTTTCCCTATAAAAAAAGAAGATAAGTAAAGGAAAAATCAAAAGAAGATAAATGTATACACATAGATCCATGGATCCATACATCTCGATCCAAAAAGAATCAATAGAAAAATAAAAAATCGAAATTGATCTATCTCTTTCTTGAAACAAACGAAAAGGAAAAAAAAAACGACACAAAAGTCATAGATCAACTAACCCTCTCGGGGACTTGCTTTAGAATAAGAAAGAGCAATCTCATGTAAATACCATCGAATAAGGTTTTATCTTTTTCATGGAGATTCCATAAATATTCTATTTCAAAAATCAAAATTTGGTTTTTTTTTTTTTTTTTTTGAGATTGGATGCGGTTACTAATTCATAATATGGCATGTACAGAATGCAAATTTCATTCTCGATTCTACAAGAATTTTTATGAAAACCTTTCATTTGCTTCTCTTCGATGGAAGTTTTATTTTCCAAGACTGTATCCTAATTTTTGGCATAATTCTTCTTCTGATGATCAATTCAACCTCTGATCAAAAAGATATACCTTGGTTATATTTCATCTCTTCAACAAGTTTCGTAATGAGCATAACGGCCCTATTGTTTCGATGGAGACAAGAACTTATGATTAGTTTTTCAGGAAATTTTCAAACGAACAATTTCAACGAAATCTTTCAGTTTCTTATTTTACTATATTCAACTCTCTGTATTCCTTTATCCGTAGAGTACATTGAATGTACAGAAATAGCTATAACAGAGTTTATGTTATTCGTATTAACAGCTACTCTAGGAGAATTTTTTAATGTGGTGCTAACGATTTAATAACTATCTTTGTAGCTCCAAAATGTTTCAATTTATGCTCCTACCTATTATCTAGACATACCAAGAAAGATATACGATCTAATGAGGCTACTATGAAATATTTACTCATGAGTGGGGCAAACTCTTCTAATTTGGTTCATGGTTTCTCTTGGCTATATAGTTCATCCGGGGGACAGATTAAGCTTCAAGAAATAGTGAATGGTCCTATCAATACACAAATGTATATCTCCCAAGAAATCTCAAATGTGCTCTAGACTTGATCTTGGGTTGTTGGTAGTAAGAGGAACGCACTAACCAATAGACCATAAACCATGGAAATAACAGAAAGAGGAAGAAACAATAATAAACTCTCTAAGAACTCCAGAGTTTGAAGAAGAATATTTTGAACCAATTTTTTTTTTTTTTAATTTGAATTCCAGAGTATGAAGAAGAATACATGTAAATTTTTTTTTTTACATCAAGTATAATTTGATAATTTTCACACAAGATTTCTAAGCATCTAATTTCATTTTAAACTGCTCATTTTCAAATAATGTCCATAAGCTGTTCACATTTAATTATAATTTCTTATTCCATTAATCCATAAAACTTTACAACCAATCCAAATTACCTTCTTATCAATTATTAGAAAGCTTAACAAAAAAAAAGAATATGTGAGTTACAAGAAGTACCAGAATAATGAATCCATAAGAAACCAAAAGACGGTCCACAAAGCAGTAGCGGGGAGTGGGGACCTGTCATTGGACCACGTGACTTTGTCAGTCAAAACCCGGACCCGCTTTTCCCCCAACCCGGACCGACAAAACCCATCTCTCGCCGCTCCTTCTTAGATCTTTAACCCTACACGTGTTATCATCTCTGCTGAATCGAAAATACTACCTTCATCTATATACCTAAAGTTACCGTTAAAATAGTACAACTGTATCTTAAAAAATACCGCTCCTCGGGAACTGCATTATAAGGTTTTTTTTTTTTTTTTTAACTTTTTCCCAAACTCTTTTACTTCTTCCTAGATTCCTCCTAATTGTTTGTGATTGTTCCCATTGCATTTACATAATAATTATCATCGCTTTATTTAATTAACAATACTTAATTAGTAGTATAATGGTGATTTTAGAGTCACTTTCTCCCCACGTACACATGATTAAATATTTATTTTTACAGCATCATCTTCACAAAACCAGATCTGAGCACTATTATTATTTTTTTCTTAAAATAAAAACAAAATACTTATATATGTGCGGCTAAAATGACTAATGCTATTCCGATAGAAAAAAACATAGTTAATAAAAGAGTTTTAAAGACTATCATTCTCGTCTCTACAACAACCCATCTGGCATTAATGTCTCACTTCTGAATCTCTCATTTCATCATCAAAGTGGGGTTCTACGAGAGTGACGACTCTTTGATTACTTCGCCACATCTTCTTCCCCTAAATCCTTCGACGTCATCTCATTTTCTATCCATTTAGATAACAAAAGCTTCTGAGTTTTTTTTTTTGTGTGTTTATAAATATTTTTACAAATAATGAGATCTGGTGTAGTAGAAGATAATAACAATAACAAAGGGTGGCTTGGACCAGCGACGCCGGAGATTTCAAACGGAAATGGGAACATTGGTTTTGAGTTTCAGAAAGGTGCTAACCGGACACCAAACCATCACCGGTCTACTATGGGAAAGCCTGCACCGTCTAAATGGGACGATGCTCAGAAATGGCTTTCCGGCGTAGGGTTTGCTCGCGGCGGCGGTGGTGGTGGAGAGAAGAGTCACCATTCTAGGAGTTGTAAGCCGAGGAACTCTAACGCTGATGATCTTAGACTTATAGCTTCAGCTTCCCAGAGAGAACGAGAAGGAGAAGATCAGTACGTTGAGTACGACGACGATGAGACGGCGGCGGGAAGGCCGGAGGTGGAGACTAAGAACGTTGACTGTGGAGAATCTGTTTGGAGAAAAGAGAGTGTTATAAATCCAACGGCTGTGATTCGATCTGTGTGTGTTAGGGATATGGGGACTGAGATGACTCCGATCGGTAGCCAAGAGCCTTCTAGAACTGCTACGCCTGTGAGAGCTACAACGCCGGTTGGGAGAAGTCCTGTGACGTCACCGGTTAGGGCTTCTTCGCAACGTGGCGAGGCGGTGAGGACGACGACGGAGACGGTGATGGTGCCGGAGGCTAGAAGCGTAGTGAGTAATAATGAGAATGTTAATAGCTTTGGGGAGAACAAGAAGGCGATGAATGCTATGGAAGCTCGAGCCATGGCTTGGGATGAAGCAGAACGTGCTAAATTTATGGCGAGGTGATTAACGTTAATTAATTAATTAATTAATTAATGGCTTGTTTTGTTGATGTTAATGTGATTAGTGTTTTGAGATTTGGTTTATGTTTTTGTTGTGGAGTTAGGTATAAGAGAGAGGAGGTGAAGATACAAGCTTGGGAGAATCATGAGAAGAGAAAGGCGGAGATGGAGATGAAGAAAATGGAAGTAAGGGACATTTATTATCGACACGTTCAATTATATTTTGGCTTGGTTTTGGCCTTTTGGGTTGGATTAATATTTAAAAAAAAAAAAAAATTAAATTTATGATTTGTGTTTTGGTTTTGTATTCATAAGGTTTGAGAAAAAAATGTGTGAATGTTTTGTATAGGTGAAGGCGGAGAGGATGAAAGCAAGGGCAGAGGAGAAGTTGGCGAATAAGTTGGCGGCGACTAAAAGGATAGCGGAGGAGAGGAGGGCAAATGCCGAAGCGAAACTGAACGAAAAGGCGGTGAAGACATCGGAGAAAGCTGATTATATAAGGAGGAGTGGTCACTTGCCTTCTTCTTTCTCCTTTTCCTTTAAGCTTCCCTCTTGTTCTTGGTGTCAATAATTGTCTATTTTCATTATTTTTTTTCCCTCTTTAGAATGTAATCATATGGATTTAGTGATGCAATAACTAACGGACAAAATATTCAACGGTTTTGTTTTGGGGGAGAGTAGATAGAATAGAAGATGTGAGGTGTGACGTGAGATAAAGAAAAGGTTAAGCCAGGGGCACTCAGTGTTAGTCACGGTCCCACGAGTCCATTTGAACTAGGTAAACTATGTGCAGTCAATTGCTGAATACTGAAAAGTACGTCGTTGATTTTTGATAAACACTTTGGCAAAACCCATAATATTTGATAGTGCTCGTAAATCGAAATCGGATACTCCTTTTTCTTTTAGATAGGAGTTTAAAGAAAGTAAAGTTAATACTTTGATGGTGGTTTCTGATGATTTTGATAGTTGAAATCTTTTGAATAGCAAAAAAATTAAAAGTCTAGGATGGATGAAATATGATTCGACGAAGCTAGTCGTCATGAATACGAACAATGTCGGATCAACGAGAAGAAATATGATTAGTAACAATAGATATGCAAACGTTTGTATACTGCAAACATTATATTTACTGAATATACATATATGATTATAATTATAAACCATATTACATAGTAAACCTCCGTTTCACTTTCTAATGAAAATACTAGTGATTGTAGCTTAAGAATGACACAAATGCATCCATACCCCCAATTGAAAACAAATGAAACCATACTATGTAACAACAAAATATATGATCACCACGAAACCTACAAAATCCCAAATGATTTCATGCCCGATTCGGATCCATCGGTTTGACCAGTTAATCTGGGATCTAAACACTATTTCAATTCTGGTTTAGTACTAAAATTAGTCAATAATAGAATCCAAAAAAATCCAGAAAACCATCATTAACCCATGATCCGGTTGAACCACTTGCTTGGTGACTCAAGATAATTTTATATTATAAACATTTTTTGATTTAAGAACCTTTTTGATACAAACAAAATGTAAGCGCATACATACGACTACCTCTCTCTTCTCCCCTACTTAAGCGCAACAAAGTAAATTGTCTTTCTATCACATTTTTCTAATTTCTTTGTTTTATCGTATTATATATCAATAAATTGTTCTCTATATTTTTGTGGTCTTTTTCTTATGATGAACAGAACAAAATATAATATTTTATATTTTGTTATAATAATTGATAATATTTATTATTTTTAACAATCGATTATATTGTATTATAAACAAATTAGCTGTGATATATTGTTAGTTTAATTTTGATTTAAAATGTTTAAAGGATGAAATAAAATTGATCAAAGAGTAGGAATGAAGAAAATATGAATGAAAAGAATATGATCAAACATGAGTACAAACTTGGTTAAAGAAACAGATTTATTGGGAGAGAGATGAAAGCATAATTTATTGGGTGTCGTGACAAGAAATAACCAAAAAATGATGAAACGAAATTGATCAAAGAGTAGGATAAACAAAATAGAAAGGAAGATGATCAAACATAGATGAATACAAATTCGGTTAAAAAATCAGACTTATTGGTAGAGAAATCTAAAATCTAAGATTAAAAAAAATGATATTAACAACAAAAATTGGTGAGGAAGTGATAAAAAAAAATCAAAAGATGCAAAATAGAAAGACCCAAACGTTGGATATACTTTTCTAAAATCTTAACCGCTTGAAAAATGAAAAGACGCAAACGTTAGATTTGCCTTTCCATATATTTAGCAGCTTAAATCTGAACTGTTGGATAAAAAAAGTGATTTGTTATTTCTTAACAATCGATTATATTGTATTATAAACAAATTAGCATCATGTTGTGACAATTTGTTAGTTTAATTTTGATTTAAAATGTTAAAAGGATGAAACAAAATTGATCAAAGAGTAGGATCAAAGAAAATATGAGTGAAAATAAGATAATCAAACATAGATGAGTACACACTCGGTTAAAGAATTGGACTTATTGGGAGAGAGATATAAAACCTAAGATTGAAAAAATGATATCAACAAAAAAAGATGGCGATGAAACGACTAAAAATAAATCATAGGATGCAAAATAGAAAGACGCAAACGTTGGATGTGCCTTCCAAAATCTTAACCGCTTGCAAAATGGAAAGACGCAAATGTTAGATGTGCCTTTTCATATATCTTAACCGCTTAAATCTGAGCCGTTAGATGAGAAAATAAAACAATCTCATGCTTTAGATTAAAAAGATGACATCAGCAATCTTTAAAAGTGATTTGTTATTTCTTGGCAATCTATTATATTGAATTATAAATAAATTAGCCGCCTCTAATATATTACTGTTTTTACACATTCTAACTAAGGTTTTTTGAGTCTTTGCTTTGGTTTTGGAGTCTTTTCAGGTTGGAACGTGTTCAAATGGAGTTTGATGGCAAAAGGAACAAGAAAAAGAGGCAAAAGAGCATTAATGGCCATTTGGAAGCTCAGATCGATCGATCTAGGCCTAGATCGATCGATCCATCATTAGGAGAAAAGCCGAGAGTTTTTGGATCGACCAAGGAAGCTCATATCGACCATCCAAGATCAGATCGATCAATCCAGCTTTGCCGAGAATTTCCAGATCGACCATCCAAGCCAAGATCAATCGTTCCTGTCCAGATCGATCGATCCATACCCATATCGATCGATCTGGCCTCAAGTTGAGAAAATCGCAGAAAAAAAAAATTTACTCTTTTGACGAATGTTTCCAACCTAGATCGTGTTTTTCCTATATATTATAGTTTTTTTGTCATTATATTTTTATTATATTAAAATTTTAGCTACATACACTAACCTTAATTTTTTTTAAGTTTTTACTTAAAAAAAAAGAAAAAAACATGGTTATGAGAGTGAACATATCTTGTTTGATGTAAATTGAATCGATTTGATGGTTCTTATAATATTAATTTATTATACTTTTATAGCAGTTTAGGGCTTATTTTTTAGTAAAACATTTATTTTTGGAGCCCTTTTTAGTAAAAACAAATAAAATGGAGGGGCAAAATAAAAACAAATTGGTCTAATAGACCTAAAATTCGAGAACTAGTTTTACGATTTCGTCCTTTAAGCTCTCGACGCCCTTTCTCTCTTCTCTCTCCACCCTTGTTCGTTCCTCGTCGACGGTAACCCACAGGCCACATCCACCCGTCAATCGGAGCTTCGCCACTCTTTTTTTTCAATCCAATTCACTTTCTAAATCTGAGTTTCCTTCTCGTTTCATCTTCTCTTCCTCGCCATCGATTTCTAGGGTTTCGCGATTTAGATCACAAGTTCTGCTTCAATTTCAAGCGATTTGATCACGAGCAGCTGTTTGTGCTCCGTGAATTAATCAATTTCTGATATCTCGAGATTCAGTCTCTGCGATTTTCTGATTCTGATTCCGAACTCGGTTAGTCACTTGGTCATATATTCTCAATTTAGCTAGAAGCAGATTTGGGAGTTCCTTAACACATAGGATTTGGGGTTTTTTTTTTTTTACCCTTTCTCTCAGTGAAGTTAAGATTGGAACTTTCTGTATGGCGGCTGGGAGGAATGTTAGGTATCCTGACCATGAACTGAGAGAACAGGAATCGAATTCTAGATTTTCCAGGCGGGATAGTGCTTACTCTAATGAGGATTATGACCATGTTAGGAACGGTGTTATTGATAATGAAAAGGGACGGGTCAGTAATCTGAGACACGATGATAGTGGTAGGATTAGGTCCGGAGCTAGGCAGAGAGATAATCAAGAGAGGGAAATGGTTAATAGTGGTTGTCGGTTATTGAAGAGCAATACTGGTACTAGGGAAGTATTTGTTGATCGTGGTCCTAAAAGATGCGGTTTTTCAGCTAGGTCTGTGGATAGGGAACCAGGTGAGCTCTCTAGTGAGAGTGGGTCGGATGATTTAGTTGAGTCTGAATCGTTGGTGAAATATAATGGAGTTGTGAAGCAGGTAGAGAATAGAGCTCAAAGCCCTGTAGAAAAGAAGAGAAAGTTTTCACCAATAGTATGGGACAGAGATGACCATGACAGAAGTAATTTGAGCAGAGATGAAAAACCAGTGGAAGTCAGCCCTCTTCCTCCCCCACCACCATTGATTAAGAGGTCAAGCCAGTCACCTAGTGTCAATCGTGATGACAATTCTCATTTTTCTCCTGCAAAGAGTAACATGCATCAAGATCCTGCAGAAGTTAGTGTTCTAGCTGTTTCTGTCCCTACTTTGTCATCCCCGGTAGATATAAAATCTTTGTGTGGGGTAGAACAACCATCGAATGTTGGGCATGATGGCAAACAAGAGGATGCAACACACCTGGAAGAGGAGGAAACCGTGCCAACAAGGCATATATCATCCTCTAGGTGGGCTGCTGGCAACAGTCCTCCAACTGACGAAGGTGAAATAGTAGAAGAAACAGAAGCTAATAAAAGGAGGAAGAAACCACTTCCTATGCAGGGGAGATTGCGCAATAAGTCACTAACACCTGAGGTCGGGGAGTTTGTGAGGGAAGGTTATAGATCATCTGATTCCGATGAAAGAAGGCACCATTCTTTGCCAGGAAGCAGAGATGATTTTGAGGAGAAGGATGCTGTTAAGGGTGACCAGATGGAAATAGATGAGGAGGAACGCAGAAGAGGAAACACTAGTGACAGCCTTAGTGAA
This sequence comes from Barbarea vulgaris, assembly GCA_963667165.1. Lineage (NCBI taxonomy): Eukaryota > Viridiplantae > Streptophyta > Magnoliopsida > Brassicales > Brassicaceae > Barbarea > Barbarea vulgaris. The sequence goes on from OY763887.1 coordinate 6,544,147, forward strand.
ACAGATTCGGATGACGAGTATGTTCGACATGAGACACCTGAACCTGCTGGTACTCCAATGAGAAGTATAAACATGCTCCAGGGTTGTAGAAGCGTTGATGAGTTTGAGAGATTAAATAAGATAGATGAGGGTACTTATGGTGTTGTTTATAGAGCAAAGGATAAGAAGACAGGCGAAATTGTGGCCTTGAAGAAGGTGAAGATGGAAAAAGAAAGAGAAGGTTTTCCATTGACTTCTCTAAGGGAAATTAACATACTTCTTTCTTTTCATCATCCATCAATAGTGGATGTTAAAGAGGTGGTCGTCGGTAGTAGTCTTGATAGCATTTTTATGGTGATGGAATACATGGAACATGATCTTAAAGCATTGATGGAGACAATGAAGCAGCGTTTCAGTCAAAGTGAAGTTAAATGCTTAATGCTTCAACTATTAGAGGGCGTCAAGTATCTTCATGACAACTGGGTGCTTCATCGAGATTTAAAAACATCTAACCTGCTTCTTAACAATCGCGGTGAATTGAAAATATGTGACTTTGGTTTGGCTCGGCAATATGGCAGCCCGCTAAAGCCGTATACTCATCTGGTTGTTACACTTTGGTACAGGTAAACTGCGTTTTAACCCTATTCTAGTTTGAAAAACAATCTGTGGTTTCTGCATTTGCAATAGTAATTTTAGTTCTCATGGCCGTCACTGTTAGTATAACCTAAGGTGCCATCACTGTTCTCCCTTTTCTATCCCGGTACATTAGGATCAATGATTTTAAAAGTCCTGTTTCTTAATGACGTTAGTATCTGATTTTTTTCTATGGCACCACAGACTCAGTGCTGAGGCTGCTTGGATCCTTGTCTTTCTTCTTTGAGAGTAGTCTATAAAATATGCTATCTTAGCTATTGAATACGTAAAGCTTTCTGAGGTTTTTTCTTGGACACAACTTAGAATGGCCCATTATAAACTGGAGACAGTTGGAAAAATTTGTACTGCAACTTTCTTGACTTGTGTTGTTCCTTTTGTTGATTTTCACTTCCTTCTTGTTTTAGAAATAATCACTTCCTCCAGGACCAGGCCCAATGACTGCATTTGTTTTTCCAGGGCACCTGAACTCCTCTTGGGAGCAAAACAATATTCTACAGCGATTGACATGTGGTCACTGGGCTGTATCATGGCAGAACTACTATCAAAGGCTCCATTGTTTAATGGGAAAACGGAGTTTGATCAACTTGACAAGGTATTTTGAATAGTGGTTTTGACTTGGATCTCCAGCCATCCTAGGAGCACACACAGCTTATAAATTACTGCTGCTTTCCATTTACAGATTTTCAGAATCCTTGGTACTCCCAATGAATCAATTTGGCCTGGGTTTTCCAAGCTACCTGGAGTCAAGGTCAACTTTGTCAAGCATCAGTAAGTGTTTATTATTCCTTGTAATTTTCAGTTTTTATGCAAGCATAACCGTACTATAGATTTGCTTAAAGTCTCTAATATTGTTCCCAGGCTTTCTAGCTTTAGGTGATGTGGTGTGGCTTTCTGGCTCATTAGTGATTTTTTTTCTTTCTATTTTTCATAGCTGTGATGTCGTTCTTCTCACCGCTGACTTGTTCTTTTAGGTATAACCTATTACGTAAGAAGTTCCCAGCCACTTCATTCACTGGTGCACCAGTTCTGTCCGATGCTGGGTTTGACTTGCTGAACCAGCTCCTGACATACGATCCTGAGAGGGTAATAGAAATATATATATGTATATATATATGCATGTTAATCAAGTATACATCTTGATTGTTCCTTGACTTTTGGATCTGTGGGGTTTCTTTTATAGAGAATAACGGTTGATGCTGCTCTTAAGCATGATTGGTTCCGAGAAGTCCCTCTGCCAAAATCCAAAGATTTCATGCCAACTTTTCCTGCTCAACATGCCCAAGACAGGTACTGAGATCTATCTAAACTGAAACGATCACTGGTTTGACTTTAAATCTGTCTCTAACCTTTTTCTTCTATGCCAAGGCGTGGGAGGAGAGTTGTAAAGAGCCCTGATCCTTTGGAAGAGCAACGTAGGAAGGAATTAACACAAACTGAACTTGGGTCTGGTGGTCTTTTTGGCTGAAGTGCGGGGCACCTGTTGAAGTTATCAGTAGGAATACAACCTTGATACTCTCAGATACTTGGAATTACCACATTTAGGCGAGGGCTGCTGCTTAAGCGGAGGTTGGAACATTTGTATCTCAGAATATCTTTCATGCTTTCTTTACTCATTTTGAGGATCCATGGTGATTCGTGAAGATGTTTTTCCTCCTTTCGCCAGCTAGAATCCTTGCAGGTTTAATGTGTTCACAAGCTAGGCTGGTCAGTAAATAGTGCTACGGCTTTCTGACAGAGCTTGTTATGCAAGGTGTGGCATGATAATAAAAATTCATTTCATACTGAAACTTATGTATGTAGCATAGTGTTATTGAATAGACCTTTTTTTACTACTACGAGGAATAACCTATTCTTTCCCCCCCCCCCCCCCCCCCCCCCCCGAAAATTATCTTTATCTACTCTATTTCTATTTGATTATTATATATAATATTGACATTGTGTTTGCAAGAAACACTGGTGTTGAAGTGGAGGTGACACTCTTCTTGTCTTGCAGAAGAATTGACGCAGTTGCTGATGAATCTTCGCAAGGTAATGTATAGTCCTGATGGTTGTAGTGTTGAAATTTGGTCTTCATTTGTATTCCACTGAAATCGTGTATATATGGATCTCCAGGATCAGATGGTTGCTTCGTAAATACTCAAATTTTGTAGTTTTTAGTTTGTGGATTCATAGTTTGTAGGTTCAACAGTTTTCTGTGGATTCCTTTTTCTACTTTGATTGGTTAGGACCTCATGGCAGCAAATATAGTAAATAATTGGTACTCTGTGCAGGGATTAACTGTCCTAAGGTCTCTGAAATACGCTTTTTAGCCCTACTTTGCAGTTTGCTGATTTCATGATTATACTTGAACTTTTGTTGTTGACTGCGAAGTGCTAGAAACTGTTTATTAGGTTTTCAGTAACAAAGTTAAAAAAATGAGCTATGCTGGGAAGTGACATTGTTTGTCTCAACCTTTAAAAAAGCATATGCTTGCAAGTGATAACAAATTACTCGTGTAGGAGCTTTCTTTAGATCAGCCATCTCTTCTTGGATCCTTAAAAGTTTTATCTTTCCTTGTGCATGGGCATACATTCGATGATTTTTTTTTGACATTTTACCATGATTCTAGCCGGGAATAGCAGTATTCATACCATGTCATGACATTAGAAATGGCGTTGCAAGCAAGCGCGAGTTACCATCCAGGTCATTTGCATCCGGAATCCATATTTGGTATGCCACTTGATGAGTATTATGGTGGTCCTGGACAGGACTCTCACGGCCTTTTCATTGAAGACCCATGAATATGATAAACCTTGATACCAATGCATAGCCATGTGTTTGCAAAAAGATCACTCCCCGAAGTGGTCATTTTCCAATTGCTCTTAAAGAATTTGTCCGGTGTTGGACCGATTCCATATTCGAAATACCAAAAAACAGTCAGTGAGATCGTGTAACAGAGGTTCTAGTAAGTTTTAGAACTGGAATTACAATTATTGGTTTACATTAAAAAAAATTAATGGACTTACAATCGCCATTCATATATATGAAACAAATTAAGCCTCGTCATTACAGCTTTGTACAGTCTTCACGTAAGCAAACGAAGAGACCCTCAAGTCCATCAAGTATCTTTCTCCTATATAAATTGAAAGTCTCACTATATGACACAGGGCAAAAAAAAAGCTATCTATGATACACCAAACCTTTCTTTTGTCATTCAGAACTAAAAACTACAGTTTTCCCAAGTACAAAGGTAACTAGAGAGAGCTCAATGAAGAATATTGTGTTTATCAAATGCCTGTCTACTGTCCACCCAAATATCGTTATCCCACCTGGATTCATCTGCAAATACAACACTGTAACAACCATATATAATCAGCTATCATCATATCGAGTTTAGCAGAAGAGATGGAAGAAAAAAAGTGCGAAAACAATGCTCACCGAAAGCTTGTCTTTTGTGATACGAAGACATGGACATGTATGAAGGGAACTGGTTCATAGCAGGCATCCTCATATAGTAATCCATTGATTCCACATCACTTTCTGAACGGGAAATCGGAAAGGAGATGGGCGGATTCATGGTGGCCTCCAAGTTAACTCCACTAGGAGAAGTCCTTATCTGAGTTGAATCTGTTGTTGAGCAAGACATAACCGCATGCCATTTACTCGCAACTGATGCTATAGCTTGAGCTCTGTGTGATATTTTTGTTGCTGCGTGCAGACACAGAATAATTCCAACAACTTGTACCACCGCCGAGACCTGAACATATATCATTCTTTCAAGCTTAACCTCCACCAAAAAAAGAAACAAAAACCAGTGAATAAAAGAGGTTGACTTACCGCAAAATCACCACCATTTACATATGTGATACGCCCGCTATACGCAGTGGTCTGGAAAAGCGTAGTAAACTGACTAGCTGTGACAACCAGAAACTGTAGAAGCAGAAAGATACGGAACCTATGGCTTATTTTGGAGAGATAGTGACGCAAACGGACATGCTCACAGATGAAAAGTGAGATTTCAGACTCCCCATCTAAAAGCTTTGCATAATCTTCAAAGTGAATGACTTGCAAGTTACAAACTAAATGAAACATGGCACTCGCAGCTAGAAATACAGTGCTTAAATAAGTCCATGACAAGATCATAGATAAGAGAATCGCAACAGATAGCCATGGCTGATCATGTGGCACATATAACATTCGAATAATCTCCCGAACAGCTTTCAACACAAAACATGGCAGAGACCAAAACGCAAGTAGTCTCACAGAGTTCTGCAACAACAACAACAAAAAAATGATTACTTTAGTGCAATATCAACAAAGGAACCAAATTTCTACACAGAGTCCAATTTGAAATCGAAGAAAAAGTAGAAGAATCACCGAGATTTGCTGAATGTATTGAGCTTTAAGCCGACCCATACGACCACTGAGTTGATCAACAAACAAAAACTTTCTAATCCCATGTTTTCTCAGATTATGAGAAACGCAAAGCAAAGAGACACCAGCCAAACACGCTTGCGAAATCACGATATTGAGCTCGAAGCTCTTGTATTGGTATCTGTCACAACCTAAACAATGCCCTAGCTCAAGCACTGTCACCGGAAGCACCAAACCGATCGTTAAAAATACGATCCAAGACAACACAAGGCTTCTTGTAGACGATTGATTAAACCCAAGAAGCGTCAGAAACGTCTCCAGCCATTTCAGCGTTTGACCGAGGTCGTCGTCTTCGCCGTTTTCGTTTTCCGGCGGAGGAGGTTGTTGCTCTTGATCGTGATTTGAATCGAGCAACAACGGCGTTTCAATGGCCGGTGATTGTTGTTGTTGCTCAGTCTCCGTCATCAGAACAAGTCTGATGATACGTTTATAGATTTGTACATCGAAGCTCGTTAATGGCGGTTTCGATCTCATTTAAAATCGCCATCTACAGAACAGAATCAGATCGACGGTTGTAATTCATTTTTTTTTTCCGATTAATCTGAAGAAATTGGGAACTGGGAAAAAAAATATTAATCCAGGGATCGAGGGATTGGCATTTAGTAAGCGGTGTGATTTGGAGGGGAAATTTTTATAAAATTAATTTTCTCAGTTGGTGTATTTTAAGCCGTTAGATTTACCATATTAAAATGGGGGTTAGGTTCAAGTTTAACGGTTGATGATCAATGACGATATGATAAGAGTGAAACCAGTACAGTACCATCTGATTTTTTTTCTTTTCTTTATATTCTTTGTTTTTGATACACTTCACACATATTAATAAGAAAATTTTAATTATAATTTTATTTAATAAATGGTTAAAGACTTAAATTCCAAAAATAAAAAAGGTATGAATTAAGAATAAATTAATAAATTTGATTGAAAAGTCATATTATAAATATAAAATAACATTTTTATAAAACAAAAATAAAATTCTAAAACAACACTCTTTAACGGAGAGGAGACGGAGGAAGTAACTTTTTTTTTTTTTTTTTTTTTTTTGATACTTTTAATACTCAATAAATTGTTTTTTTAAAAAAAAAATCATATTTATGGTTGTGTCCGATTGTTTTTTGCAGTTTATTCTTTCAGGGGAAACTATATTAATTAATTCTTTCAGATGCTATCTCTGATAGTATAATTATGCAAGTCAGTAAAGATATTTTCTGACGTCATATGAAGAAAAAGTTAAGAATCTAAAATACTACTATTTGGTTGAAGTATTCAATAGGAGGAGGAACATGAGGCGCATATTTAAAATCCAGCTACAAGATTTCGTAGGTGGAGGGACTGCTTAGTAACAACAACATTTTGTTTTCTCAAATAAAAAAAAATTAAACAGTTAATGTGTCACTTACACGAGATAACACCTGTGACATAGGTGTACATCCAATTAAAAGAATAAATGTTTACGTAATTGCATTTACTAACAAAAATTTAATACATATCCAACTAACAAAACGTTCTTACAAACTACATTACATTTTTCCATAATTTTGACCATTTCAAGTGGATTGGAAAATGTGAGACATTCGAATATTTTTTTTGCACCCGGTTCTAAGAGAAGATGACATGTGGGTTATGTATTCGAATGTTCGAATGGCTCACATTTGATCATATATAACATTTTTGAGAAAATCATTAGAAACTCGTTTTATAGAACGTTAATATCATTTTTGAGTTTAAAAAAAAAAAAAAAACCACAGTGATATGTACATAGTAGATATGACATTAAAAACGATATCTTTAATAACATTAAGAATCTGGTTATGTTGATGATGATATTGATATTCAATTCGAAGTTAATTTTGGTTCGATTTCTTTTGTGGTTAGGTAAATTTTGTCAAATTAATATTAAAGTTATTAACACTGTTAATCGACAATAATTGTTTATGTTGCTAACCAAAAACGAAATCATGAATTTTATAAATTTATATTTTCTTGTAAAAGCCTCGAAATGCAGAGACATTGAACTCCATTGGCGTGGGCTCCTAAGGGAATCTGAAAACTTGCTGATTGAATCGAATACGATGTTTTTTGCTTTCAAATACAAAAAATGCATTTATCTTTCTACTAATTGTGTACATATAGATTAATCTCTTTGAGCTTCTTTCAAATAAAGTTGCGCACTTTTTTTCTTTTTCAAATAATGTAGTTGTTTCTCTAGCGAGAGAAAAATATATCAAAATACTAAATTGAAGCAAAAAGATGTCTGGTACATAGATTTAGCAACTTTTGAAGTTTGAAGTCTTTCTAAAGAGAAAAAGCATATGCAGACTCTCATCACTGATCTTGTATTTCAACCTATCATCTGACCATGTCCATGAAGCAACTAATCACACACAACAGATTTAACATGAAAACGTAAACTGAATCATAATGAGAGCAATATAAAAAAGTCGATTCAGCTCCTCACCCCACTTCTCTTGAGTATGGACTGTTTTAAGGAAGCATATCCAGAAAGCTTTTGTCCAATCGCCCATCATGAAACATATTAGTGACCAAACTTATTGTCCAAGCATCTCCCTCAAACCCACAACTCCTCATTTCTTTGATGAGTTCAGCTGATGCTGCTATGCCACCATCTCTAAGGCGTGCTCTGATCAGTTTATTATAAGTACGGTCATTTGGCAACGTCCCATCTTCTTTCATTTCTCTAAACAACGCATCCGCTTCCTGTAATAGGCGTTTACTACACAAACCTGATATCATTATAGTGTAGGTTACAACATTAGGCTTCACTCCTTTAAGGCTAAGGCTACAAAATAAACCCCACGCCTCTTCAACCTTCCCAGCCTTGCACATCCCTTCAATCATAATATTATATGTGTAAATATTAAGTTCCATTGTACTCTTTTGCATATACTCGAACACCACCAATGCTTTCGCTAGCTTCCCGTAATTACAAAGTCCATCTAGCAAAATGTTGTATGTCATAATGTCGGGAGGCACACCACTAGAAACCATCTTTTTGAAAACTTCTTGGGCATTCTCACAATCAGCAGCTTGAAAATACCCTTGGATAAGAGTGTTGTAAGTGACTGTGTCGCCGACTAATCCTCTTTGAGACATCTCGCGGAAGAGTTCCATACCATCTTCTACCTTTTTGGAGTTGCAAAGTCCCTTTATAAGAGTACTATATGTCACTATATCTGGGAGGCAATCCTTGCTAACCATGAACTTAAACATTTGCTTTGCCTCCTCAAGGCGATCATGCATACAAAACCCATTGATCAATGAATTGTAAGTGAAAATATCAGGATCTATAGACCTTCGGATCATCTCCTTGTACAATTTTTCGGCCTCTAAAAGCTTCCCTTCTTTCACAAACGCATCGATCAGCACATTGAATGTGACTACGTTGGGGTTGATTTTCCTCTTGATCATATCACTCAATAGTCGAGATGCATCGCTCCATCTTCCGTAATTACAAAGGCAACTTATGAGGGAGCTGTACGTAAAAACATTTGGTCTAATTCCTTTATTCTCCATTTCATTGAACAGGTCGAGTGCATCATTCACATGCTTGTATTTGCAGAGACTATCAATGATCGTGGAGTAGATCATAACAGAAGCCTCTATTTTCCCTGCTTCCATCTTCTTGAGCAAATCTAAAGCCAAATCGGTATCACCTCTTTTACAAACTCCATTTACTACCACACCGAAAGTAACTAGATTTGGTGGACAACCTTTTTTCGCCATTCGATCAACTAAAGCCACAGCTTCGGAAGCTTTGTTGTGGAGAAAAAGTCCATGGATAAGAGTTGTAAATGTGACAGTATTAGGTTGATATCCCATTTCCACCATTTGGTCAAGCAAAGCTACGGCATCAGAAATCCTATTACCATGACAGTATCCATTGAGAAGCGAAGAAAGCGTAACAATGGTAGGCTCATAGCCGAGTTTCATCATCTTACCAAGAATAGCTAAAGCAAGAGAGAGTTGGGAGCGTCGACAAAAACAGTTAATCAAAATACTGTAAGTATACTGATTATGTGAAATCCCTAATTTCTGCATCTGCTCGCCCAAAGATATCACAACATCAAACTTCTTCATCTTAGCAATACCACTCAACAATTTACTGAACTCAATAATTGAAGGTAAAGGACGAGACTTTACCATTTTACCGAACAGATCAATTGCATCATCTAACTTAATATTACTCAGCCCATTTCTCAATATCTCTCTGTAATCATCACTGAGACAAGAAAAAGCTCGTACCCAGCAACAAGAGAAACTGCTATGGCTAAACGAAGGAGGAGCAGTTCCAAGTTTACCTTTTTCGAGACGACTCCGATGAACAAATGTCTTTCCCGTCGACGCAATCGCAAAAGATCTCCTCATCTTCTTCAGCTCTGTAAAACTTGTATAAACCCTAAAGGATGAACCTTTAGAGAAAGAGAGAGCAAGATTCTTCTACCAGACAGAGGACACACACTCTGTTGGGACTGATTCGTCTGATTTCAGTTTGCATCGCCGTTAGATCATTTTGGTATTTGACGGTCAAGATTTCATCTTTATATCATTTCTAATTTTACTAACCGACCGGTTTCACTTTATAATGTAATGTTTACTAGTAAGTCTTTAGTGTATTTTAAACCCACAAATCAGTTTACTTAAAACCGGTTCAATGAATTTTACTAGCTTAAGTAACGCGGATTAAATGAGTTAAACCTGGATAGATTCATATATTAGTTGATTTTGTATATCGTAATTGTTTTACTCTGTTTTTAGTAATAGTAACTAAAACAAAATTAGACCGAAGTTTAGACCACAATCACTTTTAAATTTTCCCCATTTTTTTTAACAAATTTAGTTGGTGTAGGTTACATCCAGTCTTAAAATATTCAGAACCCCATGATCAAATTTCAAAAAAAATCGCAGTATATCAAAATTTTATTTGTTTTATTCAATTGATTTATAGAGAAGCATACAAAATATCCACTATTGTCTGTTGTACCTCTCATGAAATTTTTTTTTTTTTGAAGATGTAATTATGACTGTTTGTTCTTACATAAAAATAGTTTCCCCGGAAAATGGCGATTGTATACGAAATGTTTCAACTTTCAAATAATATCTCTCAGGTTATAGTTTGATAGTACAATTAAAAAAAAAAAAAAGATTAACGTAGAAGAAGAAGTGACTGAGAAATGATGACATTACCCCTTAAATCTTCTTGGATATATATATTTATTATTGTCATGATACATTCGAAAACACAAGTAATATTCCTCATATTAGAGACTCTACCACCATATAAAACATAATAATGATATAAAATTTCTGTATTGCATAAATCTAAATAGAAATGCTATTGGGAATACCACGACCAGTGACTCCATGTTGTGAAGTAGGAAGAAGTAGTTCATAAGGAGGCATCCCAGCTCCTGTTCTGTTCTTTAGTTTCTTATCTTTGTTTCTCTCATTGATCTTCTTCTCTATCTCCTCAAGTTCCTCTGAGAACTTGTTAAAATACTCAACCACTTGCTCATCTTGAAACCACTGTCTCTGAACTTCTTTTAGCTCAATCAAGTACTCTTCATCAGGGGAATGTGTAGAGAGCGTCTCTTGCACTGCCATCACTTTTGTTGCTTGGAGTTGTGTTGGTAGAGAGCCTAGGAAGCTGTACTGAGGGTTTCTCATGAACATTTCGTAGTCTGGATCGGTTTCGTGTGGTATAAGTTTCCTCAACAATGTAGGTCGGTTTGGGACATACCCTCCGAATGGGTACTGACCGAAGTTGATGGCTGCGTGTTGACCCGAGGCGATCCATATCATGTTGGTTAAGATTTGGGTCAAGTCTTGAGTTGTGTTGAGTTTAGGCCACCAAGGCTCGTCTTTCTTGTCGTAGTGACCTTTGTTCTTGATCTCATCCCACCAAGCTTGGAGCTCAGTGTCAGAGGTTATTGATTTGGGCTCAGCGTAGAAGTGTTTGACATAGGATTCGACTAGGTTCTCAATAGCTTTCCAGATCAAAAGACCATCTGCTGCATATGGATAATCTTCGATCACAAGCTTCACTCCACATTCTGCTGATGAATCCTCCTCTGCCATTCCCCTGTAAATGATGCCACAGACCGCATTAGAGAGACAGAAACAAAGAGTGTTTTTGTTATTAAGCGAAGCAAAGAGCTTAAACCTTCGAACAAGATCAGCAGGAAGGCCTTCCATGTCGAACCGCCACATACTCTTGTATGCTGCAGAGCTTAGTTCCATTGCAAATTTTCCTGGAGTGAAGCAACTTTCTATAATTCCTCCTCCATTGATTAAGCTTTTACGCGCACGTGCGTTGATTTCTAGCGTGTAGCGCATATGAGGGTGAAGCAGCTTGTAAACAGGATGCATTGTACTCAATTGTCTGTTCGTAGCAATAATGTAAGGCTCCATGGAAGCGTGAGTCCTTAGCCTGAGAGAGTTGAAAAAAAAAAGAAGCAAAATTATGCCTCTTGAGTACATCAATGGAGACTACAAATCAAAATTCAAGAAACTTAAACTTTTACCAATGGTTTACAAGTTGGTGAACACCAGCATCATTTGAGCAGACATGAGCTTTAGCTAGTTTCCAAATCCAGTGAGTAGTCGCGTCATGTCCATGTGTATAAACAAACTTGTTCTCGGCTTCGGGTGTAGGAGGCAACGAGAGCTCTATGGCTAATGGCCGCAGAGCTCCCGTCTTTGAATAAAAGAAAACTGTTCTTGAAGCATATGTCTTTCTTGGATCTGTTTCAATGGAGTTTATCTTGTTTACAAATGGCAAAAGCATGTCATGGTAATCTAGCAGAAACAATCTCTTCTCCTCAAGCGCCTGCATTAGTCCGCGAACAACAAGATGAGAAGATGTGATTAAAAATCACAAAAATGTCACACTTTGTCACATTACAAAAACCTTTTCTATAGTGGTTCCATAGTGTTCAACTTCTCGAGCTATGATTTCTTCAGTGAGAGCAGATTCTTGTGGTCCATATAGAGCCGGGTCAAGCTTGCTTCGAATCGGTAGCTCCTATCAAAACATTACAAAAGTTTCAGAAAACTCTCACAAGATATATATAACTTCTTGATTTATAAAAATGGTATAATTCATGAAACATACCTTTAAGAGCTCAATGTTCACAGGGTTGACACCAGCAAGAGCTTGACGTCCGAATTCATTATCCCGCAGCCACGCAAACCTATCCCCTGAAAACAACACATAAAAGAGAAATCAAATATGTATATAAAATTTCAAAAAATAATGATACTATGAAGACAATAACATAGACAAAAAAAAGTTACATTTTATAACAGCTGGAGTGTCGTATTTTAGTAGTGTTTCAGTAACGTTGAGGATCCCATTCATGACACCGCTAATATAGCCACCAAGGCCTGTGTCTTTTGGCTGTGTCTGTCCCAAGACAATGTTAGTTTTGTATAAACTATCAATATCGGAGAAGCATGTGAAAGGAATGTCTAAGTTTGACAATGCTGCTGCAATAGATGGTACGAGATTGTGAAAGAGAGCTTTCAATCTCCCAGCTCTAAAAGTATCTCTTTTGATTTCTTCGAAAACTTCGTCTCTTGGAACATAAAATTCATCTTTCTCTTTTCCTCTGCTCTCACAAGGTGGATCTTTAGGATTCACTAAAGTCAAGAACCAAACCAATAAAATGTCATAAAACACACACAATACTTGATGAATCATAAACTATGCAAGAGTGAGTGATCATAAAGAGATATATATATCAATCACCTCTTGAAACGAGAGGCCGGCCAGTCCTGCATCGTCTTGGATATGGTGTCTTTGGAACACCAAGAACAGGTCTAACTCGTTCTTGTTTACGTGGATCACCTAAATCGTTGTAAACATCGTAATCATAAATCCTCTCATGAGGCTTTCTTTCGCCTTTACCGTCACCACGGACATTAACCAAGTCCTTTTCTCGTAGTTCTTTGATCCCAAGAGGAGTTTCAGAAGGTAGACATGGCTATGAAACCAAATAAATTCATAATGGTTAGCAAAAAAAAACATCAAGATGATTCAAATGATATAACAAGAAGAAGGAGAAGAAGAAGATTTCTCACTTGATTTCTGAAGATGATCCTGGCTTGAGGATTATCATTTCTAGAGTGAATCCAAGTGTTGCCAGGGAAGAGAATGGTGTCACCGGAATCACGAATGATAATCTCTGATAAGCAAATCTCTGTGGAAAGGAGATTGGTGACAAGAATGGCACCAGGTTTACCAAAATCTGTGGGGACTGTGAACTCGGCTGTGAACTGGAGGAATCTTGGATCTTTTACAGCTTTTGGGAGTCCGAGCACCGGAGTTTCTAAACTCCTCCGGCCTTTGCCAGTTTCTGTAAAATAACAAGAAGCTTATTCATACATGCATATTCAATCTCTACGTGAACGTGACATAACTTTTTTTGTTTGTTTGTTTTAAACGTGACATAACTTGTAAGTTGTAACTAAAAGTGTCCAAACAATAATTAATTTAGAAAAAAAAACAATAATTGATAAAAAAAAATATAAAAAAACATGTGCTGGTTATAATGATTATTTAATTTAATTGCAATAATTGGGGACATGGAATTAAGAACCCAAACAAACAAAAAAAGGGTGAAAAGTCAAGAGTCTTTTTTTTTTGCCTACAATAAAGTAAAACAATAGAGGACACTTACTGTCACTGAATACAACAGGCAAAACCAGATTGATAATTTTGACGGTATGGCTCATGATTTATAAATAAATGAACAAGAATATCTAAGAAAATAATACAAAAATAAAAAGGTGGAAGGCAAGCAATATGCATAATGGCACTAATCTCAGATCTAAGCCAGGAAGAAGAAAGATTAATAAATTTAACAAAAAAGAAAGATTAAGTTGTTCATTTGATAGTATTATTACGTGTATTGGAAAGAGATCTCACATCTATAGAATGACCAACTTGTTCCGGCAGACAAGAATTGATTGGCCGATGGGTCATAGTTTCAATAATTCTATAATCAAATAATCAAACTTAAAACCATAGAAATAACATTAATAATGCACGACTAAATTAGCTGTCATCTTGAGTTTATCCCCTCAAAAAAAAAAAAAAAAAAAAAAAATCATCCCCGATCCATAAACCAAAAATGGTAGCAAGAATCAAAAAGCTAATTTCAAGACTAAATAAATCCAAACAAGGCAGACAAATTGGTAACTGAAACTCTTATGTAAGTGTTTGGCTTTTGTTCTGTAGCCTAAAATAGTGATCAAGTGAGTTATCAAAAGCTCAAAAAGGAAACTCCAAAATTGAAACTTTTTTTTTTAATATATAAGAAGTTAAAAAAAAAAAAAAAAAAGACAAACCAGGATCGATTTCTTCACTGACAAGCTGAATCAACAACCCTTGGCCGATGGCTTTCATGAAAAGCTCTACTTGATGTTCAAACCTCTCATTCAGCTTCTCTTTCATCTTCTTCCTGATCTTTACAACCGCCATAACCGTCTTTGATCCACTATACTTAGATCGCTGCCATGGAAATGAGGAAGAGTTTATAATAGGTTTGTGGTTACTACTACTTTTCTCGTCTTCTTGATCCACCGCTTTTTCTTCTCGGCTGATCACAGCTTGAACCTGTTTGGGAAGAGGAACTCGGTGTAGTCTCCGCCGTGGAAAAGCTGGAAACGCCGGAGATCTCACTAGGCTGGTGCCGTGGAAGTTTGTCTTCACCGGAGACACTACGAACATTTTTATTTATTTATTTGTTTTTACTTCTTTTCTTTTTTTTTTTTCTTGTTTGGATTTTTGCAGTGTTTCGAGAGAGGGAGAGAGATATCTCTACATGATAAATAAGGCAAGCGTGAAAGTTGAAACGATGCTCGTGGACCTCGTGCTTGAGAGGACTGAGACGAACGAAACGGTGGCGTTTTGAGTAATTTCGGACAGGAGAATTTGTTTGACCGTGGTGAGAGAGTGACGTCATTTTCACCGTTATTGGGATGTGTATTGTTGTACTTCTCACGCGTATGAGACGCGCGTGAGTTCAAGCCTCTAAAAGCAGAAAGCCACGTGTACTTTGTTCCGACGGAAATAAACCAACCGGTGACCGTGAATTTTTTTTTTTTTTTTTTTTTTGTTATGAATCTCTCTTACTTAAATCTTTTCTTTTTTTTGTTTATGAAATTTCTTTTCTTTTTTTTTATTCAAGACCGTTTTTATTTAAGAAAAAAACATTTTTTAACGGTAGAACCAACAAAGCTGGTCTCAAAATTCAATAAACCAAATTAAAAGATGAATTTATTTATTTTTGGTCTCCACTATCAACATATTTAAGATTATTAAACTTTTCATTATCTTCATATTATTAAGACAGATGTTAAAAAAAAAAATAGTAACAATATAGATAGGAGTCTAGGACTAACTAAGTTTTGTATTAAAAATTATTAATCAGATTTAACTCACTTGAATATATTATCTGATAGAGTATTAGAGTGTCAGTAATTCTTTGAAAAATGGTCAACTTTACACACTAACTAAACATAAATTTTTAAAAAAATTCCATGTGTGTCAATTGACACCCTTTTATAATATGTTGTTACCTCCGCCCCTGGTTTTAGGTCTTAAATTTAATTAAGTACATGCTCTTCTGGTTCTCAAAGAAATAAACAAATTATTAAACTTGTCTGTTTCCTTCGACGGCCTGTAAGATCCTCAAATCTCTCATTAAAAATTCGATAGATATTTCGAGAAGACGATGTATAGTCAATTAATAATGGAGTCTATCTCTCTGTTTTTCTTTCTTTTTATAATGTTTTTAATCTTTAGTTATACGCTTATTATAAAAATAGTTCTCCAAAACTATTGGTCTTTCGTCAATTATAAATAACTGCAAATGTTATATAGTATCTACTAAAATTATTACACCTTGTCTGAAATCTGAATTAGCTAGAGGGACCGTGTGAACAAGTCAATTGTGAACGATCATCCGTATTATGCACAAAGACCATGACTTGGAGATGCATTTTATTTTATATTTCTTACTTTGAATGCATCTCATGCCAACCAAACTATTGCTTTTTCTGCAACTACAATCTTATATATAGTATATAATAAAATAATATGTTCCTCAATCCTCGTGGACAAATTTTTTATTTCATAATGGTATAGTTTATAAATAAATTATATCAAGACCGTCAAGTGTCAATGTGTCATGTATGGATGCATTATCAAAATTATGATTTCCCAAGCATGTCCTTCACGTATTTTTCCAGCTAAGCTAAGATCTTATGTGAGCATATCCATTATTATAAAAATACTCATTCAAATGTATATAGAACCATGGAAATAAAACGTGAACAAGATGGTGACGCACCATTTTATTAGAGGAAGGGAAGATAATTTCTCTGTTGCTGTCTTCAAGAAGTTGCTTCTGTAATGATTTAAATGCTTTTACCCCACAAGAACCATACAAGTCCACTAAAGGCTTCATCCCATTAAAACTAAAGAAAGAAAGAGACACCACTTTATTGTTGCTCTATGGTGGATCCTCTTGTCTAACAACATTACTCCAATTTATATTTGCTTCTCACTGTTTTTTTTTTTGTTGAGAGAAGAGTAATATTACAAATGAGCACAAAAGGATGTGACCTATGCGTATATGCTTACTATAGTGTTTTGGGTGTCTCATTTTAGTTTTTTTGTAGCAATGTCTATAATGATGCACAAAGCAACTGAAATCTCAAAAAATCTTTAAAAGAGGAAATAGTTCCGGGAGAGTGGGACTGAATCGGCTGGCGCACACGTTAGGACCTCACCGTTTGCTGTGACAACATATGTCTCTGGGTCCACGGTGATTTCCGGAAGCGCATCATTCAGCTTCATGTCGAGTTTTGAGAGCTGCCTCACGTTGGACACTGCTACAACCCTCTTCTTCAGTCCATACACTTCTTTTACCCCGTTTCTCAATGCAGCCTGGTTTAGGTAAGAATAAAGAAACTATATTTATGATGTTACCTGAATCCACAAATCAATTGGATATAAAAGTGATAAAAGAATTCGTGCCTTGCTGACAAATGCAACAGAGTTTTCACTTCCAGCCTTTCCAAATGCTCCAAACATTGGTCTCGATATGACCTACCATCTCAAAATAAACAGCAAAGATTGTTATATTTTTAATCAGCAGATAAATTTTAGAGACGTGTTGTGATGATTACCGGCTCAGGAGTGGGTATGCTAGCATTTGCATCTCCCATATTAGCCCAGGCTATATTGCCACCTTTAATTATCATTTCTGGTTTTGTTCCAAAGAAAGCCGGGTGCCACAAAACAAGATCAGCCAGCTTCTTCTCCTGCAGAGTAATGCATTTTTCAATTGAGTAAAACAAATACATTGAGGCTAAAGTGATTACAGGGCTTTCCACTATTTTAGCCAAAGTAGGGTTTCACATTATTCCTGATCTACAAAATTACAACCAATACTTCTAACTCGGAATGCAGTATCAGAAAAGATGTTTCACACAGTTTAGGCATCTATTGTCCAATATGAGACGTGTGTTGAAGATTAGCGTACCTCAACCGAGCCAATTAAGTCAGCAAACCCATTAGCTATAGCTGGGTTTATAGTGTATTTTGCAATATATCTCTTTATCCTCGCATTATCATCATCAGCTGTGTTAGGATCAATGTTTCCCCTCTGAGCCTTCATCTTGTCAGCGGTCTGCCAAGTTCTGCTTATTACCTTCAAAACGAAATTGGAATATCAGTTTTATTAATGCAAATAGTACGAGCATACAAGAGAACATGTCACAAAGTAAGCAATCTCTATAGAGAGGGATACACATATACGATCTCGACACCATTCTCTCTGAGATCTTTTGCTTCAAATAATTCAAATAATATGAACCATGGAGTTCAAAATTAAACCATAAGAAATTTTTGAATAAGTTTGCAAGTTTTATGCTAAACAGAATCTAGCAAAGTGTGAAATAGCCAATTATGAGAACAGCTAAAATTTCAAGTAATGAATCACAAAAATGTTGATGGTTAAAGAGATGAACCTCTCCAATGCGACCCATTGCTTGTGAGTCTGAAGAGATAATGCTGATTGCTCCCATATCATGCAATATGTCTTCTGCTGCTATTGTTTCAGCTCTTATCCTTGATTCAGCAAAAGCTACATCTTCTGGGATGTTCTTGTCAAGGTGATGGCAAACCATCTGCTTGTGTTTTCATATGAGGTTATTAACAAGACAAAAGTAAAGTGATTTACCATGATATAGTCCTATTAAATTCTCATACCAGCATGTCAAGATGTTCATCCACAGTATTTTTCGTATATGGCCGTGTTGGGTTGGTTGATGACGGGATTACATTTTTTACACCGCAAACTTTGATGATATCTGGTGCATGTCCACCACCAGCACCTTCGCTGTCCAGAAGGATTTAACAAACAAAAACAGCACTTCAATATTTGCTTCAACTATAGGCACCTTTGATATTGTTGTTACATCTTTAGTTTTATCAGCCAACTGAACTTCATAACTAGCTAGGCTAAGGAGAATTGGCTCATCGAATTTAAGATACTGAAAATAACTAAAATTAAGAAGCAAGCATCTAAGAGGTGAGCTGCTGATGAACCTGTGATATGTATGTATTGTTCTCCCTCGGAATGCATTGATTGTGTGCTCCACAAAACCCGATTCATTTAACGTGTCAGTATGAATGTTTACCTGTCAAAATCAAACAATTGAGTACAATTGGGAAACTGCCAATTTTGTTTCTTAAAAGAGGATGTCAGGCAAAAGAGAGACTTGGATGTCATATTCTTCTGCAACTGCCAAACAGTTTTCTATTGCAGCAGGAGTAGTTCCCCAGTCTTCATGCAGCTTCAGTCCCATTGCTCCAGCCTCCAGTATGTGACGAAGCTCCATGGGTTTAGCTGTATTTCCCTAACAAAAATACATTTGCTAACTGTAAGAGTTGTAGTCAGCTATTGGTAACGTGATTACATGGATAACAAGCACATCATTATCAAGAAGAGACATATCCTACCTTCCCTGTAAACCCAAAGTTTAATGGAAGGCTATCCGTGGACTGCAGCATTAACTTCATATCAAACGGAGAAGGGGTGCAGGTAGTAGCACGTGTTCCATAAGCAGGCCCTGTCCCTCCTCCAACCATAGTTGTAATGCCTGCAGATAACCCATGAATTGGAGGCAAGTGATCTAAATCAGTGTTTGAAGACACTTGGAAACATAATGGTTTCTCCCCATCCATGACTATAGTTAATCTAGACAACAGGAAATATGCATAATCTGGTCAGTCAGGCTGTTCTACTAACCGCTTGACACTGCTTCATATACCAATTGAGGACATATGAAATGCACATGACAATCTATAGCTCCTGCAGTTACAATCATTCCTTCTCCGGCAATAACCTCAGTCTTACACTGAGAAAATAAACAGGAGGAGGTAAGTAGCCCATAATGAGATTTACTGTGTTTATACAGTGAATTAAATTACCCCAATAAGCATATTGCTCTGCACACCATGCATGGTATGCAGATTGCCTGCTTTCCCGAGACCGACAATATGACCATTTTTAATGCCAATATCTGCCTTAAATATTCCTGAATAATCAATTATCACACAATTTGTAATGACAGTATCCAAGGAAAGTGCTTCAGGTTCCTCTATTCCTTGACCCATGCCTTCCCTTAGAACTTTTCCACCTCCAAATACACATTCATCTCCATAAACAGTGTAATCTTTTTCGATTCTTGCATATAAGTTGGTATCACCTAGCCGAAGCTTGTCGCCAGTGGTAGGACCATACATATTTGCATACTTTTCACGCGGAATTGTAATCGTAAATCTAGGATCTTCTCCTACAATCCCCTCACTGCAAAGAGATCAATTAAAACTTGAATTTTTGAATAGCAAGTAGGGCAAGTGGGCAACCATGTCGAAACTCTGAAACCCGAACTTGGAAGTTGGAACATAAAAATGTAAAAATAACTAGGACTTAACCTAGCATTGGCATCTTCCAGGTGCCCAAAGTTTCTCCTCTCCAAGGTTCCCATCATAACTGTCCAATTGACATCATCAACATGACCATCAACAATTCCATTTCCTCCCCTTATCAATTTAGTTCCACCAATATTCACAAGTACAATGCTTTTTCTTTCTCCTGGCTAAGAAAAGCATAACAATTTTCACTGACAGGACCAAAGGCTGGTTGAAATATAACAAAATATACCAACCTCAAATCGTACAGCTGTTCCAGCTGGTATGTTTAGACGCATACCAAGAGCTTTACGTCTGTCAAACACCAACGCTGGATTCACTTCAATGAAATGGTAGTGACTTCCAACCTGAAATCAAACTCTGAAAAATTAAATATAACGGATTTCGTGAATCTCTCCATCTATAAAACCAATGAGAATTAAAAGTAAGGCTAATAGTAAATTGAAACACGGAAGAAGTACAAAATGACAAATTATCACACACCTGCACTGGTCTGTCTCCAGTATTCACGACTATTAGGACTACTGCTTTCCTTCCATGATTTATTATTATACTTCCATCTCCATATTTTATATTGCCAGGAATTACTTCCTCATGAGCTTCTTGAAATTTATCCAGTGAAGGGACTGCGAAAAGAGCCATAATCATATCATAATTCGCTCCACAATAACAAAATTACTACTTCGACTAACTTCTATATGGCATGAAAAAGATAATTTAAGTTGGTTTCTCCCAAGCTTCTAAAGTATAGTATATCATCAAAGCTTGATGAATAGATAGTAACATTAAAAATAACACTTCGCCTCGCAAAATCATATGTCACTTAAATCCACATACGACTATGTATGATATAAGGATAATGAACTCTCACATGAGCACTCTAAGCAAAGTATTCCAGAAAAATTTAAAAGCTAACTATAGAATGCAAAAATCAAATGGAACCTGGAAGGAAAGATCCATGTAAAGCTAGTTCAAGGTCTCCGTTTTCACGAGAGATCGGTTCATGAACGGTGACTAACTTTGTGCCATCAGGAAATGTCCCTTCAACCTACAAACACCTAAACTAGTTAGGAGAAAGCAAGAAACATAAAGCAATTGACCATTTGGAAAACAATAAGAAAAAGTAACAGAATTAATGAAAATCACCTGAACCGTATAGAGAAGATGTACAACAGCAGGAAGAACCTGTCTCCTGTTACAAAACAAGAAAATGCAATTGTAATGAAGTTATCAAACAAACCAAATAACACAAGTGGTGGATCAACTGTAATAGTTCATCTTATCACCTTCCTAATAGTTGTCTCCCAATATCCATCAGCACAGCCACGGTTTTATCACCATCACGAATAAACTCAAGAATCTACACAACAGTGAGAACCATAACTTATAGTTAAAGGAGCCATTTTTGGGTATTACCTTAAACTTTTATACATGACACAGAGTCACAGACTATGCATCACATATACTTTTAATTGCCTAAAAGCATATAAATAAAGAAATATTCGAAATAAATCAATCTCCTGTACACTAAGTATGTCCCTAATCCTCAAAACAATAATAAAATAGTCAATGAACACAAACAGAAACAGCTCAAATCATGAGGCAGCAGCACGATACGACTGAGCTATGCCGAAGCTAGTCAATGTGTTCACCTGAATCATAAGGGATAAAAGAGTACCTGAGTGGCAATGAGTGCTACAGCTTCAGTGTAATTGAGCCTAAGACCACGAGCAAGACGTTTCTGGGCTAGGAAACCTGCTTGATGAAGCCCTAGCTTCTCGATCTCTCGCGGCAACAATTTCATTCCTTCCTCAGGCTCCTTATCTAATCCAATCCAATCCAATCGAGTTTCCGAAAAATGCAGAAAGCAGGAGAATCTACGAACAAAGCGTCGGCGCCGGGAAACAGATCCACGAACGGATGATACGTTACCGGGAAGTTTTACTTGTGGAGACTACAAATTTGAGAAGAGAAGGAGAAGAGAAGTTGACTTGTATAGAATCTTCATTTTCTCTAATTGCATCATGCGTGACTCATAGATTCGGATTCCTTCTTCTATCCTTTTTTCTTTTTTTTTTTTAAATTACCAAATTTTCTAAACTTTTTAAATTAACAGTTTTGAAAGAAAAAAAAATAACGTTTTGTGTTTGTCCATGGGAATATAACGTAACCCAATGGATGGAGAACTGTTTTGAAAATAGATTTTTTCCTCAAAAAAAAAAAAAAAAAAAAAAAATTGAAATGGCACCAAAACACAATTCTATATATATTTTACACTAAAACTCGACTCCACAATTTTGATATCAAAAACATTTTCAAAATTTTAATGTCAAATTAAGATTTTATAATTATGGCATGAAAACGTGATACTATATTTTTGCAATTAAATGGAATTCTATAACTTTTTAGCGTAAATATAAAAATTTGCATTTTTTTTACCTCAAAACAGAATTCTAAATTCTTTTATGCAATTGATTTTGCATTCAAAACCATTTTGGAGAGCCAAAAAAAAAAAAAAAAGCATAACCGCTCGTTCAAAAGATGCTCAGCTGAAATCCAGATTAACCGCTCGCTTACCCCTGACTACGTATAAAAACCTCAAACCAATCTAATTTTCTCAAACTTTCCCATCATTTTCCCGGGAAAATTTACAGGCGAAAAAAAACAACCCTTTCCAGCTGCATTTCTCAAAGATGGTATGTAATTTTCTCCATTCCTATATACTCCTAATAACCTCAAGCAATGTTAGTTTATTTTTTTTTTTGGCGATGAATCTTTTAACAGGAGCAACCAGCAAAAAGGAGACCAAGACATCGTCCTCTTGAGACCTGTGGTGGTGTAATACTCTCCATGGCTAACGTTGTTTACACAAGAAGCCAAACTCTGAAGAAGAAGAACAACAACAACAATCTAGCCTTTTCGCTTTTGCAGAAACTCTTCAATTCCGTTATCTTCTTCGTTTCGTTGACAAGTCCTATCCATCGCCATTTTCTCGCCATTCTCTCTGTAGCTGACGATCACATTCTCGCGTTACAAGACGCGATCGAGACTTACTTCCCTTCTTCAACTTTCGTATTCGTCAAGATCCTCGATTTGCTGATCTTCGCTGAGACTCTTCCTCAGAAACTTGACGGATTCTTGAAGAAGCTTCCGAGTTTGATGAACCGAACCGTGTGGTTTGATTGGATGCTGGTTCATGCAATTTCTTGGTTGGATTTGATGGTGAATGTGTTGGGTCGTTGGAGAGATAAGAACAAAGGAACAAAGGAGAAGGAGATTACAGTTGATAGAAGCTTTACTAGATCAGGATCAATCTCACAAGAAGAACAAGAAGAAGAAGAGAAGATGAGGTTAGGTGCTGAGACGAAAAGAGCGACTTATAAAGAGGCATTACAGAGAGGAAGTAGTGGAGAAGATGGTGGAGGAAGCAGCGGTGGTGGTAGTAGCCGCGGCGATCCTATTTTGGAACTGTTTGAGAATGGTTGGATTCAGAAACCTATCAAAAGAAGTAGCCGAAGCGCGGATTCACTTACCTTTTCGCGTTCTGATTCCTACTCGACCTGAACCACAACACTAGCACAAACCACTAGACTACATGTACTAGTAATCTTTTTTTCAAGCTTGTTGTATTCATTTCTTTGTAAATATCAATTCTAAAGTAACTTAACTTAAAAGATTTGTTAACTATAGTGAAATATAAGTTAAGAGGCTTTGTGTAATGGATGTTAAAATTGGGGTTTTGTTTTATTATATTATGCTGATATACATCTTTTTTTTGGCTAACCAAAAAGAACAGCAAAAATCTGAGTGTAATCACAAATGGGCTCTGTACATATATATCTTCTTCTCTATGAGATTGACCTTTGTAAACTTGTAAGAAGTAAAAAGAAAAAGACAAGAAAAAAAAAACAAAGCTTTACATACAAAGGTTGTACATGTGATGATTTCTCTTTTTTTTTTGTTCTCACTGGTGAAGTGAGTAGCTTTTCTTCCAGAAGAAGCTGAACGGTCTTGCTAACGATTTTCTTCTCGACATCGATTTCGACAAGACTCTTGGTTCGTAGTCTGAAGCTGAAGCTGAAGCAAGAGCAGACATTGGTGCTGATACAGCTTTCCGAGGAGCTTCCTTTTGTGGCGGTTCATCTCTGTTTGGAGATGGTTGGTCTCTTTGTTGCCGCTGTTCTCTAAACAGCATTAGAAGCTTCTGAGACTTCTCTCTGCCACGTGGAGTTCCGTTAACTGAGATTGAAACTAATGATGGTATCACACCTTCTTGTAGCACCATCTGTATACAAGACTCTCTTCCATTGCATAGAATTAAAAGACATGAAACAGCTTGTTCTTGTTCTAACGTGTCACCCATGTCTAGCACTGTTGCTAGACTGCTGATCATGCCCTGTGATGATACCGCTTCATCTTTGCCCTCCTGGCTCGAAGCTAGATTTAGCAGTACGGCTAATGTCTTCTCTGTCCACAAACGTTCACCTGTTGATGCAAGAAGGCCTTGGAGGCTCTTGATGATGTTACATGAAAGGAGAGCAGAGATATTGGGGGAATATGTGGAAAGATTATAGAGAGCGTGAAGAGCATCGAGCTTGCATTGGGTTTCGGTTTCCCTCTGAAGAAGCTGGACAAGGAAAGGTACTGCTTGGCTTGAACCTATCACGGACTTTGCTTCTTCGAGACAGGAAAGATTAAGATAAAGCGCAGTTGCTGAACCTTGGGACTCAGAAGAAGAGATCATTTTCTCCAGCAGCGGAATCACCCCGGAATTTAACATCAACTCTTTGTTCCTGCAGACCATGTAAAAGAAGGATACAATAATGTAATGAGAAAAAATCACAATCTGTTATTGTATTACCAACATTAACAAGAGTGCTAACCTGTTATTGTTGACGGCTAAATTGAAAAGAGCCATAGCTCCACTGTCCTGTGCTTTCACATTATTTTCATCCACAGCTGATCCTAAGAACCGCAACAGGGCTTCGACAAACCCGTTGGCTCCCATAAAGATCCTGGCCTCTTCATCATCCTTCAGCAATAGCCTGATCTTTTCTACAACCTTGCCTTTTTTATCCAAGTCCTTTTCTTCGTTTAAGATAGCCAATAAATCTTGATACCTCTCAAGTACATTTACATCAGAATCCTCATCATCATCAGACACAAAACTTTCTTCTGAGTTTTGTTGTTCGGCAACAGTAGTACCATTCTCCTCTACAGGAACAATTTTTATGCCCTTCAATTTACACGAGCCTATACTGTTGACTGATTTTGAGTTGGTGGACTCGGTGTCAGAGAGAGCTTGTCTCCAGTAGTCGAGGTCTTGAGAATCCGGTGGTCCACTAGGGATTTGAGTTCCATTCTGTTCACACCAGCTCGCAATAAGACCTTTAACACAGTTATTGGGAGTCAAGAAAAGATGTGGGAGCTGCTGTTGAGTCTTCGGGCAAGTATTATGCCCATCATTAAACCATTTATCAATACAGACCCGTTCATAAGTCTGCCCTGAAGCAATAATGACAGGATCACACATAAGCTGCAACGATATCGGGCATCTCAGTTCTTCGGGTGGAACAGGCATCTGTCCTGATTTCATGCTGTTCATAGGCTGGAAATTCAGAGAACCAAACCTAGATAGCTGACGACCAAATCCATTAACACTCCCACGATCTTCATTACAACCCTGATCAGTAGGAGAACATGGTGTTGAACCCTGAGAGTCATTCTCATCCACAATCTCACTTCTGAAAAGCTTGGAGCATTTTCTCATAAGATGCAAAAGATATGCCACAATCGATTCTTTACGCTTGTCTTCTTCTGCACGAGCCCTGTCAATAAGCTTCTTAAGAGCTCTTCGTTCCGCCAGAGCCACTCTAGAAGAAGTGATATTCAGTCTAGTAGCTGCCCGATGGAAAATTTCAAGCTCGGCGTTGTCATTACCGTTGTCAAACTTTTTCCCTTGCTGGAGCAGCGCAATAATCTGATCACCAACTTCCTTCTCTAATGGATCAAGCATAAACCTGGTGTTCTCTAGTTCACCAACAATTTCCAAAATCTGAAGAGATCATATAACAAAAAAAATCAGACTTTTAACAGAAAACTGTACCCAACAAAAACCAATGAGACTTATTCCTATCATCAACACTGAAGAACATAAATACTAAGCAAGAAGTGTACTTGTCTTAATCATCACAATGAGACAATGTGCTATGAACTGAATCAAAAAAATTTACCTGTGAACCAATTGAGCTAGGAACAATGTCTTCAACACGTTTAAGACCATCAATGAGAGCAATTTTAGCTTTCTCAAATTTCAAAAGAACAGCATCCCCCGTTATAGCCTGTTTTAGATTTGGAAAAAATTGAAAAATAATAAAGAAGTGCAAACACAAAAGAGAACAATGTAAAACTCATTCAAATAGAAACTCACCAAATAAAGTTTACTACACTCAGAACAATGCTGAAGAATATTCTTTGCCTTCTCAAGTGCAATATGTAAAGAACATAAAGCTTGAATCCCTGATTTACTCCTTGGTCTTGCTCCTTCCAAAGATGGGAAGATTGAGAGTACCTTGCATAAAACTCCAGATAGTTCCTTACACATTTCTCCATGTAACTACATTCCCATATCATCAAAAAAAAAAAAAAACAAGATCAAAATTGGTTCTTTTAAGATTACCCAATTACACTGTTTTTTTCTTTTAATAGAAAGCTTTTGTTTTTTGCAATCACATACACAAAAATTTAACCAGATTCCAACAAATTACATTTTAATATGCAATTCAAATTCAAACAAACAATTTCCATTTTGTAAACGAACCTTAGCATCGCTGGCCGCAAATAGATTCTCTTCAAGCTCGGTCACATCCATGATGATCTAACCTCACCTGACAAACTCTGAGCTACAGAGAAAATTTCCCAGAAATAATCAGTACATCAACAACATCTAACGCTGAGAAATTAAAACAATGAATCATTTATAATAAAAAATTAACTGATTACGAAAAATTTACCTTTTCTTAACCCAGAAAATTAAAAAAAAATGAAACAGAAAAATTTATCGAAACTGGAAAAAAATTTGCAATAACGAAAGAAAAAAAAAACGGAACTGACAGCTCCACAAAAACCGGGAAAATCTACGATTAATAGAAAAAACACGAAGACGAAGTATTTTTTTTTGCATATATATATATATATAAAACAAAAAAAAGACCACTAAAAATAAAGCTGCGAAGAACACGTGTGGAACCAGCAACAACCCCAAAAAAAAAAAAAAAATGAAAACGAAGAAGATAACAGAAGAGATCAAGAGATAACGGAAAACATACCGGAGAAAATTGGGATTGGCCAAGGAGGCTTCATAAAAAGAATGAAGAAATCGAGAGGAATTAAAAAAAAATGAGAATAAGTGAGGAATTAGGGTTTTTGTTGTTGGTAGCGATCCATCATGGGTTTGGGTTGAATGAGAGAAATGATTAGGATATTCGAGTAGTGGTACTTTTGAACTTGTTCTGTGTAATTTTTTTTTTTTTTAAAAAGCTTTCTGAAACGGCATTACTGTGATGTAATTAATATTTTAATTTAACTTAGGAACGGTTCTTTCTTTAACTATTATATTAACTATTATTTTTGAGAAATTCCCTCAAATAGCACCAAAATAAGTTTTTGTTCCACAAATAGCTCATATTTTTATTTAGTACAAAAATATCATTTTATGAAGTTCATAATTTATTTTTTTTGGTTTGGGTTGACTATATTAGAATTTAGGGTATAGTTTTAGGGGTAGGGGGTACAATTTAGGGTTTAGGATTTAGGGTTTAGGGTTTACCCTAAACCCTAAACCCTAAATCCTAAACCTTAAAAATATGAGGCCCTTTAATAAAAATGTTAATTGTGTCTTAAATGAAAATATGAGCTAAAAATGTCACAAAAACTTCATTTTGTGCTATTTTTGAGAATTGCCCATTATTTTTTTGGGGGTCAAGAAATTAACTAACTATTTATAATTTCTAGTTTTGGGAAGTTTTCCAAGACCATCTGCTGAGTTGACGATGAAGGTTTTATAACTGTTGGCTGTGTGACTAGTCAAACACTTACCAGTAAATTTATTTTTTATAGACTGGTTTTTTTTGTAATCTGAAAATTATTAAAAAAATTTGAGTTAAATTACAAACAATTTTATTTTCCTTTAAGAGATTAGACATACATGTGTGTAGTAGAGAAACACATTCACATTCACAAAAACAAATATACAAAGAGATTGAACACTCCAGTGAAATACAAAATAGATGACTACAATTTCTCTCATTCCAAAAAAAAATGCGTAACCAATCATGAATCATCCAAACAACAAAATAAGTCATTCGAGAGACCGATGTCATTTCCTTGATTAATGAAAACACCAATCTCCTAAAAATACCGAAAATAATAGAGCCGACTATATTTTATGGAGTAATTATGTGAAAATTTTATTTTAAACACAAAAAATGTATATATTAATTTTCCTCATGTTTTGGGTTGAGGAAGAATATCTTCCTCGCATTTTTTTTAGGGCAATTCTAAAAAATAGCACAAAATGAAGTTTTTGTGACATTTTTAGCTCATATTTTCATTTAAGACACAATTAGCATTTTTATTAAAGGGCCTCATATTTTTAAGGTTTAGGATTTAGGGTTTAGGGTTTTCTAAACCCTAAACCCTAAATTGTACTTCCTACCCCCTAAAAACTATACCCTAAATTCTAATATAGCCAACCCAAACCAAAAAAAAAAAATATGAACTTCATAAAATGCTATTTTTGTACTAAATAAAAATATGAGCTATTTGTGGAACAAAAACTTGTTTTGGTGCTATTTGAGGGAATTCCTCTTTTTTTTATGTTCATTCATTCTTATCTTCTTTAATTATTCTGCAAGTGTTACAGTCACAACCGTTTAGTAAATTCGAGATTTTTGTAACTTTTGCTTTTTTGTCAACGCTTAAAAGCTAATTTTGGTTAGTTAGGGAATTAACCTTTTTGAAGAGTTTAGACTTTATGGTTAACCTTTTGTAAAGCATTTGTGTTTATGGTTTGCTAATGGTGCGGACGTTTTGGAATTTCTCATAAAAAAAAAGATAGTGGAGAGAGAGATGAACAAATTGTCAGTTAAATTATGTTATCACATACTTTAGCATATTTTTTTTTTTTCTAACATTCCACCAAATCATCAAATAGCGTTTTTAAAAAAATGATACTAGAATTAAAAACTCATTCAAAGATTTGATTCTTCCATCCACCCGACGGAGTGGTGTTTTTTTAGCGCCATTATTATAGTTATTTTTTAGGGCAATTCTCAAAAATAGCACAAATTATAGTTTTTGTGACATATTTAGCACACATTCTTATTTAGGATAAAAATAGCATTTTTATTAAAATATATTTTTAAGCTCATATTTTTAAGTTTAGGATTTAGGGTTTAGGGTTTACAAAACCCTAAACCCTAAATCTTACCTCATACTCCCTAAAAACTATACCATAAATACTAATATAATCAACCCAAAAAAAAAAAATTAAATTATAAACTTTAGAAAATGCTATTTTTGTCCTAAAAAAAAAATGTGTTCTAATTATGGAACAAAAACATCATTTGGTGCTATTTGAGGGAATTTCTCTTTTATTAATTCATTTATTGTGATTTTGTTTTGTTTTTTTTTCTAATATAATTATAATCTCAATAGAGTTTAGAATTCAAAAATTTCAAATGATTTATTCTTCTTAATATTTTGTGATAGTCCCGCTTGTGCATTATTTCGGTAGCCATAAAGCTTGACATGTCGCATCAATATAGGACATACTTGGGAATCTTGAATGAGATGAGATGCTTTGCTTTGCGTTGTAACAAAAACAGAAACAGAGGATGATTCCCTCCTAGAAGCTTTTAAAAGAAAATGTTCGAGGAAATATATTCTCTAAACATCGTTTATGCGATTAGAGAACCTCCAAGATCTCATGAGCTTTCGATCTTAATTAGATCAGGCGCCATTAAACCTCATATCAATGCCTGTTCTAGCACAGTCTAGCTACTCATATCAATGTCAGTGTTTGGTCTATTTAAGCCCAAATCCAAGAGTGAGCCCGTGTCATGGAGGATCACGATCACAGTTTACTGAATACATTCTTGTTTGTATTTATTTATCACTTGTTCATCAACACAAATCTGAGATCCATCCTTTTTTTTTTTATTATTACCACTAACTACAATGACCTACTTGAAATAAATTGTTACAAGTGAGTTCTCGCATCAATATATGTACAAAGAAACTACAAAAGTCATTATTAATTTTAAGATTGGGAACAACAACAAAAAAAAAAAAAAATGAAATGTACCAATCTTTGCTTACTGTGTGTGAAGTGAAGTCACATAATAGCTGAGCCACATAATTTGCTGATTCAGTTTCACCATTCTGAGTTATCTGGGCTTAACTACAACTTAGATGAGCCCACTAATTTTATTTATTTCAAACGAAGTAATGGATTGAATTAATAATTAGCATCATCTCTCATTATCAAACATTATACCATAGTCATATATCACCATGAAACCATCATCATAACATAACATTATTATTTTTTATAAATCATAAGAGTTCCAAATCTTTGACTTATAATCTCCACCAGTATCTCGAACCAGCCGTTGATAATACCATATTTAAAGCGTAAATTATATCTTCCAAATGAAATTGAACTAGTGATTTTGAAGACTAATTCTCAAGCTCCATCATAACATCATCTTCATCATGATATAAGCATCATCATCATCCTCATTATCATCATGAAATCATCAATATCATACCATCATTGTAACATCATCTTCTTCAATATCATACCACCATCAGCATCATCCTCATTAATTATTATCATGAAATCATCAATATCATACCATCATTGTAACATCATCTTCTTCAATATCATACATCAGCATCATCCTCATGAACATTACCAGTTTACCAATCATATTATGAATTCGATTTTGCTAAGAAATATTTTTAAATTTTTTAACACATATATAAATGGTTAGTCATTATTCAACCTGTCATATCCATTATAGTCGAACTCATTAACCCATTGTTATCAAATGCTCAACTCATTTGGATAAATGGATTGAAACCGGTCGATACACCAATTTTGACATACTCTGATATCCATAAGCATAAACTAGACAAAATTTATATATGTACTAGCTAATTGATCCAACCATTTCAAGATTTTAAGAAAATTAATGGAAGAAACAAATATAAGTTTATATACATAAATAGAAATTTTAAAATACTGCAAAATATATTATAATTAATTAGTTTTAATTTATTTGTAAAATAAAAATTTAGATTTAATATAAGTAACAGAAATATAGAAAATGACCTAGGAGTATAGGATTAGATAAAAGTCGATCGTGTCTTACGACATTATGTTTAATATATAATAAAATTATAATTAAGAATTAAAATGATAATAATAATATTGATCTTCTTAAAACTATTTAGTTATGTATGTTATTTAGTTTTATAAATAAATGAATTCTTATACACTAAAATGTAAACTACTTGACTATCTTTCACTGAATATTCTGTGATATAAAAACTCAATTTTATTGATTAGTTACTTTGTTAACACACAACTATGTTATTCATTGATTCATATTATATTCATAGATCTACACATTCGGACATACATACCTAATTAAGTTTAGCTAATGATAAAATCGGGTCTATAGCTCTCCTTCTCAAAAGAGGGTATGAGAGCAAAAAAATAATACAAGAAAGACCTAACGATAAAGATAATCGAAAAGAAAATAAGAAAATAATATGACTTGGGTGCAAAGCAAAAGGATTACGGTTTCTTGAGAGAAACTCATCCAAGTGGTGGAATCAATGAGTGCATCATCTTCTTCCAATATATATGCTGATCTCATCATTAATAATCTTGGTGTAAAACTTATAATATATCATCCAAATCATTATTATACCTAGAAATCCATATACTCAATTTTTTTTTCAACTTAGCTTTTTTCTTTTTAATTTATGAATATGATCTTTCTGATGTTCACTTTCCATCTTCTGATATATATATTGTGTATCAAGTATTCACACCGTACCGATAGAGTATATATGTTGTAACACATGAAGGTGGTTTGTTGGTCCATTCTACAATATCGAACTACCACATGACAGAAACATGTTTGATGTACTTTATATTTTACAGTTGCGAACATTGGTCGGAAAAATAAGCATATATTCTCCCTTATACCAAAATATATTTTAATTTGGTTTAGTTTCTTGATTTGAATTTAAACTTATTAGCTAAGCCAGCCAAAACCAAGTAATTCTATAAGCATTGCCAACGTTTAGATGTATCTAACGCAACTGATTATTAAACTAATCGATACTATGCTAAATTATGCTACTTGAAAGTTTATTTCTATTAAATGATAACTAATAAAATATTTAGTTACTAACATTATTTAATCTCATTTTGTATGTTGTCTCTCATAATTCACCTTATATCAGATAATATCATAGATTCCATGCTTTAATTTGCGGCTAAGCATGTTTTAATGATTGTAGGGTGACATTACAACACAGCCCAAATAATACACTTTAATTGATGTCATGTACTGAAAATTCTTTTAAGTCTATTTGATTATCCCTTTATGGGATTTGTATGTCTTTTCTTAATACAAAAAGGGTCGGTAAAAAAGGAAAAATGTACCGAAAATGGGTTCTGTAAAAACGCATTTAGTTAGTCGCAAAAAAAAAAAAAAAAAAAAAAAAAAAAGAGTTGAATGATATTTGAGACTTTGTGAGACTGACTATAAACACGTGTCAAAGGCATGTGATTTAGTCCGGCGGCTAAAGTGACGGACCGTAACAGTTCCCGATGAGTTTACTGATCTGATACAATTGTGTTCATTTGATAATCCATACACTTAATCCATCTGTTTATTACCCAAATCTATACTTGGATTAGGTTAATGCATGCTTGTGAGGACCACTTGATATTTTTTTTCACTCTCCCCTTTCTAATTTAAGTATATTGGTGTGGCAATGGATTCCACATGTTATACTTTTTACATTTGTACACATTGTCCAAAAATTACTATACTAACAGAGTTACAGTAGTAGAAAATGACCAAATCATATGTCATCTATTACATCATTATATTTTTATTGATGACTGATGAGCCAAACTAATTCAATGCAACAACTATAACAACACAACTAACGGTAAGCATTCATCAATAAATATTTTTTGTTACCATCACAAACATTTATGATAGATATTTTTTCTGCATTTTTTTGTTTTTTGTTAAAAGGCTTTAAATTTTGTCTGCATTACATTTATATCACATAATCTTACCATTTAATTCTATTACTAATATATGTAAGTACATTTTAAAAAATAAACTTAAAAGAGTAAAAATATTATAGCAAATGCCATTGGAAATATGATTAAACTTTTGAATTCATTAAATGTAAAAACGACAGTAAAAATCATCTAAACACTAGTATAATTTATATAATATTCATTTAATTAAAAGATTAAATAACTTACGGATCTAGAATCAACAAATTTTTTGAAGAAATTCCAAAACAACAAATAATTATGATTTATTTAATATATTATTAGCATGAATATTATAGACACTTAATCAATATACAAAATAAAAATATATAATACATACACAAATTTGAATTAGTAAAAATATACTAACAAAAAAATTGTAGTTACTACACATATTAATTTTAAACTATAGTTTTATATAAATAAAACTACATTAATTTTAATAATCTAATTCCGCGTATAAATTATAAGCATGTGGATCTAACCTAATAAGAAATTAAGACGACAATTTTACCTACACTACAATCAAAATCTCTAATAACCTTCAATTTAATTTACATCTGAATCAAACTTCATACATTATAAAAATATTTAATTAACCACTATATTACTTAAATTAAAGAGAACTTTCACCCTTAATCGTAACCGGTAATCCTATGTTAAAACTTAAAAGTGAGTTTGGCAAAGAGTTATAAAAATATGAGTTATGCTAAATTAAATTAATGAAAAAATTATTTGTTTTAAGGTATTAAATAATTGATGATAAAAAGGTAATAACTAACATAAATAAATACCCTCAAAGAACCAACCAATCTCCCATTCTTTCGTCATCTTTCTTCAACTCCATCGTCTTTACTCCACAACCTCCTCCTTCTTCACTCTCTCTGTTTTACACAGCAAAACAGAGAAATGATCCTTCTCTCTTTTCTTCTCCATCTTCTTCTTCATCTCCTCAATTCAACTCCGTCTCTTTCACTCACCCCCGACGGCCTCGCCTTACTCTCACTCAAATCCGCCGTCGATCAATCTTCCACCGCCTCTTCCTCCGCTTTCTCCGATTGGAACGATAACGATTCCGATCCTTGCCGTTGGTCTGGAATCTCTTGTATGAACATCTCCGACTCCTCTGGCTCCCGCGTCGTTGGAATCTCACTTGCTGGAAAACGTCTCCGTGGCTACATACCTTCGGAGCTTGGCTCGCTTGTTTACCTCCGCCGTCTTAACCTCCATGATAATGAACTTTCCGGTTCGATTCCGACTCAGCTCTTTAATGCGACGGCGCTTCATAGTCTCTACCTCTACAAAAACAATATCTCCGGCTCTTTACCTCCTTCGATCTGTACTCTCCCTAGGCTTCAGAATCTCGATTTGTCTAGCAATTCGCTCTCCGGAACTCTCTCTCCGGATCTCAACAAGTGTAAACAGCTCCAACGGCTAATCCTCGCCGCTAACAACTTCTCCGGCGAAATTCCGGGAGAAATCTGGCCGGAATTGAAGAATCTAGCTCAGCTTGATCTTTCTTCTAACGAATTTACCGGCGAAATCCCTAAAGATCTCGGAGAACTCAAATCCCTCTCTGGTACTC
The DNA here is from genome assembly GCA_963667165.1 of Barbarea vulgaris. Lineage (NCBI taxonomy): Eukaryota > Viridiplantae > Streptophyta > Magnoliopsida > Brassicales > Brassicaceae > Barbarea > Barbarea vulgaris. The sequence continues at coordinate 6,579,181 of OY763887.1, forward strand.
TTAATCTCTCCTTTAATCATTTATCCGGCGAAATCCCTAATTCCTTAGAAAACCTACCTGTCACGGTCTCTCTCGATCTCCGGAGTAACAATTTATCCGGCGAGATTCCACAAACCGGTTCGTTCTCTAACCAAGGACCAACCGCATTTCTCAATAACCCGAAATTGTGTGGCTTCCCTCTCCAAAAAACTTGCAAGAACAGTGATGAGAACTCACCGGAAACTCGAAAACGGCCGGAGAAGAATACAGATTCAAGAAGAGGGTTAAGTACAGGATTAATCGTGTTGATCTCAGTTGCGGATGCAGCAAGTGTTGCCCTAATTGGACTAGTGATAGTTTACTTGTACTGGAAGAAAAAAGACTCCGAAGGAGGTTGTAGCTGTACAGGGAACGAGAAACTCGGTGGTTCGGAGAAAGGAAAACACTGCTGTTGCATCGGAGCGTTTCCGAAAGAAGATGATTCAGAAGCTGAAGAGAATGAGAGAGGAGGAGGAGGAGGAGGAGAAGGGAAAGGAGAAGGAGAGCTTGTAGCGATTGATAAAGGTTTCTCGTTTGAGCTAGATGAGTTGCTTAGAGCTTCAGCGTATGTTTTGGGGAAGAGTGGGCTAGGGATAGTGTATAAAGTGGTTCTTGGGAATGGAGTTCCGGTGGCTGTACGGCGACTTGGTGAAGGAGGAGAACAGAGGTATAAGGAGTTTGTGACTGAGGTTCAAGCTATGGGGAAGGTGAAGCATCCTAATGTTGTGAAGCTTAGAGCTTATTATTGGGCTCCTGATGAGAAGCTCTTGATTAGTGACTTCGTCAATAATGGTAGCTTGGCCGATGCTCTTAGAGGTAAAAACTTTACTTACCCTTGAATCTGGGAATGGAATTAATCTACTGAATTAGTGATAGAATTAGCAATTTAAAGATCCAATTTTGCAATACTCAGTTTAAGAATTGCACATAAAATTTTTGGTTGACTTTGTCAATGCATCTGTATGTAGACTTTGTCAACGTCTCTGTTTAGATCTGAGATGGTGGGGTCTGAATTTTATTTTCATTGAGTGGCAAAGATCCCCCCTTTAGTAATTCCTCCAAACTTTAGACACTAAGATATTTTATTTTATTTTGTCTTCACACACTTCAATATTCTATTGAAACAATCATCTGTTTTGTTTTTTTCTAAAGGTGGACCAAGATTTGTTTCTCTTTATGGTATATTTTGTTTTGTTTTTTAGTAGTTTAGTTAAGTAACTTGTAAACAAAACATGCCTTTGTTGGATAATTCTACATGTATGAATAACAATTTTAATTTTTGTTTTAAGGATTATAGTGTGGTGGAGTAAGTAGTAGAGTAGAAGTAACTAGTGAAACAATTATGAAAGGTGCCTTGTGAGCTACGAGTAATGATTCTATATTTTTACCCAACCCACCTTCCCTTGATACTTTAGTTGATTTCTCATCGTAATACAATATTTTTATTTTAATATTTGATAATTAAATATTTGGGTGTGAATCAGGGAGGAATGGTCAACCATCACCAAGCCTAACATGGTCAACGCGTCTAAAGATCGCTAAAGGAGCGGCGCGTGGGCTAGCTTATCTACATGAGTGTAGTCCAAGGAAGTTAGTACACGGCGATGTCAAGCCTTCCAACATTCTTCTTGATTCCTCCTTTACTGCTTACATCTCCGACTTTGGTCTCACTCGTCTCATCACCATCACCGCCGCTTCCTCCTCCTCTAACGAACCTTCCTCTTCCTCAGCCGGTGGTTTCTTAGGTGGAGCTCTTCCTTACACTTCCATCAAACCCTCTGATAGATCCAACGGTTATAAAGCCCCTGAGGCTCGTCTCCCTGGAAGCAAACCCACACAGAAATGGGACGTTTACTCGTTCGGTGTCGTGCTCATGGAGCTTCTCACCGGGAAGTCGCCGGATTCTTCACCGCTTAGCTCCTCATCGTCTTCCACGGTGGTTGTCGAGGTGCCGGATTTAGTGAGGTGGGTGAGGAAAGGGTTTGAGGAGGAGACTCCATTGTCGGATATGGTGGATCCAATGTTGCTTCAAGAAGTTCAAGCTAAGCAACAAGTCTTGTCCGTATTCCATCTCGCTCTTGCTTGTACTGAAGGTGACCCTGAAGTTCGTCCACGTATGAAAAACGTTTCTGAGAACATTGACAAAATCTGATTCATTATTGTATTCTTTTTTTTTTTTTTTGGTTCAATTTTTTGTTGTTATCTATCCGATAGTTCTTACACGAGGCCCACTAGTCATTCCTGAGTCTAGGGGAGCAGTGGTCGATTTGTTTTTGTTGAATAATTAATTATTTGTTGTAATGTAAAATCAATCAAATGGGTTATACTTTAGGCTTTAAATGGCTTTGATTTTTTTAGTCCTTAAGACAAAATATAAAATTTAATCTTAGTTTTTGTCCATTAGAAAAAGAGTTCTCTTTTCAAAAACCCTTTATTTTTTTTTCTGCAACATAGACATATGGCAAAGTTTAGCTTTGCTATTGCTAAACTCCATTAAATTACTCTTTGGACACTTTATGGAAAGTTTCGATCGGCCCACTAATTTATCAGGCCCACTAATTTAATATTGGGCGCTTTTTCTGCTATTTACATTTTATTTTCACCGTAGCCGCCGAGCCGCGATCGGAGTGACGACGGTCGCCGGGGAGAAAAGAAATTCGAGAGCTTTAAGAGGATAATTCAGGCGGCGAGGTAGACAAGAAGAAACGAGAACAGAGAGTGAGTAAGAGAGAGCGATTCACTAAATGTAATAAAGCGTCTTAATTAAATACGCTTTGATTATGATTGAAAAAAATAAAATAAAACCCGAACTAAAACCGTTTCGGTTTGAAGATTTTAAAACTGAATGCTCCGGTTTGATTTTTCGGTTTGTTTTTTCTTTTTTCTTTCTTCAGCCCTACTGGGAAATCCCATTTGGGCACTGGCGCCAAATCAAAGTCGCGTCAAAGTCTCAAAGCCAGCCATGAGTGATTCTCAGTCTGGTTCCAGTGTTTTCAGCTTACGGATTGTTTCAATAGACTATTACGTGGCTTCTCCGATCCCTGGATATGATATTTGCTACAGTAGCTTCCAAGGTAACTCAAAAATCTCCCTTTTTTTTTAAATATTCTTAAGCCTCGTCTTCTTGAATCCATTGGTTTCACTAGATACGTCCCAATTTCACCAATCACAATCTTCTTAAGTTTAACAAATTTTGACTGGTTTCACTAAGTTTGACTTGTTCTTCCTGATTTTGTTGTGGGTATTTAAGGTGGAGAGGTAAAAGAAGTTCCTGTTATAAGGATATATGGCTCCACACCTGCTGGTCAGAAGACTTGCTTGCACATTCATCGTGTAAGATTTTTAATTTGACTTTCTTGTTTAAGAGATAAAGATTGTTTATATACTTTCTCAGATTGGTAACTTTATTTCTTTTGCAGGCTTTACCATATCTCTATATCCCATGCTCGGATATACCACTTGATAAAGGAGGTGTGTATGGAAGCATAACCCATTTATATCTAGTTAAGCACCAATGACACTTTTCATTTATTTTTTTTTCTTCAGTTGATGGAAGTACACTTGCTGTATCCCTTGAGTTAGAGAAGGCTCTAAAGGTGTGAACTTTTACATACCAAGTTACACATGATTTGTTCCACATAGATGTGTCTCAATCAATATTCTTTCTTGATGATACTTGATATGGACTTGTAGCTTAAGGGTAATGCTGCTTCAAAAAGGCAACATGTCCATGATTTTGAGATTGTTAGAGCAAAGAAGTTTTATGGGTACCACTCAGTGGAGGAGGCGTTTGTGAAGATTTATCTGTATCCTGTATATTTACTTTTTAGTGCAGTACCCTCTTATTAGGAAGTTTATTATGTGTTCACTTTAACAGTATTATAGCTATCATCCACAGGATGTGGCTCGTGCTGCCAGTCTTCTTCTGGTACGTTATCTCGATGATTACACTCCACTATTATTCTGTATTTTACGTCCGATGCGTAAAATTTGGTGAAAATAGTATACTGATAACCATTTTCATCTGCTTTTTGTTAATGAGCGTTTTTTTTTCTCTCTCTCTCTCCCTAGGCAGGTGCTGTTCTTGGTAAAAGGTTGCAGCCTTACGAGTCTCATATTCCTTTTATTCTCCAGTTTCTGGTAATTTTTCGCCGTTATGTTTTCTAAATAAATCGATTAGTGACTAGGTATTCCGTCAAGTTTAGCAATTTCAGATGTGAACGTAACTCCCAGATTGATAATACATTAGATACTTTTGTGAGCTTAAAACTGGTGCATGAAATTTGATTGCTTTTGAATCAATTCTCTGGTTGTATGTAATGCAAATTACTGATATCCTTATGGATTATATTATCAAAATGTAAATAGAGTTTTGGTAGCTGGGGAATGCTATTTCTATGTTAATGGATTTACATACATTTTACTTTTATTTTTTTTTGCTATTGAGGGGATAATCATGCATATTCATGCTAATAAGTAATGCTGGTCCAACCACAACTATATCTTATAATTTGATAATAGTCTTTTGGTGCCCTAAAGCCTTCATTACTTGTCAGTTTTCTGCTATTATCCACTTATAGGTTTGCTCTTGAACTCTCGCCAACCAAACCATAAATACTATGCGTAAAATGCTTAGTTCCCCTCCCATGTTCTGTAATTCCACCTCATTTTGTCCGCATTCCACTACTGAAGTTTCTTTGATTCTCTTCAATAGGTTGACTATAATTTATATGGAATGGGTCATGTGCATATATCAAAGATGAAGTTCCGTAGCCCAGTGCCTCACCATTTCCTTCCAAGGAGGTTTGATTTCGATGATCATGTGGGACAAGGGACTTACGAAGTGGGTATTGCAAAGCTAGATCTTCAATTACTTGAAACTTGTGTACATACTGTTTGATAGTTTATATCTTCTTTTATTTTACAATACTGAAACAATGAAGCAGGAAAATTCAAGTGCTGCTGCAAGCATCAGATTCCCTGTTTGGAGCTCGTCAACAATCCCAGGTCAATGGATGTGGAATCTCTCTGAAGAATCTGATACACCGTTGAGCCAGAGCCAGCATAGGCACCATTACAGACGTCAGAGTCTCTGTGAACTTGAGGGAGATGCTACTATTAGTGGTAATTTTCCTGAAACGAAATATAACTGTTTTTGTTTCATGTATGAATAGACCTTTAAACTAGTTTCTTCTCTTGTAGATATTCTCAATCAACAATCTAAAATGTATAACTCCCTCTCACAAGCCCAGTCTGATACTAACATGGTTCAGTCGCTTGTGGCAATTTGGGAGGTTCATCCTAACTTTCTTGGCTATCTACATTGAAACTATTTAGTTGGCCTTCCCTTACCTAATCTCGTCACTGTTGTGTCAGGAGGAGTATGAAAGGACTGGCGTGCATGATGCACCGATACCTCCTGATCTTGGCAAACCGTCTGCAGCTGATGTGTTGAAGACTATGTCACATCATGCTGGATTTGAGAATATGCTAAAAGAAATGCATAACGAAGTTGGATTGTCTCCGCTTGATAAGAAGTCTACTGCAGTATCTTCAGCCGGTCCAGATATGCATGCCAAGCCTGAAATTACTGATCTGCAGGTTTTGAGTCATATGGTTGGTACACACAGTCAGTTTCCTGCATCAGAGCAGCTTTCTCCACTTGATGAGAGGAGTGGAGAAGCATCAATGGAAAATGATGCATATGTGAAAACACCCACGGAAAGAGATATGCCTGCTGATATACAAGATGCTGAAGCCTTGGGTCTCTTTAAGTGGTTTGCCTCATCCCAGGCTGCAGAGGACATAAACTCCGATGATGAAATTCTCCGGGAAACCATCCTTAGTCCTCTGTTACCTATAGCGTCGTCTATTAACAAAGTTCTTGAAATGGCTAGTACAGATTATGTGAGCCAATCCCAAAAGGAATGTCAAGACATTCTTGATTCTCAGGAGGATCTACCAGACTTTGGGAGTTCGACAAAAGGAGCTTTACATACAAATCTTGATAGCCAGGATCCTATAACTTCATCAGACAAACAAACTCTTGACATGGAAGTCTCTAGTGATGTTCCAAATACCTCAACTTCAAATGAATCAAGCGAAAATTCATTCCAGAGATACAGAAAGAGTGATTTACGTATGAGTGAAGTAATGGACACTAAGAATAGGAGATTCTCTAGGAACAACAAGCCTAGCAATTCTGCGTGGGGACCTTTACCTTTTCCATTGTCAAAAAATCTTCAAAAGGACTTTGATAGTACAAATGCTAGTGGCAAACTTGGTTTAACAAAGATTAGTTCAGACCCCATGAATGAGATGAAAGACAAATTTAAAGTTCCAGTTAAAGAACATCAAGCAGATGTTTGTAACACGATTGACAGAAACGTTTTGGCTGGATGTTCGTTGCGGGACTTGATGAGAAAAAAACGGTTATGCCATGGAGACTCACCTGTTTCACAGCATATGAAATCAAGGAAGGTTCTACCACAGACTAGAGACTCCCGGCACGGAAAAAATGAGGAGTGCATGGCTACCTTGAGATCTGAGGCCAAGAAACAAGGTCCTGCTCTTTCTGCAGAATTCAGTGAATGTTATTATGGCGATACTCCTCAAACTTTATCTCCCAAAGACGGTGGAAAATTTGAATGTAATATATCCACTCAGCCATCTGATCTTCAGTCTGTTGATAGATGTTCGGCTAAAGAGACAGCAGAACAAAACATTGATGAAATTTTGGAGAACTTTTCATCTGCCTCTGATCCACTTGGTAAGGAACCAAAAACAGTGGAACCAGAAAATTTGGTGTCTAGCAATAAACTTGTTGGGATTGATATAAAAAATGACCAAAGATCTGGGGATGCACAAGAGACAACTGCCAGTGTAATTGCTGAGACAGGAAGATTAATATGCCTAACTTTAAGCAAGAAGCCTCCTCTCGATTGCCTAAGTGCTGGACTGCAGGATTCTTCACATTCTCATGAAATTCCTGTCCAGTTTCATCATGCCAGGGGCAAACAGCAAGATGGATGTGGTACTTTTACTCATCTTGATCTGATTCTAGTTTCTACTACTTCTACAATCAATGCAAATGTGGTTGAAATATAAATATATAAAGTTGAAGTTAGGTCGACTTAAGTTTTTGCAGATCTTCTTTCTGGCTGTGCTCCCCTTTATTTATTTAACGTATGTGGTTCTGACTTGAGATTACTTCTGACTTCCTGTTCTTTTTCTCTTGGAAGAGAGGAGGGATTCCAAGGAGGTCCCCTTTTTTTCCTTGGAGGACACCGAAGTCAATGATGATGAAAAGAAACACTTTTTCCAAGGAGCTCCCCTTGGTATTCCCTTGCATCATCTCAATGACGGCTCCAACCTTTACCTGCTGACCCCTGCCTTTTCACCCCCTCTTGTGGATTCTGTTTCACAATGGATATCGAATGACAAAGGTATTGTGTAGAGTTAGTCGGACAGCACTGGACTGCCTTATATAATCTAAATTTACATCTTCTCGGAGCTTCAATGTACATTGCTTAGGCCTTTTTCCTGATGAAGATTGTACTCTTCCTGGTTAAGATATTCATTACAGTGTTGGTGCTGTAAAAGAAAGTGAAAATGATGATTTTTGTTTAAAACTTTTGAATTTTTTCAGGTCCAGGAGACTCTAATGTTGATCCAGAAAAACAACCATTAGGAGATGATCATAATGATCGTGGGACGAGTTTCACTGATATTGCGTCTGCATCTAATGTAATGTCTGTGTCTGAGCTCGTGGAGCAGCATAATAACGTTATTGTGAATTCAGAACCAAATGCTTATACAGAGTCTGAGATAGATCTGAAAAGCAAAGGAAAGTTTCATAATCTTAATTTGGAGACCAGTGGTTCACAAGAGATGTCTCAGATTTCAGGACCTGAGGGGAAATCAGGGCCCACTCCCTTAAGTCAAATTGGATTCCAAGATCCTGCGAGCGTGGGGGCTGGGCAACAGCTTACAGTGCTGAGTATAGAGGTGCTTTAATTTAACCCTCTTTTTTGTGAAGCTAACACAATTGTTAGTAAAAGGCCTTTACACGCATAGGTTAGCCATGGGCACTTTGAATGGTTTATTTAACGTGGAACCCTCATTTCATGTAAAACGACTCATTGCGACAAAATAAAAACTGAATGTTGTATGCCACAGTTTGCCTTCCTCGAGCCTCACAGCGAGCAACCCAATGTTTCATCTTCATTAGTGATGATCTTGCAATTATTTGAGTAATCATTATTCATTGCTTGAGGATATTAGGACTATGTGCAGCTCATTAAGGAGTTTTGACCTCTAAAGCTTGTCTTAGTATAATAATTTTATGTTGCTCATTTGTTTTGGATTTGAGTGAATATGCCCATTATATCTTGTGAATGCTGTTACCAAAATGCCGTCTGTAGTAAAAATGAATGCCCTTAATTTAAGATGGTCTTTTCTTGGAAAAGGCTCGTTGATACATGTCGATATCTATAAACTTACAGGTTCATGCAGAGTCTAGAGGGGACCTGCGACCTGATCCACAATTTGATTCTGTCAATGTCATAGCTCTCGTTGTGCAGAATGACAACGATTTTGCAGCTGAAGTATTTGTGCTTTTATTTAGTCCAGATACCATTGATCAGAGGTAAAACAGCAGATTGACTCATTTTGGTTTCTTACAAATATGCAGCTGACATATTCGTGCTTTTATTATTTGTGTAATGCTACCGTGAACTTCAATCATTTTCTTACTCTAATATGCTTTTTCGATCTTGTTATTGTTATCTCACTACAGAAATGTTGATGGACTATCTGGATGCAAGGTATCTGTCTTCGTTGAAGAGAGACAGCTGTTCAGTTATTTTATTGAGACTTTATGTAAATGGGATCCAGATATTCTTTTGGGCTGGGATATACAGGGCGGATCCATTGGTTTTCTAGCTGAAAGGGCTGCACGGCTTGGTATAAGATTTCTCAATAATATATCTAGGACGCCATCCCCGACCACGACAAATGATTTAGATAATAAGAGAAATCTTGGTAATAATCTGATGCCAGATCCGTTGGTAGCTGATTCTGGTCAGGTAGAAGAAGTGGTAATTGAGGACGAGTGGGGCCGCACACATGCTAGTGGTGTTCATGTTGGAGGTAGAATTGTTCTCAATGCATGGCGTTTGATTCGCGGGGAAGTTAAACTCAACATGTACACGATTGAAGCTGTGTCGGAGGCTGTTTTGAGGCAGAAGATTCCATCAATCCCCTATAAAGTATTAACAGAATGGTTTTTAAGTGGTGCTGCATGTGCAAGATACCGATGCATAGAATATGTGATTCGCCGAGCAAAGTTGAACCTCGAGATATTGAGTCAACTTGACATGGTATGTAAAATTTTCAACATGATTAATATAATGAATGATGTGCAAGTTGTTTATCCTACTAAATCGTCTTTTGCAGATAAATCGTACATCAGAACTTGCTCGTGTTTTTGGCATCGACTTTTTCTCAGTTCTCTCCCGAGGTTCCCAATACAGAGTGGAATCCATGCTTCTGAGATTAGCACATACACAAAATTATCTTGCTATTTCGCCAGGAAACCAGCAGGTTCGTTTTATCGGCTACTTCCAAGTGATTTACTTTAAACGTTTCTTGGGTTATCAATGAGTTGTCTGGCCTTAAACCATGGGCTGGACGTTTATCACCATATTTTCTCCTCAGGATAGCTACCATACAATATACCTTGCAGTTAATATTCACAATTCTTTCATGCGTTTCTTAATCGTTAGCATTCTCCTGACTTAATCATGTGATCATGTAGGTTGCTTCTCAGCCAGCTATGGAATGTGTACCTCTGGTGATGGAACCAGAATCAGCCTTCTACGATGATCCTGTTATTGTGTTGGATTTCCAATCGCTTTACCCTTCAATGATTATAGCATATAATCTGTGCTTTTGTACATGTCTCGGAAAACTTGCACATTTGAAGATGAACACACTTGGGGTCAGCTCATACTCCCTAGACCTTAATGTTCTTCAGGATTTAAATCAGATCCTGGAGACCCCAAACAGTGTGATGTACGTGCCACCAGAGGTAATGTGCAAGAAAATTAAATTTTGAATCTGGAGTCATCATATTCAATACAAATAAATGATCTTATTACCCAATAGCATCATTCTTTTTCTGCGTTGATCGATCCTTTTCTTAATTAGCTTAAGCATAACAGTCACCTCCTCTTCTTACGTATAGGTGCGCAGAGGAATATTACCAAGACTGCTAGAGGAAATTCTATCCACAAGAATAATGGTAAAAAAAGCAATGAAAAAGTTGACTCCTTCACAAGCAGTTCTTCACCGGGTAATCTTGATCAAAGTCCCCTCCTAATATTTTGACTAGGGATGATTGGACGAGAGAGTCGCCCAAGTTTTTGGTTTCATTAATTTTGGTGTCTGGTTTTATGTAGGAACATTTTCTGCAGTTTTTCTAAAATAAAATTTGCAATTTTGATAATATATGGTGTCTTTTTCAGATATTTAATGCGAGGCAGCTTGCTTTAAAGCTGATAGCAAATGTGACTTATGGCTATACTGCTGCTGGCTTCAGTGGTCGAATGCCTTGTGCAGAGCTGGCAGATAGTATTGTCCAGTGTGGTCGTAGCACACTTGAGAAGGCTATTTCGTTTGTCAATGCCAATGATAATTGGAACGCTAGAGTTGTATATGGCGACACTGATAGGTAATTTCCATATCGACTCATCTGAATGAAGTGAAGTTAAGATTTAAAATCCGGTTCGAGTTTGGCAGTTTGCTACTATCTTTCATGGCACTGTTTCAACTTCCTACAAATTAAAGTATCTCCAGGGTTTCATGTATGCTTGCATAAATTACATCTACTCGTACTTACTACCAAGTGTTTATTATGGTCATTTCAGCAACCTGGGCAAGTATGTATCTCAGTTTCTTTATTTGTTTCTTCCGTTTGGCTCATGCATTTTTATTACTTGTGTAGTATGTTTGTCCTCCTCAAAGGAAGAACTGTAAAAGAAGCTTTTGTAGTCGGACAAGAGATTGCATCTGCAATAACTGAAATGAACCCATACCCAGTCACTCTAAAGATGGAGAAAGTCTATCACCCTTGTTTCCTTCTTACGAAGAAGCGTTATGTTGGGTACAGTTATGAAAGTCTTGATCAGAAAGAGCCTATATTTGATGCAAAAGGTATTGAAACTGTTAGAAGAGACACTTGTGAAGCTGTTTCAAAAACTATGGAGCAGTCGTTGAGACTCTTTTTTGAAAAGAAAAATATCTCTAAGGTACAAATTGGATTTCTTTTGCTCTTTCAAATTATCAACCAAAACTGCAATGGCTTACATCTCTGCTTTTCTCTGTTCATTGTGCAGGTTAAGTCGTACTTGTATAGACAGTGGAAGCGGATACTATCAGGGAGAGTGTCTCTTCAAGATTTTGTCTTTGCAAAAGAAGTTCGGTTGGGGACTTATAGCACAAGAGACTCTTCACTCCTTCCTCCAGCAGCTATTGTGGCAACCAAATCAATGAGAGCAGACCCCCGGACAGAGCCACGCTATGCAGAACGAGTGCCTTATGTGGTGATCCATGGGGAGCCAGGAGCTCGACTTGTTGATATGGTGGTGGACCCACTGGTTCTTTTGGACATGGATTCACCCTACCGATTAAATGACTTATACTACATCAACAAACAAATTATACCAGCTTTGCAAAGGGTATTTGGACTTGTGGGTGCAGACTTAAACCAGTGGTTTTTGGAGATGCCCCGTCCCACCAGAAGCTCCCTTGGTCAACGTCCCTTAAACTCTAGAAACTCGCACAAAAGTAGAATTGATTCCTTTTATCTCTCAAAACATTGCTTCTTGTGTGGGGAAGTTGTTCAGGAATCAGCTCAGCTATGCAACCGGTGCCTGAAAAATGAAAGTGCTGCTGCTGCAACCATTGTTTGGAAGACTTCAAAAATGGAGAGAGAGATGCAGCACCTAGCCACAGTAAGTACTCCAAAATCTAACTTTTATATGGACTGTGTACAGATCGTGGTATCGTTTACAGTCTTTACTTTCCAAGAGATTGGGTAGTCATAGTTCGAACAGACAATTTCATCTCATGGTAGTTGGCTAGTTGCCGAATAATTTATGCTGAATAGTGGAGACTAGTTTCAGATTATCTTTCAGAATTGTCAGCAATTTTATGAACAAGAAAGCACTGTAGACTTCTTTCCATGTGTGCTTAAAGTTGAGAACCTTAGTGAATCTCTGTAGATGCAATTCCAACTTTCTTGATCCACCACTTGCGTTGTATTTATATCTTATTTGCAGATATGCAGACAATGTGGTGGGGGAGACTGGGTGGTGCAATGCGGAGTGAAGTGCACTTCGCTTGCGTGCTCAGTCTTTTACGAGAGACGGAAAGTTCAGAAAGAGCTACGTGGCCTATCCACCATTGCTACGGAGAGTGAACTTTACCCTAAATGCATGACTGAGTGGTTCTAACATTGTCGGAAAATCAATTTAACAACCAGTAATCAAAATCTATCCCATGCGTTTTTCCACTCAAACTAATCTAAAACATCCCATCCTGTTACACAATGATGTGAATTTTGTATTTGCAGGATTTTTCGCACTACCCCACAAAAAAGGCCAGTACTGAGCAAGTGGTCGTAAGTTAGGAGTTCAGGTATGACAGTCGATCATCACCTCGAAGTTGACTGCTTATGTTTTATATGATTGTGATCAAAAGAGGTGTGAATATGTATGTATAGATAGTAGCACACCCCCGAGTACAGTACAACCACTCAGTCATTTTGTTCAATGATCATGTAGATCTCTGTGGTGTTTTGTAAGTGTATGAACAGCTGAGCATGTAAGCAATCTTAGGAACACAATTATACTTCTATGTTTGAAGTCCACTGCAACAAACAATTACTTCCTACATTTTCATTCCATCTTCTGAATTCTAGCTAGATGCTTCTTGAATATGTACATTACTCTTAAGAGAATATAAACATCTTTTTATATATGTTTACATTAAAGGGTCCTTAAATGTTTTGCCTAATGGCTAATTTCGTCTTGATAATGTATGTGTTATTCCTCCCAGATACACTAATTAATGTTTATGAGTAACGAACGCAGCTTTTCGGTACTCGGCAAGTGCCCATAATGGGAAAGTGTTTCTGTAGGTTGCATAGTGTAACAAGCAATTCCTCATGAACACTCCTACTATTTCCTGCAAATGCGGTAATAACAATTTGTTCTAAATCAATATTATGTGCTAAAGATAATGCAAGTAATGGAACATAGGATTATTTTGAATCCCCAAGACTCATACATGGTTCTATCAAAGAAGATGTCTAACCTGTTGAGGGAAATCTCCATTTTCCATTTGCGAATTGATGATAAGTTTCGCAGCACGGTGAAGAGGTATTGGATCTCTCTCGGCCTGTCCGGCGTGAATCAACCCCATTATTGCCCAAGCGGTTTGCACCAGGTTGGATCTATTCCCTTCTAATGGTATGTATCTCTACGCACACACCATGTTATAAAGATCAACTGTTGTTCAATAACTTAGGTTAATTCCATTTTCATCAAATACCTGTTCAGGGCATGACAGATAGCTTTCACCCCAACCTCCATCATCTTTCTGTGTCGTGAGTAAAAACTCAACACCTTTACGCATCGCCTGGCTAGTTTTATATGTTTTACCAGCAGCTGCTAGGCCACCAAGAGCAAACCATGTCGCATATATGAAACAAACACCCCAATTTCCATACCTATCATGATTCAAGAAAAAAGAAAAACATTATTTTGTTAGGCTTCTTCTAGAACCATGTATGAACTGTGTTAAACTGTAACATACCATGAACCATCTGGCTTTTGTTCGTTTTCTAAGAATTGCACCGCTTTCTCGATGGTCCTGCTGATCTTTTTTGTCTTATGATCTGGATAGAGTTGCTGGAATAGAACCAAAGCTTGTACAACAGATGAGGTACATTCCACGTACTCACGCTCAGCCACAAGATTAGCCAGAAATTCTGTGGGATTAAGCAACTGAAAACACCATTTCCAAAGGTTATACATCAGAGATTTTTCGTTTTCCTAGGAACTTCCAAAGTCGCGAAAAAATATGAAACATAGTTATGTGTTTCAGCACTTACTTCAGTCCATGCATATGCGCGGACAGGCTCCCATGCAGTCACACCTCCATTTGCACTCTACAATAAATGGAAGTCATGTGTTGCACAATGTTATTAAGAGCCAATAGTTTTTCTTGGGAACTTAGTCTTATAGATTCTCAACCTTACCTGTAAAGATAGCAAGAGATTAACAGAATCATAGAGCTGTTCGGGATCCATTTTATGGCCAACAACTTCAGCTGGCATCATAGAAAGCAGCAGGCAACACTACAAAACAAAAGTAGTACTTAGGCATAAGCTCTTTTGGAAACTTCAGCTAACTTGTTCTGTGTCAGTGGCTAGTTAGATTTACCTTCAAAGCTTCAGCTGTACAGTCTGAAACTTGCCATCCATGATCTCGATCAGATAAAGTCCATGCTCCTTTGGATATGTGACGGTACATACTCTTAAAGTCACCAGAAGGATTCTCTCTAATCTGAAATGCTCTTTGATTTAAGAAAACACATCCACCTCTTCTTTTGAGCAATTCAAGCTACACTATGATTATATCAAACCTGAGATTTCTTAATGTAATCATGTCCTCTCTTAAGTACATCGCCGGTTTCACTAGAGAGATCACTAGCAATTATAGCTTGAACCGCAAACCCTGTATCCCATTGTTGACTTCCAAAGCTCTGCATAAAAATCTTGAATGCTTAAGAAGATTCCATTGTTATTTAGTATACCTAAAAATATCATCTTAGTTTGTACCTGCATTTTCATTCCATCTTCGGCTACCCACATGTAATCTGGAATTCTAGCAAGATGCTTTTTGAAGTAATCCCCATTAGGGTCATCAATCCAACAAGCAAGCATGCACAATACCTACATAAAAAAGTTCTCGTTCGTAAGAGAGTATTTATATGCATAGTTTTATATAGGATCGTTCAAATGTTTAACCTTCTCAACACATCCAATGGTAATATAATGGCTATTTTCATCTTCATAATGTATGTGTTTCATTGCTAGCCGAAGAGCTTTTTCCCTCACAAGCTTGTTTAACGGCCAATGAGTAAGTAACGGCTCCACAAAGATGTGAAGAGTGTCCCATATCAAATCTTGAACCAAAGGATGAGGAAAATACATATCCTCCTGCATAACAAAAAAAAAAAAAACAAAAGAAATGGAATGTTTATGCTATCATAACACATAAGATCTAAAAATGGTCAATCAAATATATACCTTAGCATATAAACGCCGCGTTTTATTCCAGTTGATTGCTTCATAAGGTTGTAAATGAAGTTCTTCACGAAGTTGTAGAATAAGAGGTGTTATTGGACCAACAAATCTCTTCCCATATAGATATGACATTGGCATGTAAACCATTCGGCAATAGCACAAAGTTTTCGCTGCATTATTATTATGTTTTTGCGTCAAGAAAATGAACAAAAACACACAACAAATCAAAGTTAAAATCTCAAAAAAAATCATGGAAAAACAGAAAACAAACCTAAGTGTATAGGAACAAAAGAAGGTAGTAACCAAATCTCAGGAGGCATTGGATTGGTTCCGGACCAATCATAGATTCCAAGTATCTTACAAAACAAAAACAAAACAAAAAAAACAAATCAAAACTTTGATTGTGTAGCACGTAACCTTTATGAACATCTTATAAGTTAATAAGATTATTATCATACCGATAACCAAATTTTTCCCCATGAAGGAATATAGGTAACACCACCACGATCAAGAATCCATTGTCTAGCTCGTTTACATGCGTTATCTCGTCCTCCATTAGGACCTTCACCGAGCATACGTAAGCATATGTAATTCAACACGGTGCAAAACATAATGCTCTTGCTCTCAACGTGTAATCCCCATCCACCATCTTCGTTCTACAAAATATTAATGGACACAAATCAAGAACTCGGCTCTTCTTTAGAAAAATCTTAAGTCAAGAAATTTTCATTATTAATTCAAAAGTACCTGATGACAATAGACATGTCGAAGCATCTCTTTGCGATGTTCTTCATCGAATATCTCTTCGAGGTGTCCTGTGATATATAAACAAAATACCAATGGAGGAAGGAAGAAGAGAGGTCCGGCGATTTCTCCTGGCCAGTGGCCATCGGAAGCTTGCAAAGCTGAGAAGAATGAAACTCCTCTCCGTAATGAATCCGTCGCATTTTCATAAGTTATGTCTTTGGCGTCTTCAATCTTCACCGGCGGGATCACTTGTTCGAATTTTGCCTCTTTCAAAAACTGTGCGTATAATCAAATCAATTTCAGACAAAAAAAATATTATAAAACATCGGACATTTTGGTTTATGGTTTAGTTTTGGTTTTTCAATTTTTTTTTTTTTTTGTTTTATTAAAAAAATTATTTTATTTAAAATATAAACAAATAAATGATATGTGGTGCCTCTGTTTTGGGTCGAAAGACTCTGTTTTTGTATTTGTTTTGTTGCAGACATTTGTCTGTTGTGAACTTATTTCCAAATTTAATTTAATTACTTAATATTATAGTTATTTAGTATAGTTATATCAAATTTTGCTACATATATAATTTAAAACAAAAGATAAAGTTTAATGAATATCAGTTTCTTTCATTTGATTTGATGTAGTTATACGAAAAAATGATTTTAGTTTGGTTTCAGTTTTCTTTCCAGATTGTAAAATAATGTAACCAAAAAATTATAAATAAATTTTGATTTGATTTTGGTTTTACAATTTCAGTTTAGTTTAGCATTTTCCGACCACCCCTATTCAGACAATCTCATCAAGTATAACATGCCAACGTTATGAGCAAATGACACATGACCCATTTGTTTTGTCGGCCTAAAAGTAAAAAGATTCATTACTATTTTATTTTGTGATCGGTTGGTTCTTTTCTCCAATTTGAATAAATTCCCAAGCCATATTGATTCTATGTGGTAACAAAAAGAACAACGCGATATGGTTGAATATTGTAAAATATTTATATTTATATATTTCATAATAAGAAATGAAGATTTCGTTTTTTTTTGTTTAATAATACTTTAAATGTTTAAACTAACAACATTTTATCATTTAATGTTTCCAAAACGGAACTGTTAAATAACATTCAGCTTTTCTTTTACGGTAAATCTGTTCACTTTAATGACAATTTTAATTAACCCAAATAAAAAAATCCACATTATTATGAGGTTGTGATCCAACTGTACCGTGCGTACTTCGTTTATGAAGTTTAGGAATTATAGTTACGATCTCACATTCCAAGTTGAAAAAAACTAAAAATAATATATTAGGGATATAAGTCAATCCAATCATTTCTAATTGATTTTGAGTTGGAAGCTCATTAAACTTAAGATGGTATCAGAGTCTTGTTTGTTGACCCAAATAGGATGATCCAAACAGGACTTGTTACCGGTCCTAGAGTGGGATTCGATTCGAGATAGAGTAATAAAAACCATCATTTCTAGGGAACATGTTAGGATCTCACATTGGAAATTGAAAGGGACCACACTACTCCCTCCGTTTCAAATTATTAGTCGTTTAAGGTTGTTTCACACATATTAAGAAAACATTTAAATTATCTATTTTAATCCTAATTAATGTTTATTTGGTTTTATTTGATTGGTCAAACAATAAAATAATAAGAATAAAATTGGATTTTTTACCAAACATTTGCATTGGAAACACAAAAAAACAAGTATTATGAAACAAATTTTAACTTCTAAAACGACAATTAATATGAAACGGAGGGAGTAGTATATAAGAGATATGAACCTATCCACTCATTACCAAATAGTTTTGAGTTGGAAATCTATTAATCTTAACAATTGTGATCAAGCTGAGAATTGGACAAGGTGAATACGTGATTGTAACCACAAAAGATACAAAATTCTGAAAAAATTATATATGACAATATAACTATAATCTATTTTGAAATATTATAGGGATTTTTGTCATGATAAAAAAAAAAAAATACTTACTTGCATTCGCCACAAGAGATCACTGCAAGCTTTAACACGAGAACGGTTAACCAAGAAACTCCGGCGAGCTTCTTCAACGGCGGCTCGTTCCTCCAGTGTGCCGGCTTTGGGATCAAATTCCCATGTTTGACGTCCGACGAAATTGTTGCTGCTGAACAAGTAAGGGTCGTTTCCATTTCCCTCTCCTAACTTCAACCTCCACATAATGATGATCTATATGTAGAGTACAACAAAATATCGATATATGTTATTGTTATGTTCGTTTCAAACCGTCATTCATTTATTTCTTTAAAAAAATTACAAAAATTTAGACGCTATCTATACGTATATGTCCAAATTATACTCACTGAATTGAGAATTTCATAACCGCATGATGATATATGATGTAGTGAGTGTACATTCATACGGTATACCGTATACATAGATTAACATTATATATAGAACACTATATTTACATACATATATATATATATATATATATGATTTTATATGCATGTCTTTATATATTATAAGAGCCCTCATGTAACGAATACATATATGTGAAACAGAGGAAAAGTGAGATAAGAGAAAGAAAGAGAGAGTACTTGTGCTGGGTCGATGTTTGCCTTTATCACCAATACTTTGGAAGAGTTTCATGTACGTACGCTTATATAGAGGTAACGACGAATCAAATAACTGTATAAGAGTACAGTTTGGTAAATAATTTAATATTATATTGAATTTTTTTTTTTTTTTATATTCCCACATTTTTTTCGTTGAAATAACTTTTACGTTCTTTCCAAAATATAATAATAAATAATAAATAAATATTTTTGTTTCACGGGTTCAAACCCGGCTCCATTGGTACTGAGAGACATTTTTAAAATAGAAATAGAGTAAAGGCTGGTTCCGGATACCGAAAAAGATTACGGGTCAAAGGTTTAGAACTCCCGTGATTTATAAAAAAAATGAAAAAGATAATAAAAAGTTTTTTTTTTTTTGGGTGCAAAATTCACAATCAAACTTTTTTTGTTTATTGTTTGTTATATCGATCATTATGAGATACATTTGATTTAAACCTATAAAAATTAACCAAGAGCTAATAACTCAACTGGTAAATATCTCAGGCAAAGGTTAGAGGTCGTTGGTTCGAGTGGCTCATGGGACGAGACCATATAACCTGCTTTGGTCCTGGGTCTAAAAGGATGTACGGGCTTAGACCTAAAACCTTTTAGTTATTAAAAAAAAAAAACCTACAAAAATTATGATCAGTCCATTAAAACTAGCTACCTACATATGTAATTATATTGAATGACACCTATGTAGAAACGAAGTATGTTTGAGTCGTTGATTCAAGAAGTTTCCCGCGATTAGGTGTTCCATTCATGCAAAGACAACCAGCGTAATTGATGGTCATCTTTGTTCTTCTCTTTATCACATGTGTATTTGGGTTTAATTTTTGTGTGACGCGTATTTTTTAAGTTGGATGTTGATTATACCAAATTGATGTAAATTAACTACTTAACCATAATTGTTTGATGCAATGAATCTTTATACTAATAATCATCCTTAGTTTCAACCAAAAAAAAATAATCATCCTTAGTTCCTTACGGAATGTATAAAAAATTTTCAGTCATATGATATTTTATCCATTGTTAGTTCTCTCTTTTTTTTTTTTTTTAATACTCATATTCAACCTTATACTTAGAAAATATTATAATATAACTAATGAAAAAAAACTTATAAATTCTCTAACCATGGGATAAATTCTAATAAATTTGTAATCACAACCGGTGGCAAACCTAACCATAAGGACTTCATGTACCGTCATAATTAGATGCATAGTAGAGTAAATTGACAAATATAGAAGTAAAATAGAGCAAAAGAGGAGAGACCTAACTCAATTTTGTCAATGAGCAAGTAACGTTGATACATAATCACGTGTAAAATGGTCCCATACAAAGAGAAGGGCTTTGATTGAATCTTTTTGAGAACTTAGCTATGATAATGTATGAGTGGAGGAGCAGCAAAGGCGCGGCGGTGTAGCTCTAATAACTATGCGTCTTTGTCATAGGTACAATGAATGAGGGGACGCAGGACGTAGGCGGACTCTACTGCCGGACGGGTGGGGTCAGTAATAGCCCTGTTACGGATACCGATATCCGGATTTTTCAGGATATCCGTATCTGTATCCGTATCCGTATTATCCGTTATTCTACTATCCGTATTCGTATCCGTAAATACGGATATCCGGACTACGGATATCCGTAGAAAAACCGGATATCCGTATCCGGATTTTTTTTTTATATTTTTTTTTAAATAATGTTATTATAATCAGAAAATAAGAATTTTCAAAAAAAAAAAAAAAAATTAGAAGAAAACATAGATTTAAGTTTGATGAAAAAATATGGGCTAAATTTAAAAGCCCAAAACAAAAAAATTTAAATTTTAAAGGCCCAAAACAAAAATTAAATATTAAAGACAAAATTTTTTTTTTTTTTTTTTATAACCGGATACGGATATCCGTTCCAATATTTTTTCAATATCCGTATCCGTATCCATATCCGGCGGATCCAGAAATTTACTATCCGTATCCGTATCCGTTTTCTCCGGATATCCATTTTTTGGATCCAAATCCGGATACGGAGCCGGATATCCGCCGGATACGGATATTTATGCCCAGGGCTAGTCAGTAATATGTCACACTATCCCAACATATTTTTGTAAATTTATGATAACCAAAATATTTGAAAATTTTAAGAAAAAAGTGTCTGGTAATGACTAAATGTGTGATAATGCCCTGTTAGGTGGATGATAAATAAAATGTTTAATGAAATAGAAATAAAAAAAAGTTGGGTGATTTTAACAAAAAACATAGCTCATGGTAAAATAGCATAACATTTAGTTATAAACATTGTGTTAAAGCAAAATATTGTGACATATAAAGGATAACATGAAATTTGGAGAAAAACACACATATTATTCATCCGAGGGAGAGATAAATCTGGAAAAAAGAAAACAAGAAGATCCAGATGATTTAACAAAATAGCAGAAATTATGTCAAATTAATGTGTGATGAAAGTAATAATATTTCACTTGAAAAATTAACATGTAAAATAATATACAAATGTTGTATTTGAAACAATAGCATATTAAATTGAAAAATATCATGACATCAAATAAATAACATGAAATTTCGCAAAAAAAAAAAATCATTTGTTCACAATTTCGAAAACAGTATTGCTTTCTCACAAGAGAGGAAGAAAAAAAAAATTCCGAGTCATAAGGACCGGTCCAACGAAAATGATGGTCCTAAGCCACACAAAAAAATTTGTGACCATTTTTATGTTTTTAATTAAAAATAAATAAATATTATTTAAAAGTGTAACTAATTTTTTTAAATATCGATAAAAAAGTAACATAACATATCATCAACTAAAAATAGAAAGACATGACACATATAACTACTTTATATTACACAAAATACTAGTTATTACTAAAAACATTGATTAAAAATAGGTTTCAAAATTTGGTGATCTAAAAATCTACTAAAGCCATCGGTTAGGCCCACCAAATATTTTATTAATTTTAGGACCACATATTTTGTTTTATTAATTTTAGAACCACATATTTTATTAATTTTAGGGCCACATATATCGAAGTGAAGCATTTGCCTAGGGTTCCCATTTTAAGATTTTTTTATTTTATTTATTTGTTTTTAGGATTAAAAATATGTTTTTAATTTTTTTTTTAAATAGCAATAAAAATTTATAGTGTATTATATCAAAAAATTAAAAATATTTTATACACTAAAATATTTTTGTTTAATTCAACAATAAAATAAATAGTTAAAAGTTTTTTTTAATTTCTATAAATAAAATGAATATAATAAATATATATATTTTATATTATAGGATTCCCATTTTTTTATTTTGTTTAGGACACTCGCTATCCGAGGACCGGTTCTGCCTAACGGGCCGAGTCTGTCCGAGTGAGGAAGTGGTGATGGTGTTCCGATACGAGTGGTGATGGTGGTTTCGATGCGAAATCTTCATTGCTCTGTCATAAGGGGTGATGGTTGTTTGGACGTGGTCATCATTGTCCCATCGCAAATGATGTTGGCTAGGCCTGGGTATATGGGTAACGGATCCGGGTTCGGATCTATCGGGTTTATGTATTTACTATCCAATAGGGTATTTACAAAAAATCGGTTCGGTTTTGGTTCGGGTCTTGTCGGATTCGGGTCGGTTCGGGTTTCAGATTGAAGAACCTATGAATATCCGAAAAATGGGTATACCATCGGTTCGGGTATTTTATACCCGAAAATTTGAAATATAACCACCCATTTACCCGAAAACACTTGCAATATAACATACACAAATGACAAAACTCACAAAAAATAGAAAATATTCAAAACCAAATTTAACATCCAAAATGGTAATTTTAAATTTAACATCCAAAACCAAAAGACAAAAGATGATAGAACAGTAGTAAAAACTGAAACATATAGGTTGAAGTCGATGTGAAACTAAAACATAGAGTTAGAAGTTAAAACTAAAAATACACGGATGAATAATGACTTTGTTTTGACTATGTATCACTCCTAAAATACAATTACAAAGATAAAACAAATGTCAACTTCATGGTTTGAACTTTAAATTTGGAAGTCCTAATAAAAATCATAAGAAATCCTAGACATTAGTGTTAGTTTCGGGTTGAATGGGTACCCGTATGGGTATCGGGTCGGGTCGGGTATTATCCGATACCCACAAGTAAGACAATTCACTACCCAATAGGGTAATTTGATAATACCCATACTCTACCCGAACCGGTTTTTTTGGATCGATTCCAGTTCGGGTTTTCGAATTCGGTTCTTTTTGCCCAGGGCTAATGTTGGCGTTGGGGAAGATATGGTCACTATCGTTTTGTATCTTTGCAAAACGGAATGGACCACTCTTTGGATGACCATATATTTTTTCTGAGTGTGGAACACGTTTTAATGATTGGAGGATATGTCAAAATCGTAATTGTATTATTATATGCGATACAATTTAGCATTTTTAGTTTGTATGCACCCAGATTTGGAGAATAAATGGTAACTAAATAGTATGGGGGGGGGGAATAGTATGGGGAATTTTTCTATAAAATATTTTGATTATTATATATGATAACATGATTTTATTATTAGGTTAAACTTAATATGTATATTATGATGAACACAACTATTGTTAGGTACTAGAGCAATATCTGCGCATACGCGCGGGCAGTAAATTTTTATTAGTTTTTAAGAATCTTCAGGATTTCAAAATCATTTAATGTGGTCAGTCAGACAATAGAGTAAAAAAATTTCGAAAACCCAAAACCACCGTTAAAGTACTGGTGCTTAACAATAATTATAAATATGAATAAAATTCCTTCTCGAGAAGAAGAAAATACAGTCACGAGACTCGTGTCTTTTCAATTTTACATCCTCAAATATTGAAGTTTTTATTTAAATGAAACCTAAATTAAGTAAATTATAATTAGAAAGAGTATCGCCAATGATGGAGTTGATGGCGGCCGGTGAACGTTGAAGAAAAAACGTAAGAGAAAAGTTGATTTGAAAGATTACCTTTGGAGAAAAAAAAAATGGTTGTAAGAAGAACCAGTTTTTTTTTTTTTTTTTCAGAAAACTCCAAATGTTTCTATTATAGTAGAATATTATTATTTGATAGAAATTATCCACCCAAATGTTTTTGTTTTTTGAGAAATATGGTGTATCTTTTGATATCATAAATTTAGAAATTGAGAAGTTGTGAAGTTTTGGAGTTTATATAACTGTATATACAATGAACCAAATGTTGATGGTGCATTGAATATCTCTAAGGTTATGTAGATTTTATACACTAAACCAAAACATTGTGTAAATAAACGTAACTTTTGATTTTTTACTGCAAAAAAAAGAGAGGACACGTATAAATCACACAACAATATAACACTCATCATAAAACTAGAGTTGATACTATTTTCACCAATTCGGAACAGTATGTTCCAAAAGCGACCATGGTTGTTAAGACTTAGGGCTCGACTGGTTTAAACGCAGCGGTTGCGATTGTGGGTGCGAGAGTTTGCGGAAGCGAGCGGTTATGGTTATAAACAATATTAAACGATTTACACTACTAATTTAAAAATTAAAAAGGCTGCATTTGTGGAAAGTTTATGACTGGTTGGCAGCGGTTGCGGTTGCAGATTAATATAAAATATATCAAATATACTTATAACATATAATTTCTATAAGAAAAAAAAATAGTATTAATATAATAAAATTTAGTTCTAAATAATTTTTAAAATAAGTCAGGTTAAAAATATATTTTTTAATATAAAATATATTTTTTATAAAGTATTTAAGATTCTAATATTCTAATATTTGATAAGAGATATAAAATTTTGTTTTTTGTTTTGTTTTTGTAAATTTTTATTAGTATTATAGATTAAAAAAAAAAAAAAAATTAACCAACCGCAACTGCAAACGTTGGCTGGAAGGAGCTTTTGAAATAGAGGAAATACAAGCGATTCGAAGCGATTTATAACGATTTGCATGATTGTTGTAAAATGCTTGCACCCGCAACCGCAACGTTTGCGGATAATTGCGGGTGAACCAATCAAGCCCTTATTTATACCCATGAAAAATACAGTTTAGACATACGTCAATGCGAATATGAACTATGACGGCAATTATCTTGTATTTATGGATTTTCTATTTGTTCAAATTTATCATTGTCTAACAATTTTATTCTTATATTTCATAGAATTTACTAATTAACCAAAATCTACTTCATGATTGAATGATCCCTCATTTTTCTCCCCATCATTTGCTTGTCTATTTGTCTTTGCATTCCCTCGCTTTTGTTACTATCACCATTTCACTGGCATCTCATCACTATAACAAATGGTGTAATCTGAGATGAAGAAAGTGCGATCACCATGATTGATATACCATACACTTTTTTGAAATGGTTTAACTGCAATTGACAAAGTGGAGTTATCCTTTTAAACCCTAAAACATATGCATCGTTTGGAAAAATACACAATTTCTTGGCAAAAGTGACAAACCACTTATACAAAATTGCAACTTTTGGTTGTATTTTCTTACAAAAAGGACAACACATGTCAATCATACAATAGAGTTAAAATTTGTGAAAACATATAACCATAGCTAAAGTACTAGCGCTTAACAAAGATTATGGAAATTAATGAAATTCATCAAGAACATATGAAGATACAGTCGCGAGATTCGTGTCTTTTCAATTTTACATCTCCAAATATTGAAGTTTTTATTTAAATAAACCTAAGTAACCTATAATTCGAAAGAATATGGCCAATGCCGGAGTCGACACCAGCAGATGAACGATGAAAAAAAAAACGATGGAGAAAAGTTTATTTAGAAGATTAGATTTTGAGAAAAGAAAAAAATTTGTGAGAAAAAATCATTTTTTTTTTCTTTTAAGAAAACTTCATATGTTTATATTAGAATATAAAATTATTATTAAATAGAAAATATCCATAAATATTTTGAGAAATAAAGAGTATCTTTTGCTACCATACATTTGGAAATTGAGAAGTTGCGACTTTTTGGAGTTTATATAACCGTTTATACATTGAACCAAATATATGATATATTGAATATTTCTAAGGTTTGTGTATGCATTGAACCAAATATACGGTGCATTCAATATCTCTAACGTTTGTGTATACATTGAACCAAATCATTGTCTAAACCTAAGAGACATAACTTTTCGTAAGAGGACACGTGTCGATCATACAACCCATGACACTCATCTTTTATAATATATAAAATGGTTGTCGGTATAAAATTTTTAACATTAGTGATTCATAATGACAACCATACCTACCAACTTCAAGCAAGCTTTTGATTTTTTTCGGAGAGATTCTACAATGTGTGTTAGAACTTCAAGACATTTTCTGAGGGGCTTTTTATTTTTTTCCAATTTTTTCCATGAGTGAGACCTTCCTCCTTTATGGAGAGATCAACTATTCCCCTTCCTTCATGGAGAGAACTTTTCCATCAAGTTACTATGTTTTAGTTTCAGGCTCTTAAGTCGGGAAATCGTTTGTGTATCATAACCATCATGTTTTCTAGTGTAATGGTCTACACATGACTGGTAGAGACGACGGAGATCATTCCGATGAGATCTGAGATTATGAATTTTGTTAAACAGTCACTTGCTTTTGCTATGTTGATTAATCCATCGACAGTTGATAAGTTTGAGTTGAAGATGTTATCTTTCATGGGTGTGCTCGTTTTAGATAGTCTCGACACATCTTCTGATGATTTATCAAACTTGTTTAAGTTTTTGTATGGTTGTATCTGTTAAGACTTGCTTTTCGGGTCTATCCGAATAAGATTTTCAACCATGTATCTTTATAGAGTATGAATGAAGAATTTGGGTGAAAAAGAAAAAGAAAAAAAAGGATCATCCTACGTTTAGAATCACCAGATTCATTGCCTTGTCAGATTCTACAGCTTGAAATCATCAGATCCTGGTGGTCTGATACCACTTCTTTGTATTGAGCTTTTGAACCTAAAACAACAGCTCAAGACGCACCATCTGAACTCGTGAAAGAAAACTAATAATCAAATTGAGCTTCTCGGAGAAATAATTTTACAAAAACTACAATAATTAATATAAGAGTTAGGGGTTAATTACTAGTACTAATTTAGGAGACCAAAACACGATTGGTCAAAGTCAACTCTCTCTACCTTTCACTCCTTTGCTTCACTGATCATCATCGTAAGCACAAAACTCATTTATCGTTTCTCCGATTTCCCGATACTCCGACCATGACCGGAACAAGCCGTCGGAGCGCGCGTGGTCGAATCAATTCATCATCATCATCTCACGGCGCCGATGGAGACGGCGATTCGATTCGTTATCCTCCAAGTATCCGCCGAGGCAAAGGCAAGGAACTCGTGTCGATCGGTGCTTTCAAGGCGAATCTCAAGATTTTGATCGGATTAATCATTTTAGGGAGTGTAGTTTTATACTTGTTCATCAATCGGCTTGTTAGCAGCGGCTTGTTGTATAATGAGTCCCAGAAGCTTAGGGTTATCACTCCTTTTCCTGCTCCCAGACTCATGGATTTGTCTATGGTAAACCAAATCTTATATTCACGATTCGTTTCTGTTGCTCATTGTTGTTCTTGTGAGATACTGAAATTAGAAGATTCGTAATTGTATAAAATGTATCAGTTTCAAGGCGACCATATGGAGAGCTTGTACTGGGGAACTTATCGTCCTCATGTTTATTTTGGAGTTCGTGCGAGGTATGTAAATTCCCACTGTGAATGAATCTCTCTACTTTGGGAAATGTCTTTGTTGAGTTCGGATTTATAATCTCAAGACTCGGGATTATACTTAGGTTCAATTCTTGTATCATGTGAATTTGGGATACTCATTGTACAAGTAAATAAGTTGTATTTAAAAAAAAAAAAGAAGTAAATAAGTTGTATTTGGCAAATGCAGAACTCCAAAATCTCTGGTAGCTGGATTGATGTGGCTTGGTGTCAAAGATGAGATGTATGTTATGCGGCATTTCTGTGAAAACTCTGATGATCTAAGCACGTTTGGCTGGAGAGAACATAATGGACGGGATTTTGGGCGGCAAGAGCTGGTTGAAAACGATATGATATTGGAGACGAGTTTTGTCAAGTCTAAAGGGGACAGCTTTGGTTATGGAGGGGATTGGGCAGTTCGGATTGATGTTAAAAATAAAGGGTAATTTCTGATATGTACTAGTACTATATTCTTGTTCATGGTGTCTGGTTTTGTTATTTTGGCTTATTGATAGTATTCATATTACACTGTGGCATGACAAAGTTTTTTTTTCCTTGACCATGCTGGAATTAAACTAGGTTGAATGATGATGTAAAGAGAAGTGCACATCTCTTCTTTTATTTAGCTGATG
Source organism: Barbarea vulgaris (assembly GCA_963667165.1). Classification (NCBI taxonomy): domain Eukaryota; kingdom Viridiplantae; phylum Streptophyta; class Magnoliopsida; order Brassicales; family Brassicaceae; genus Barbarea; species Barbarea vulgaris. The sequence goes on from OY763887.1 coordinate 6,607,251, forward strand.
AAGGTGGCAATGTTTTAAATTTAGGCCAAGATGTTTTAGATTTTCAAGGGAGCTCTCTCCTGGTTTCGGGTTCACGTGAAGATGTAGGAGATTGGCAGATACACTTAAAATCACAGGTATGTTGTGGTTTAAAGTGCTATTTAGAGATTTTGGGATGTTTGTAGCTGTGTCTGCTTGAAGTGGATCTATGAGTGATCTAACATTCTGTCTTGTTTCGTATGTCATCTGCTGATGCTCATCTGGATATATGACCATTTTACTTTTCTTCATTTGCAGAATCAACTCGAGACACATTATTCCGGTTTCAAGACGCCTCACATTTATAACCTGTCTGATCTAGTGCAGCATAATCTCGCTCTGCAGGTCTGCTAATTTTCAAACTCATAACTCATTTTGAAAGGGCCCAAGGTATTTTATTTGTCTATGGAGACCGTAATGCTTACATGTCTTTTGGCTTATATGTTTTTAGGCAAGGAAATTTGGACGACTTCAGCTTTCTGATACATCAGAGACTTCTTCCAACATTTACGTTTTCCAGGTGATCAGTCTTATAAGATGCATGTTTGTGTGTTGTTGTATAAATAAAATGGATGTTCTGAACTCCTATGAAATCTATGTTCCATAAGTTTTGCTGCATCCAGTGTCAACGTATCTTTTATCATACAGATTTCCGGAAAGCTGCCATTTTCAATAGATATTCCCTTCATCTCTGGGATCAGAGGAGAAAGGTCAGACGTGGAAAATCGTATAACAAGTCTTACAGGTTTCTTAAGCCTCCTGTTATATTACCAAATATCATTACTGATGAGTTTGAATTTTCTTAACCTTAGTTTGTTTATTTAAGTTACATTTTAGTTTGAGTATAGACCTTTTCATTCGGTAATGAGTTTGTATCAGCTACCTTTGCCTTTTGATTTTCATAGCTCAGATAAAAAACTCTAATCTGAAATTTATGCTTGGTTTCTCTGTGTGTGTGTTTTTTGTTTCTTAAGTATCCTTCCAACCTGAGGACAAGTAGTAGCTTGTTATTTGTTAGCTTCGCTAGGCGGTACTGAGTATATGTACTACTGGGACAATTTAATAGAGTTTCCATCCAAGAAAATGTTTTCTCTGGCATCATAGTCATCACTAATATTGTTGATGTTTTCTACTTTTATTGCATTTGTGCTAAGTTTCGTATATATTCCATGTAGGCTTGCCACTCTCTGATCTACTTAAAAAGAAACATAGAGAATTTGATGAAAAGTTTAAGGAAAGTTTCAACCTTTCTGAAAAGGTATGCTTCTAATTTTTAGTTTTTTAAAACAAAATTTACAGGCTTCAGTTACCTATGTTAATGGAGATGATTTTAACACACCCAGACATCTTCTTTCATTGCTGATCTTGTTGTAGTTGTGAAATAATCCCCATTAACAACTTTATCTGGATGTGTAGTTGAGAACAGAGACTGCTGAAGACTTACTGTATTGACTTTAGCAATATCATTCTTCATTCGCAGAGTCTCCTTCCACTAGGATTAGTTTTATTTTCTCTCTGATTATGTGTTGTCCTGTTTATTCTCAATGTCGAGCATATGTTGTCAGCTTGTCATAACGTACATATAGTTGATAATTTGCATGTATCTGAATTGATTGTCATAGAAGAGATGAGGATTCAATCTCAGTTTCTTATGGTTCCAGCATGATTCAGAAACATTGGGGGTTGGCAAGACTGCAGTTGCAAACATGCTTGGTGGCATTGGTTACTTCTATGGTCAATCAAAAATTTATGCTCCTAAAAGTACTCAGGCGAGTTTTCCCATCCTGCTTATTGTTTATCATTATTTTTTTGCCCCTTTGATGTTCTTTTAATCTGCAAACTAGGTCGGACCTCTCACTGAATCACACAATAATACCTTTTGTTGCAGCCTGAAAGCCGGGATAATTTCTTGCTATATTGGCCAGCTGAGCTGTACACAGCTGTTCCAAGCCGGCCCTTTTTTCCTAGGGGTTTCTTGTGGGATGAAGGTTTCCATCAATTGTTGATCTGGTTTGTTCTTATTGATCATTTACATGTGAAACATTTCTTTGATATGATTACTATTGCGACTGTTTCTGAAATAGATGTTCGAAAATGCCACATTTTTTTTTGAGAAAATATCTTATTAAAGAGTTACAAGCTATAAGCATCCCGCTAGTTGATAATTCTTTAGAGTGTGTTGTGTGCGCATTGAGCAGGCGCTGGGATTTTCGTATAACCTTGGATATAGTTGGACACTGGTTAGACCTATTGAACATAGATGGATGGATTCCACGTGAGCAAATTTTGGGTGCTGAAGCTCTGAGGTATTTAAACTCTCTCACTAACGGTGGTACTTGGTAGTCATGGTTATTGCTGTAATTGTTTTTGAGAGTTTCTTTAACTGCAGTAAGGTTCCAGAGGAGTTTGTAGTTCAGTACCCGAGTAATGGCAATCCACCAACACTGTTTTTGGTGATACGCGGTAAGAATCTGTTGTACTTATATCTCTACTAGGCTGTCTTTTGATCATCGCTCTCAGTTTTGTTTTATGTAAGCTCATACAAATTAGTTTTTTCTAATGCCGATCCCTAACCAGTACTTATTAGAAAACACGGGATCAACAATATCCTTATTAGCTTCCTTCTGTTTTTTAATTAATATTTCTGTTCCTATTACAATTAGATGTTTAGAACTTTTTCGCCAAAATCATATGGGTGCTTTCACCTTGCTACTCAGTTTCCAGATTAAAAATGTGACATATTCATGGAAAAATGGTTTCAAAATCAATTCAATTCCATATAGTGACAAATCTTTTTTTTTCTTTCCAGATCTTATAGATGGTATAAGGACGGAAAAGTTTATTGCATCAGAAAGGGACGAAATATTGTCATTCCTTGAGCGGGCTTCTGTGCGCTTAGATGCATGGTTTCAGTGGTTTAATACGTCCCAGACAGGTAAAACATGGTTATCCTTTAGTTTTTTGGTGTAAATTCATTTATAGAATTACAGGGTCCTTCTGTCTTCTACTGCTCTGTGATTTAGAGTTTGTAGTATCTTATGTGACTATTGTTTACCAATCACATTTGGTCACTAGTTGTTAGTCTTGATCACTAAATGTCATGAGTTCTTGTTCTATCATATGCTTAAAATGGGCTACTTCATTATATATGTTTTTCATGACTTAATTAAACACTAGCCAAGGAGATTGGGAGCTACTATTGGCATGGGAGAGACAACACTACAACTCGAGAACTTAACCCGAAGGTAACTATTTCTTGGTTTCTCATGAAAAAAGCTAGACTTTTAGCCCTCACCTAGCCTGCAAGTCTCAAGTTATAAGGTGCTTACATGTTCTCTTTAACAATATATGATAACAATGATTGATGTGTTTTTGCTGCGGTACAAGCGACTAGATGTCTCAGAATCCTTAAGCGTGTGTGGGCGACGTTTTTTAGTAGGATTGCTACTTTGTTCAGTTACTTATCTGCGAATTTGTTAGTTCAATTGCAAATTCTCAGAGATATATCTGATGTCTTATATCTCCTGCAGTCACTTTCCTCGGGTCTGGATGATTATCCTCGAGCTTCGCACCCAAGTGAAGATGAGCGACATGTTGATCTTAGATGCTGGATGTACCTCGCTGCAGATTGCATGCATTCCATCACAGAGCTATTGGGAAAAGAAGATAAAATTTCAAAGGTTAGCACAAGATGGAAAGGACAGGAGTGTATCTCTTATTTTTTATTCACATGTTACTGACGTAAAAAAAACAAATCCTGCAGGAGGACTACAATTCTACTGCCAAGCTTCTTTCAGATTTCAATCTTCTGAATCAGGTCTATTCTCGATCACATGTCTGACAATTTTCTCGTTTTCACTAATTTTGACGTTGTTGCATATAACTTGATTCTAAAAATCATGATTTATTTCTCAAACTGAGTATCGCATTAAAATTTTCGTCTCACCATTCTCTCTTCTCATTTGTGGTTAATTTGTTGAGCAGATGCACTATGATAGTGACCATGGGGCGTACTTTGACTTTGGTAATCATACCGAAAAAGTAAGAGAAGCTTCATAAGTTAATAAGTTTTTGTAAAGTTTTTGTTATATAGCAGAAGAAGAACATATGACTCTTAGTCTTTTGGTTAAACCACATGTTGTGTTGATTGATCCTCAGGTTAAGTTAATATGGAAAGAGGTAATCCAAGAAAATGGTCAATTATCGCGACAGCTTGTAAGGAAGACTTTTGGGAAGCCAAAGCTAAAATTGGTTCCTCACGTTGGTTATGTCAGCTTCTTTCCCTTTATGTCAAGAATCATCCCACCTGTGAGTTTTGGTTCTGATAATCTATTCCATTATCCATGATCATTGAAACCCATATGGACCATTTACTTCTTTTTTTTTAATCTAAATTTTCATATATTGTTGGTTGATAAAGGATTCTCCAATCCTCGAGAAACAGCTCAACCTCATTTCAAACAGGAGCATCATGTGGAGTGACTATGGACTAGTTTCGCTTGCCAAAACCAGGTAAGTCCACCGCAAAAAGGAACATACTTAGAAATTTTAGTTCTTTCATGATAAGAAGGAACATTGTTTTAATGCAGTTCTATGTATATGAAACGTAACACTGAGCATGATGCACCATACTGGAGAGGTCCTATCTGGATGAACATGAACTACATGATTCTTTCTTCTCTGCACCATTACTCTATAGGTACTTTTTTCTACCCTCCACATGGTTAAAAAAAAAAGAGCGGCATCGTGCTACAAGACCTCTACTTTTTTATTACATCGTATACATTCGGTTTACAATGTGTCAAATTTCCTGCAGTGGATGGGCCATATAGAGAAAAGTCGAGAGCAATTTACACTGAACTAAGGAGCAATTTGATAAGGTATATTATATTATAGTATATTGGTATATGCAATAGAGGTCTTGTATGATACTAACTTGAAACATTTCATAATAAATATAGGAACGTGGTTAGAAACTATTACGAGACTGGTTACATCTGGGAACAATATGATCAAGATAAGGGAGTAGGCAAAGGCACGCGGCTCTTCACCGGCTGGTCTGCGCTTACCTTGTTAATTATGTCCGAAGATTATCCTATCTTTTAGAACCTCGTCGTAAATGAGACTTAAAATTACATACATAAATGAGTTAGAAGATCAGTTTTGGTGTAGGATCTAACTTTGGTGGACGTTTATGTCCCAGAATTTTGTATGTTATGTCCAAATTACGATATAAAATGTTGGAAAAGAGATACCGGAAGCTCTAGCTTCTCTGCACATCACGAATTCTGAGTTTGCATGGCTATTAAAAAAGTACCGTTTCTGAGTTTTGGAAAAGAAAAAGAAAAAAAACCGATCACAATTGTCAACAACTAGCACATGCATTATTATTGAGATATCCTATTTATTGAATTTTAATTTATTGATGATTTATTAATTTAGTATTGACGATTTTCAAAACATGTAAATATGAAATGATGAGCTATGGAGTTGATCAGTAGCAACAACACTTTTTGGGTATGTCAAAGCCGACACATCGGCCATCATTGTGTCCTTTCCTGAGACAAGCGGCCTCACAGTTATCAATTTCGACCTCGCATGCTCCAATACATTCTATTTGCGCGTTTACTTTATCTATATTTCATTTGCAACCAAAAGAAAAGGAAAACAAATGTTATTAAATATAATATTAGTATTTTTTATAATTTGCTATTAAAAATAGACAAAATAAAAATAGACGGTCTAACCGGGAAACAAGAGAATAGGGATGATTATTGAAGTAATCACTAGCAAGCTCATGAATCCAAACTTGTAACTCATTTTTGTTGTATTGTTAATATATCACTTTGCTTTGTCAAAGTATATTTTATAGTTGTTTCCCAGGATTGTTGTCAGCGCTATTTATAGATATTCATACTTCAGCAAAAAACGATTTGCATTAATAATTTTCATTGACTAGCACATTTTGAAATCTTTTGTTGCTAATCTAGAGTGCGACTTATTTGCATTAATTTTCATTGACTGGTTTAATCTCTCCGATAAGATTAACCAAATCTGTTTTTCTTTATTGACTGTTATATTTCAATTATATTATTTCCAATAGTGTATGAGACTTTGATTCTGTCAATCCTTTATAGTCAAACATTGTATATCAGAAATTTAATAATTATATAGTAGTTTTTTTATGAGGGGTAAATAACTATATATAGAGTAGTTATCAATGCATTGCCAAAGAGCATAGCTGTCAATTGGTCTTTACGTCTATGGGTTAGGCCCAGTCCAACTCGTTATGGACAGACAATGGTTTCGATAAAATCTTAAACGATTTAAATGGACGGAAGACCAATCACGCCCACGGTCAGAATGAGTAGGACCGAATGGACATTAGACACGCCCATAGATTTTAAAATCTAGGATTTCGTTATCATTTAAACAATAAATAATTATCATAAAATCAATAAAAAATAATTATTATAAAATAATATCATCATTTTGCCGAGAAATTTTATGGATCCGTTTTTGGTGAGAAAAATATGTATTTCTCATTTTGGCGGAAACTTACGAATTTTCAACTTTTGGAAAACTTACACAATCAAATTTTTGGCGGGAAAATTATATATTTATTTTTACACAATCAAACTGCATGTTTTTTTTTTTTTTGGCGGAAACTTATGAATTTGCAATTTTGGAAAGTTTATGGAATTACATTCTTGGCCGGAAAAATTTCGGATCCGTTTGTGGCGGAAAAATTGCAGATTCATTTTTTGCGGAAAAATTACGGATCTATTTTTTTTGGGAAAAATCGCGGATCCGCTTTTTGGCGAAATAATTATTTATCCATTTTTGGCGAAAAAATTGAAAGTCTAAAATTTTAATTTAAAAATTGACACAATTTAAATTGTATGCATTATTAGTTATATTAGATGAGTTATTAATTATATATTTATAAATCTAAATAAGTTAATGAGAATTATTATTGGTTAAACTGTAAAAAATATTAACAAAATTTGAGTTGAACGTTCATGGGCATGCCCATATGGACATTGATTTTATGGAGGCGTGGACCATTTTTGTACCATTGTCCATTAAGGACAGATCAATTAAAGACCATAAAAGGAATGGTCCAAATGGGCACGCCCAATTAGTAGAAGGCGCAGAGATTTTCCTATACTGGTTAGACCTATTGAACATAGATGGATGGATTGAACGTGAGCAAATTTTGGGTGCTGAACCTCTGAGGTATTTACACTCTCTCACTAACCATTGCAGTCACTATTATTGTTGTAATTAAAGCTAGACTTTTAGCTGCTTACATGTGCTCTTAATCAATATACTATTACAATGATTGATGAGTTTTTCTTTGATGTATGCTTGTTAGCGACAAGATGTGTCAGAATCCCTTGAGTGTGTATGGGCGACGTTTTTAAAGTATAATAGCTACTTTGTTCAGTTGCTTATATGTGGATTTGGTTGTTCAATTTGCAAATTTTCAGATATAAATCTGATGTAATAGTAAGCTTAAGTATCATCAATTATTTTCATAGAGAAGTACGTAGGATTCTTAAACGTCGTTGAAAGATAATAAGTAGATAACTACTTTTGGCTTTCTGATAATGACAAGCATTCACAAGTCAAACGAAAGCATTAAATCAAATTCGACTATAAATAATGAGTTTGTATGTTCCTGTCTTCTTGCATACAGTTATCAAGCATGCGTTTAGGATAATAAGTAAATTAATAAATAACTATCAGCTTTCAGTTTTTTTTTTTTTTTTTTTATGCGTTGTATGTTGTGCCGCTCACTTTTGTTGATGATGTCTTCTTGCATACAGTTGGTTCACAAAGATGAAGATCTTTGTATGTTGCCAAAGATATGTTAATAAACGCAAAGAATTGTAAAGATCGATGCTCAGTATGTATGCCTTCATGTCTTTTGTGACATTACTTTATAAATATTTGATTGTGACTAACTACCTAATATAACTTATTCGTCTTCTCTCTTCTCTCTTACAAAAAAGTCGATCAAAATCGTCAATAACTAGCACTTTTATTATTATATATTGAGATATATATATTTTATTAATTTTTATTGATGATTTTCATATGCTATGATATTTATGGAGTTATTATTGGCAACAACATGTTTTGGATTCGTCACGGGATATAATGCCAACACGGTATCCTTCATTGACGCAAGCGTCCCAACATACCGTAAACGAGTTACATGGTCTAAAACATTGTAGTCGCGCGTCTACTTTATCTATATTTCATTCGAACCCGAAAGAAATAGAAACCAAATGATATTAAACAAAATATTAGTATTTCTCATAATGTGTTATTACAAATAAACAAAATGAGATTTACAGCTCATATACTGCCTAACCTGCAACCGAGAAAAAAATGAGGATTATTGAAGTAATCACGAGCAAGTTTATGAATTCAATATTGTAGTTCATTTGCGTTGTATTAACAATATATCACTTTGCTTTGTCGAAATATATTTTATAGATGTTTCTCGGAATGTTGTTGCGAGTGCTTGATATTCATAATTTAGCAAAAATTGATTTGCATTAATTTTCATCAAAAAAAAAAAAAAAGAATTTTTCTCTCTGTGCAACTTTTGTTCCCCAAAAAAAAAGCTCTTATGTGTTTTTCAAAGTATCTAAAATAGAGCTTTGATACCAATTTGAAATCAGAAACATAACACTTTATTAATTACTGAAACAAGACAACAACTACTCACGACTCAAACAAACCATTAAAGACTCGAACTCTCTAAATGACTCAACAACACACACAAACTCAGACTCTAAATGACTCAACAACAAACACGAACTCAGACTTACTCTAAATGGCTCAGACTCTTACTCTCATTTCTTCTTCTGGTTCTTCTTCTTCTTCTTCTCATATTCTTTAAGCTTCTTCTCCTTATCTAAAGACTTCAAACTTTTTTGTTCGGGGAGAATCAAAGAGCGGAGTCGTTTTTGAGCTTCCTTGACATCAACAATCGGGTTTTCATCAAGTTTTTGAAAGCTCTCAAGTTCTTTTCTCAACTTTTCAACAACCTTAGTCTTATCGCCAGTTTTGGGTCTTCATGAAAATCTCTCCGTACTCTGTGACCAGCTGATTCAGAACCTCAATTTCCTCCTCGAACTTCTGCTGCTCCTTCTCCTTCTTATCTTCCTTCTCATCTTCCTTCTCCTTCTCCTTCTGCTGCTTCTTCTCCTTCTCCTTCTCTTTCTCCTTCTTCTTCTTCTTCTTCTTCTCCCTCTCCTCCTCATTCTTCTTCTTCAGCTCAAGAGAAGTTAAATTCCGAAAACAAAATTATAAAATAAGAATTGATAAAAAAAAATTATTTTATGAAAAACTTGTAATAAAATCAAATTACAGTAATCTATGGAGAAAAAAGAAAAAGAAAATAATTTTAATTTTAAATTTATTAGATTTTCTTATTTTTTCTCCTTCCCCTCACGTGTAATATCTCTTTCTCATAAACTATCCATCAACGTAATTTAATCAGGTGAAAGAGAATGTTGTTAGAATGGGATATGTATTAGTGTAACAGTGCGCATGGTTCTTTTTTCCAGTTTTGAATAGTAAATGGTCATATTAGCCAATTACTTTCTACATATGTCCCATTGACACAATTATTTTTTAAAACAGTATGTCTCTGATTTTTAGCGAAAGAAGAAAAAAAGTCGATCGAAATTGTTAACAACTAGCTAGCATGCGTATTATTATTCAGATATACTATTTATTAATTGTTATTGATGATTTATTAATTTGTTATTGACGATTTTCAAAACATTTAGATACAGAATGATTAGTTATGGAGTTTGATTAGTCGCAACAACACTGATCAGGACTGTCCCAGCCAATACATTTGCCAATACTGAATCGGCTCCTGAAGCAAGCAGCCGTACAGTCCTCAACTATGTAGCATGGTCCAAGACATAGTACTTGCACGTTTACTTTATCTATATGACATTCGAACCCAAAAATAAAAAAACAAATGATGTTAAAGACAATATTAATACTCTCTCTGTTTCATAGTATAAAGTATTTTAGAAGTTTTATTGTGTTTCAAAATATAAGACATTTTCACATTCCTATGTAAATTTTTACTTTATTGAATATTGTGTGACCAATAATAGTATGTAATCTTTTTTATAATTAGCTGAATTCTTTTTGTTTATATATTAAATAATATTGTTTAAATATAAAGTAATTTTTTAGTATATGTGTTTTAAGATAAAACGTCTATATTTTGAAATGGATAGAATATTTCTTGTAATTTACTATCAAAATAAATAAAATAAGATTTGCAGCTCATAGATAACCTATGAAAGAAGATTTTTGAAAAATTAGAGAAAGTTCTCTAAGGGGGGTGTATTCAATCGGGCATTTAGAGAGATTTGAGTTAAATGGACAAATCATGTGTTATTGAAACTTGGATTTCAAAATATCTTATAAAATCCTGTGTTATTGGATTAATGATTTTAAAATATACAATCAAATCCACTGTTATTGAAAACAGTACTAGGATTTTATTTAAAAGTTTCATCTGAGATTTGAGGGGATTTCTTACTTAAAAATACAAAGACCAAAATCTCATTGTTTTAGGTGAGATTTCAGAGAATTTAATAACAAAATTCCAAATTCACCAAAATTTAACCAAATCATCTAAAAACTCATTAAAACTCAAATCACACCAAATATTTAATTCAATACACCCCTCTAAATCTAATCTTGTAATTCATTTTGTTGTATTGTCAATATACTAAAAACATGTTAAAGTATTCCATCCAAATTTTACTTTGCTATTGAAAAGAAAAGGGTCATATATCGTTTATTACTTATAAATTAATATAGAAATTAATATGTTTTCAATACATTTAGATACGAGATATTTAATGGTCGCAACAACAGTCATTGGGATTTTTCCAGCCTACGCATTGACCAGTTTGGTATCCCATCCTAATGCAAGCCGCCTCACAGTTAAAAAGCATATCACATTTCCCGATGCAATTTGCTTGAGCTTCAACTCTCCCTACTTTTCATAGTCTGCAAAATAGACATGACGAGGCTAACCTGAAACCATGAGAAAAAAGATGAGTATTGAAGAAATCACCACGAAGCTCATGATTGCAATCCTGGAATTCATTTTTCACTTTTGTCAATATATCACTGTTGCTTTTGAATCTGTTCCTATAAGCTCCTTTTTATAGATTTTTGCTACTCAAACGAAATCTGACGTGAATTAGTTTTTCATTGACTGACTAAGACATTTAAGGGGTATTATATGTGCCATAAATATTTTTTTGTCACTCCAAGAATATTTATGTTCTTTATTTATTATATAGATAGTGCAACTTCAAAATCTGACGTATTAATTTTTATTAACTCACACATTTCAAAAACATTTACTGCAATTTTGCAAATCTAAAAAGAATTGTTCTTCTCGAACACCCTTGTAGATGCAATATAATACTCATTCCGTTTTATATTAGTTGTCGTCTATGTTGTTTTACGTAGACTAAAAAGCAATTGATTTTTCTTTTTTATCCTTAATTAATGTTTATGTGGTTTAATTTTATTGGTCAAATATTAAAACAAGAATGACAGAACTGAAAATATCTGCATTGAAAATCTAAAACGACAACTAATTTGAAACAAAATTTAACTCTTAACTAATTTGAAACAAAATTTAACTCTTAACTAATTTGAAACGGAGGGAGTACGCACTAAAGCAAGTGATGAAATAATTTTATAAAAACTTCTTAATCAGTTTTTTTTGGAAAAATGTGTCAACCAATGGAAAAGCGATTCACATATCAATCACGAATTGCAGTAACACAAATTCCAAAATAAAATCAATTCCAATCACTAAGAGTAGTTTTAAACAAAACACTCTCCACTTTATTCAAACTGTTTGAAATCAGTTTATTAACTTAAAAATTAAAAGAGACAATGCTCTGTTTAATATGTAGAGAATGTAACAACAATTGTATCATTAAGATCATCACTCAGGCTGTGATTGTGACGCTGCATAGGCAAGTACCAGACAGTTTTATCTCAGATGTTTTCCATTGTGCCCCTGGTGCAGCCTCCGGGTCATACAGTAGAGTGCCCTGACCGGTTTCTTCCGGGCACGAAAAAAGCAGAAGCTTCCCACTCAGCTTACCGAACTGAAACCCGGCCCTCGAGCTTCCTGACAACGGAAGAGCCACCACTTCCCAGGTCTCTTCTTCCGCATTGAATACCGACATCTTCCTTTGGTTCTTCCAGTCAATACAGAACAGCTTTTTTCCTACTTCAACATGAGCTGTGACCATCTACAAGTAAACATATCAAGCAGTCAGATCATATAAAAATACTCAATAAAGAACAGTCTTTGCCCATAGATTCATACTCTGATGATCAAAGACTCAAGAAGACTTACTGTTAAACCGTTTTTGCTTCCATGCCAGGAGCCGCATTGAGGGTTGTACACATCAAGAAGTTTTGAGTTACCAATTGTGAAGTTAGATCTTCCACCCATCACGTAGAGCTTCCCGTTGAAGCCACTAGCGAAACATCCCCATCTCGGACGCCTCAGAGACTCTATGAAAGTCCATTTTCCCGTCTCTGGATCATACACCTCTGCACTCGACAGACTCTCACCATCTAACCCATGACCTCCCACCACATAAATAAGCCCATTCAGCTCAGCGCAAGCAAAATCATGCCGAGCTACCTCCAAGTCAGCTAGTCTACTCCAGCTGATACCATTTCAAAAAATCCAAAATTGTCTAAATTTGAAACTTTATGTATAAGATCCAACTCTATCATTGAATCTTTATTCAAATCAAGAACATAAAACCTGACGAACCTGTTGAGGCAAGTATCATACTGATAAACATCAGCAGATGCAACATGAGATCCACTGATCATAGAGCAACCAGCAATAACAAGAAGTTTCCCATCAACTACAACCACCTTAAACCCTGTTTTCGCAGGACCGGGCATTGGCGGAAGAGATGATAGCTTATGTCCCAAACAGTCCATAACCTCCCAGTGACTCTCTTTCCCTCCAGCATTCATAGTTAAGACATAAAGCCACTCCTCAAGCATACCGGCGAGTCTTCTCACGGTAATAAACTCTTTGCTCTGGACAACATACCGCCATTTCTTACATACACTTCCCATGGAAGGGAAGCTAGCACGCGGAACAAGCGCCAAACACAGCTTTGCAACATCATCAGGCAATCCCGGAATCAAAGGATCATCCCGGAAATTCTCAGATAACCGTGAACCGAGATCAAGATTACCTTTCAAGAAACACATGCTGTGATTTACAATCCTTTTCTTCCCACTTACCAGAGCTTGCATCTTCTGAAATCTGAGAGAGAGAACAAATCTCCCCAAGAACAGTTTCTAAAACTAAGATCTTTGTTTGTTTTGTGTTATGAAAATGTTGTTATTAAAGAATCTCGTGAAAACCGTCACGTATAGTGATTTTCAAAGATAAAGGAATAAACAATGTAGCGGAGAAGAAGACCACTGATGAATTATGATGATGATGTCCAACACAATCTAATTCATATTCCATACCAATGGCTTTGTTTCTACAAATGTTAGAATGTATGGTTTTTGTTAAATTACTTTTGATACTTCTCACACACATCTCCTTATCTGCACAAAAACAAGATTAAAGATTAGTCAACAACAACAACATATTACCAAAAAAAAAGATGATTTTTTTGGGTTTGGGTAAAGAAGAATGTTACCACTAAAGGTCATGCTAGAGAAGGATGAGACTTAGCCACCCACAACATCCATCTTTAAAAGTAAAGAATTTTCTGCATTTTTTTTCCAGATAAGTCAAACTATTCAACGAAGTTTCAAGAACCAATAAGATCGCAATCAAGAGAATCAACATCAAACAAAGAGATATATAGTGCTTATAAAAAAAAAAAGACAATTTCAAGAATTACAAGCATCATATATACCACACAGAAACAAGGAAAAAAGAAAATAAATCTGAATGGCTATAAATCATTTCCTGTATTATCAAGAAAATAAATTCTGAAACTGAATTCTCACCCAAAAAAAAATTAACATTTTTAAAATACAAAATCTCAAGAATTGGCCAAGAATAGATCTCAAGATCGAAACTTTATGTGCTTCTTCTACATATGAACATAAACATTCCAAAAGGAAAAAAAAAAAAACAAAACTTTCAAATCTAAAATTGCAGAGAAATAAACAATCAAAAGAAAATATAAGAAACAAGTAAGAATCAATGGAGACCTGAAGCGGATGATTAGTTTCCAAGAAAACGGGGAGAAAGAGGAAAACTTTAAGGAGAAAAACCAAATCCAAAAATGGCTAAGACAATTTATACAATGGAAGAAGAAGAAGAAGAAGAAGAGATAAAGATGAAGAAGTAGCGAGAGAATAGGGGAGATTTGTCGGTTTTTTGGGTCGTGGGTGCGTTGAAGTTGGTGCAAAGAAGATAATATATTTGACAGAGAGATCTAATAATGGTAATGGAGGAATTGAAAGGAGCGTCAAATTAGGGATTTATATAGCAAAAATCAAACTACTGTATACGGTGGATCACCGTAGATAATAATGTCAACTAGTCACCACGTCACTCATTCTTATATTTTACAGTATTATTTTTTCATAAATGCTCGGAAGACATGTTTTGATTAAGACAACGAAGAAAGTAAGACATGTTTTGATATAAAATATAACATTGTCCAGATTTTTTCGTTGTCACAATAATTTATTTATTTTCTTGATTAATTAAACTAATAATCATTAATTCTTTAATAATTATATATGAGAAATACCTTAATACACCATAAAAACAAGTTTTACTTTCAAGGATACCATGATTTTGAAAACAAATTTTAGGTTTTTGTTAAATTATAAAATCATTAGTGACATCATCAGAAGCATAAATTTTGAAATTAAAAGATTTTTAGTAATGATTTTAAAAATGAAATATATATATTATGATATTTTTGAATATTGCTTTTACTTAATCTTTAACTGAAAACCTAGCTAAAGAAATTATTTTATTTTACAGAGAAATTAGGTAGATGGCAATATTTAGAAATACAATTAAGAAAAATGGCAATGATGTGATTTAGTGATATCACACCATGTATTTTTTATTGAATAATGTGATCTTTTTTCTACAACATGTTATACTGATATGTGTACATCTAATTTATCAAATGAACATTTTTAACAAAGCTAACATAAATCTAATTAAACTCTGACTGGAGTATTTTATAAAGTAGACGCTGACATGAAAAAAAGAAATAGAAAAAAAAACCAAAAAAATAAACAGAAAACAAAAAAAAAGTTAGGAAAATTTACATGCCCTGCAGGAGTTTTGCAAGCCATCCAAAAAATTTTGCAAGACCTCATGGAGTTACACTTGCCTAGTTTTATTGCCCTAGGAGAATAACCCATGTCCGATTGTCCTATAAGAATTCCAGCTGAAACATTTGTTTTTGAGAAATTTTTACGAAGAAAAAAGATAACACTGTTCATAGCTATTTAATTTAAATAGCCGTATGTCAAGTGAGAAAAAAAAAGTTATAAAGTTAAACATTCCGATCACATTCTTTTCTATAATACATAAGATTTTTCAGAAAAGTTAAAACTGGTTTTAATTTTCTCTTATTATCATGCATAGGCTATTAGACTAATTAATTAGTTGTACTTTAGAAGATTATTATTGGAGGTAATTTAATTTCATACGTCAATCAATTTTCAAGTTAATGAAATTAATATATGAAAAGGACTCGAATATGGAGGAGAACAAAAAAAAAAAAAAAAAAAAAAAAAAAGCATATAAGATCAGACGGTGGAGATCTTTTGTGTCTGAATGCACATGCAATCGTATCGTATATCTTTGTATCCGTCTGACGTGGGTCTGCCTATCTTCCCAACTGTGGTTGTTCCTAGTAGCAGTGACCATGAATCCCATACTGACGTGCCATTTTTCACTTTCAGTTTTATCCTTCTTTGTAATCCTCACTATTCAAGGGTAACTAAATTTCAGTACTATTATAGTTAAAACTATTTTCAAGAAATGGAAGTCACAAAAAGAAAAAAAAAATTTGATTGGGCTTAAGCTGATCATTGTGGGATGGTGTTTTGAGCAATATAGAACACGTTTGTTCCACACTTAGAATGATTTCACTCAAAAATAGCTGAACCTAGACATTTCTTCAAACCAAGCGCGGTAGTAACTAAGAGGTTGATTGGTTTACCAGCAACCAGTGGCGGAGCCAGAAAAATAAATCATGGGGGTCAATAGAATCTTCTAATACATAAATAGTATCAAAACCAAATAGAAAAATAAAATTCATGATTATTATATTTTTCAAGAATGTGGTTTTAATCGAGATAGTTTTATGTTTTTTTTTTTGTTTTTTTTTAAAGTTAAAGTTTGTTATTTGGTTTGCGCCGTTAGAATTAATTTTTTTGCTTTCTATTTAATTAGTCCAAGAGTTATTTTATATAATTAATGTGTGGTTGATAAAAGTGTAAAAATGAATTAAAATAAAATTGATTAGTGAAATTTTTGTTAATTAATTTTTTTTCGAAAAAACTCAAATGTATAAAGTTTTATATAAAACATAAATTTTAACTTCGGTTCGATAGTAAACTAATATTGAAAAAATAGAGAAAATATGAAAATAATCTAACGATTGAGAATAACTATTATGAAAAGAAAACATAATTAGATTTAACCTATTTTAATGGGTTTATATTTTTGTATGGTAGATTTATTGGGATAATATGTTTTATTGTTAAATATATTTATTAAGTTACACATAAATATAAATTTGATGGGGTCAATAATTTTTTTGGAAGGGGGTCAATTTAAATTTTTTTGAAAACTTAAACTAAATTTTAAAAATCCATGGGTGTCAATTGACACCCCTCTTCAGCCTATACCTCCGCCCCTGCCAGCAACTACCTGTAAATGTTGCGTTTGCGGGCGGTTAAAGGTGCAAGCATTTTGCAACAATCATGCAAATCACTATAAATCGCTTCGAATTGCTTATAATCCCTCTATTTCAAAAGCTCCTTCCAGCCAACGTTTACGCTTGCGGGTGATTGCGGTTAGTTAATTTTTTTGTTTTTTTAGTTTTTCTAAATCTATAATACTAATAAAAATTTACAAAAATAAAACAAAAAACAAAATTTTATATCTCTTATCAAATATTATAATATTAAAATCTTAAATATTTTATAAAAATATATTTTAAATTTAAAAAATATTTTTAACCTTAATTATTCTATAATTTATTTAGAACTAAGTTTTATTATACTAATCTGCAACCGCAACAGCTGTCAACCAGTCAGAAACTTTTCGCAAACGTGTCTATTTTTAATTTTTAAACTAGTCGTGTAAATTGCTTATTAACGTTTATAATCACAATCGCCCGCTTCCATAAACTCTCGCATCTATAACCACATAACCACATCCGCTGCGTATAAACCAGTCGAGTCCTAACTAGTATCTTCCGTCGCATTCGAGGCATTTGAGGTAGAACCTTTTATATTGTTTTATTATTTGTCAGATCATTTTTAAAATTTTGATTGATGTTTTTTTATTGAAAAAGGTAAATAAATGGCCGTGTGCCCACGTCAAACCCACGTCAATTGGTAAGGCTTAAAAAAAAAAAAAGGAAAAGAAACTATCCAATCCAACACGATCTTATCTCCTGAACATTATTCTTCATTATCTTATAAAGTATCGACACTTCACATTTACATTTACATATATCTTATTAATATGGGTTAGAGTGTTTTATTAGTTCTTTACAGAAAATGCAAATACATATTATAAAAATATTATTATATACATATGGATCCAAAGCGGATATCTGGACTTTCTAAATTCGTATTTGTGATGTGCTCAATTACTTTTCAACTATTACGGATAATTTTTTTTTGGATCATATCAATTCGAATACTAAATCAAAACGGATCTAGCGAAACAAAATGTGACACAAAATGACATATGGACACTTCGTTAAATGAGAGACATTCACAAGAAACAAAGCATCTCTTCAATCCTTTCGAAGCTCCCCAAAATGGACAAACGGTATAACATTAAAGGCCACGATGGCAGAAGGCCAAGATTACATCTTTGATCTCGAAAGAACACTTCAAGAAATCCAAAATTAATTTCGATCCAAACAACTAACTATATGTACACGTTTAAAAAAAAAAAAAAAAGTATGTTAAACTTAGAAAAAGGATAAATTGGTTGTTGGATCCATTAAAAATGAAAAAGCAAGACAAAGCAACAATTTCGTAAGATTTGACTTAAACCACCCACCATCATGAAAAGAAGAGTTGTTAATTTGTTCTTTATGGATCTAAAAGCGGCGACCCGAAAGCGATCGATTCATTTGTCTTCTACTAATCATCATATATGGTACAAAGTTATGTGGTAGCCATTTTTGACGGTTCATATTTATTTATGCTTTAGCCTTCAATAAAAAAAAAACCATTTGCTGAATAGAATAATCCCATATGTGTTACTAGGCCGTGAGTCACCTCAGGCTTTAGTTTAGATAAAATTCCTTTTTTTTTTCTTTTGAATTTCTTGGAAATCTTGAACGAAAGGTAGACAAGTATTTTACTAGAATTTATCATCAAAAATAATAATCTTACAGTCAGTTCACTATTCAAAAAACTTTGCAAAACCTGTCGATTGATCCTACAGTCACTGTTGCAAATTTATACTTCATATTCTCGCTCTTAAAAATTACTTTTAACCACAATCCTTAAAATTATTTTTGGGTTAAACACTCTTAATCGGCAACTTTTTAAAATTTCACTAAAAAATCATAATAAATCTTAGTTAATGACATAGATAACCAAATTAATTCTTTTTAAAGTTTTTCATATGCATCACCATATTATCACAGATTGGGGATGGTACAGTAAAACCTCTATAAATTAATATTTTTGGGACCAAAATATTTTATTAATTTAAAAAGGTTATTAATTTATCGATAAATTAATAATTATTAATTTATAGAGTATTTGCATAATTTTAAAATACAGTTCATATTTATAGTAAGAAATTGAAAATAATACTATAATATATTTAGCGGCAGTTACATGTTAACAAAGAATTATCATATATGCAATTTTTAATAATTTTTGATATAATTTGAAAAGATAATACCATATGTTTTTGATGCACTATGAAACAAATTATAGATGTGTTACACAAAAATATAAATTTATAAATAAATAAATACTACTAGAGTCATATTTCACTAAATTATCTTAATTACATTTTATAATTTTATATAATTATTAATTTATAATATTGATGGGACCATATAATTACATAGAATTTTCAAAAAAATTATTATCTTATTATTTTATCGAATTATGTGAAATATTACATTGGCCCAACTCGGGACCGGAAATTTTTATTAATTTAGAGAAGTTATTAATTTATAGAGTATTAATTTATGGAGGTTCTACTGTATATACATCTAACACATAATAATAGCACATAATCTTTACTAATGATAAGCATTATCCAAATAATTTATAAAGCTCCAACCGTCTCATTTGTGAGTCTCCTCCATATACATATAGGCCTATTATTGACCCAGAGACTTCATCTTTATTTGGCGGTAGGTTTCAATGTTTGAAAGTCTTCATCTCCTCCACATATATTGACCCAGAGACTTCATCCATATGACCATATTATATATGGAATGTTTGAAAGTCATCACAAATTTTTTCTTGTCTCTTTATTTAGGGGATGTATTAGACTGAATATTTAGGGTGATTTGAGTTTTAATGAATTCGGAGAGGATTTGGTTAAATTTTGGTGAATTAGAAATTTTGTTATTAAATTTTCTGAATTCACACTTAAAACTATGAGAATTGAGTCTTTGTATTTTTAATTAAAAATTTATCTCAAATATCAGCTAAAACTTTTAAATCAAATCATAATAACGTTTTCAATAACAGTGAATTTGATTGTATATTTTAAAATCATTAATTGAATAACACTAGAATTTAAAAAATATTTTAAAATTCATGTTTCAATAACACATAATTTATCATGTTAACTTAAATCTAACCAAATACTCGGTCTAATGCACCCATTATTTTCTAGTGTATAAACCACATCTGCTAACAACTCCATTGGTAAAAGATATTAATTATGGAGTTATGTTTGGAAAAGTTATAAAATAATGCATGATAGTGACATATATATAATCAAATTCAATTCTCCGACACTTACCACTGAATGCTGTATAGATATTTTTATGTCTATAGTACATTTAACAAAAGAGTATATTTATTTTCCCAAATACCAAATTTGAATCATATATTCAGCAATTACAAGTTTACAACTTTAATGTCATAATGCGAGATCTCGATAAGATATTTATTACTTTTTTACCAAGAAAAAAAGACAACCATTATTATCTTTTACTGCCCTCTCAAAAAGGCAAAGCTGGTCTTCGAATCTTCTAGAATTTTTATATGCATATTCTATATTTTTTAATTCTATTATTAATTTATTATGCGTTACTCTTCTCCCGCCGTTCTCAACTCCTTCCTCCGCCGCGCGGCGATCTATCACGGCGGATGCGATTACGGAGTTGGAATCCACCGTAGCTTCTACTATCTCTCAGCAAAACGAGAGAATCCTAACAATGTCTCCAGAATAATACCTCAGCTAAGCAAGACTATTCTCAGATCTTTCCTTGCGCCACCAATTGACTCATTAGAAGAACAAACTCTTCCCAAATCCTTCCTTGCGCCGATTGACTCATTAGACGACATACCTCCGCTAAGGAAATATCATGCCATCGGTACCGTCGCCGCCGCTCAATCAAACTTTATGCGCGTC
Organism: Barbarea vulgaris; assembly: GCA_963667165.1. Taxonomy (NCBI): domain Eukaryota; kingdom Viridiplantae; phylum Streptophyta; class Magnoliopsida; order Brassicales; family Brassicaceae; genus Barbarea; species Barbarea vulgaris. The sequence continues at coordinate 6,628,186 of OY763887.1, forward strand.
ATTGTGTGGTTATAGCGGTGCTGAAGAAAGTAGGGAGCACGGTTCTTGTTGGTGATAAGGTTGTCGTGTACAAAATAGATTGGGTTGATCGGAGTGGAAAGGTCGTTGGTGTGTTTAAACGAGTCTCGGAGAATCTGGATCCACCAGTGGCTAATGTTGATCATTTGCTGATTCTGTTCTCTCTTGTTGAACCTAAGCTTGAGCCGTTCGTACTCACTAGGTTCTTGGTGGACGCTGAATCATCTCATATTCCAATCACACTTGCTCTTAACAAATGTGAACTCGTCACTGAAGAGGTAAGCTAAGGAAGGAAGAAGAAATTGCATTAGCTTAATACTAATTTAGGGCTTGATGATGAAATTAGAACTATATATGATCTTGTTTACAGGAATTGGAATCTTGGAAGATAAGATTGCGTAGTTGGAACTATGAACCATTGTTTTGCAGTGTGAGGGATAAAGTAGGACTTGATGAGATTGAGTTTAACTTGAGAAATAAGACTTCTGTGATTGTTGGACCTAGTGGTGTTGGAAAGTCTAGCTTGATCAACGTATTGAGAAGTAGCTTTGGTGGTGGTGGTGGTGGTGCCATTAACGTAACTTGTTTTTACCATATAGTCATGACTTGTCACCTTTGTGCATATTCAGATATTAGATGGTCAACATAAGAAGAAGAAGAAGAAAAAAAAGTGGTATGAAGATCAGAGTGTAGGGGAAGTTTCGACTAAAAATGAAGAGGTAAACATACAACACGAAATGTAACGTTACTTCCGATTCCTGGAGGTGGATACCTTGCTGATACTCCTGGATTTAACAAGCATAAGTTGCTCAAAGTAACAAAGCAAAACCTTCCCCTGTGTTTTCCTGACGTTTGTATTTTTACCTTTTTATTTCTTTGTTTCCATTTCCGATATGGACTGATTGTGACTAGGGATGTTAAAAATGGGTTTTTACCCGTCGGGTACCCGAAACCCGCATAAAATATTGAGCCCGTAGGCCTGCTTGTTTTGTTAAAAAAATCTGGGCTTAAAACGGGCGGGTTTTATTTACCCCGGGTTTTATTCGGGTTTACCCCATCGGGTAATGGGTACCCGTCGGGTTTTTGTTTTAGAAAAAAAAATTGTCTTTCATCCCCAAATTAATGCTAATTCCTACAATTTTCTTTTGTAATTTGTTATTAGGAATTGTGTTATTGATGAATAAAAGACTAATAACAAAACTATGTGAAATTAAATAAATGATAACTTCATGATATATTGATATAGATGATAATTTACATATATATAGTTTATCTTTGGGCAAAACTAGATGTAATAGTTTAATAAACATTTAAAAATATATTTATTTTATATTTTGATTTTTGATGAATAAAAATAAGTATTTAATGTAACAATTGAATTCAATATAAGGAAAAAAACAAATCATCAATTAAACTACACAAAAAGTCAAAAAAATAAAGAAAAATAAAATAAAATTCGGGTACCCGTGGGTACACCCGAAACCTACAGGTTTTTTTCGGGTTGTCCTATTCGGGTTTCGGGTGTTTCTGGGTTTTTCGAAAACGGGCTCAAAACAGGCGGGCTCAAATCGGGCTCGGGTCGGGCTGGATTTTTTTACCCACGGCAACATCCCTAATTGTGACGATGCATTCGGTTTTTGTTAACTCATTCGTTAGATACGGAAAATGGTTGAGGGAGGGAAATGTAGATTCAATAATTGTTCGCATATAGGGGTACAAGGATGTGTTGTGAGTGATGGTTGGGAAAGATATCCTTACTACTTAAAACTGCTCGATGAGATCAAAATCGACGAGGAGTCTCAACTTAAGAAGTATGGAACCAAAAGGGAAGCTGATTTTAGGTATTTGTTTGGATTCTCTGCAAAACAACAGTTTTTTTTTTTCTTTTGAGATTTGGTCAATAGCCCAAGTAGTGTGGATTAATTAGGGAAGCCTTGACACAGGTACAACAAGGTGAAAGACATGGATAAACCAAAGCTAGATCCTAAGAAGTACCGGAGAGAGTCGAGGAAGAAGATGAAACAGACAATGATTGCTGATCTCGAAGATTAAGAATTATTAAAGATGAAATGTTTGCTAACTACTAACCATATCAGATAATCAAGTTCACAAGGGAGGTGGAAACCAAGTAAGCTTTGTTGTTCCATTAATACTTTTGTTCAAGTCTTTCAATTCAACAAAGTTTTTTTGGAAAAAAACAAAAATATGATGCAAAAAAACAAATAAGGTATTGTAAAAACGACTGGTTAATAATCTCGATCTAGGCCTTGGCTGATTTGCACTAAACTTGGAGCATAAGAGTACACAATTGGATGACAATACCACATAAGAGTTTCTCCGAGATCCACTTTTCTCAAGTATCCACTCTCTCCAATGATACAAGCTATATTGCATCTGCGTCCATTATATATGCTTATATCAAATAGCACGGAACGTTTTTTCTCTTGGTCAATGAAGAAAATCCCATCAAAAGTCTTAAAATCCAAAGGAGTAACATCAACTCTTAAGAAGTTGCTCCACAACACCGCACTGGGCTCAATCTTAGTTGTCACCCATATCGTCATCTCATATGTATTCAAAGGTTTATATAACACCGCAAGTTGTTCTTCTCTAGTAGAAGATAGACCAAAAATGTCATAAATATTTGCGTGAAATGGCAAAGGAAGATATGGTCTAAATCTCTCTATCGAAAAATCAAAACAGAATAAACATACTTCCATATCTGGTCCTTCCTCTATTTTATCTCTTGGAGCAATAAAGTAAGTATTCCCCTTCAATGACGCGTTGTGTTAACAATCTGTTATATAATGACATCGTTAAAAACCCTCCAAGAATTAGACTTAAAATCAAAGATTACAAAATCTTTCACAGTAATCATCAAGATTTTGTGGTTATGGTTGTTATCGTATCCAAAAGCATACATATGAAACGAGTCATAACTATCTCTAGGTTCAATCCATCTGGTTTGTGCCAAGTACGGGTTCCAAACCACTAGCCTAGTGTTCCAAATGTTGTCCTCATTGATCACCAATAATAGTAAACCATAGCAATGAAAGACTTTACTGCTCCTAGAGATGTTATCGAAACCCTAGACAATATCTCTTCTACCAAAACCTCCGGAAGATCAGACATCATCATCATAGTCATTGGTTGTCAAATGGAAAATTAGGGTTTGCACTTTGCACTATCACGCTTATCCCACAATTTTACAATTACAGTATATTTAAAATGCGTAAGAAGGGCCCATAACATTGGGCCCATAACATATAACAGAAGGCCCATAACTCTAATCTTCCTTAAACAGCCAATTTCTTCACTTGCTTTCTCTTCTCAGTTCTCACTGTCTTGGATTCTTCTGGATAATTTCAAATGCAAACATCTTCAATTTCACTCCTCCGTCACTCTTCTCCGTTCCTCCGTCGCACGGCGATCTATCACGGCGGATGCGGAGTTCAAATCGGAATCGGAATCCACCGCCGTAACAGCTTTTATCTTCTCTCAGCTAGACGAGATCATCCAGATGTCTCTAGAAAGCCCCAACCGAGCAAGAATATGCTCAGAGCGAAGCATATCGGTAAAGAGTTCTCCTCTTTAGCTCCGGTTCTCTCGCTGGACCATAAACCTTCGCTATTAGAGTCTCAAGCTATAGGTACCGTCGCAACAGCTCAAGCGAACTTTATGCGCGTTGTTGTTCAAGATGTAGCTGGTTCTGTGAAGAGCGATGATGATGATGATGATAATTCGTCTAAGACTGGTGTTGAGTTGCTTTGTGTGGTGAGAGCTGTGTTGAAGAAGATACGAAGGAGAGTTTTGGTTGGGGATAAGGTTCTTGTTGGATCTATTGATTGGGTTGATCGAAGAGGAATGATTGAGAATGTGTTTCACCGTCGCTCGGAGATTATGGATCCACCTGTGGCTAACGTTGATCACTTGCTGGTTCTGTTCTCTTTGGATCAACCTAAGCTAGAGCCATTCACACTCACTAGGTTCTTGGTGGAAGCTGAATCAACTAGGATTCCACTCACACTTGCTTTAAACAAAACTGAACTAATCAGTGAAGAGGTAAAGTATGAAGAAATTGCATAAGCTCACTACTAGTTTAGACCACTTGCTGCTTCAGGGATTGATTTAGGAGTTTATAATTGCATAGTTCACTACTAGTTTAGACTTTAGACCACTTGATTCTTGATTAGAACCATAAAGTTGTTTCCAGGAATTGCATAGCTCACCACTAGTTTTGACCACTTGTTGATTTCACCACTAGTGTATAATTCATTTCAGGGATTGATGATTAGAACTATGATCTTGTTTACAGGAATTGGAGTCTTGGAAGATAAGATTGCGTGGATGGAACTATGAACCATTGTTTTGCAGTGTTGGAACTAAAGACGGACTTGATGCGATTGCGTTTATTCTGAGAAATCAGACTTCTGTGATTGTTGGACCTAGTGGTGTGGGAAAGTCGAGCTTAATCAATGTATTGAGAAGTAACCATGGTGGTTCCATTGAAGACGAAAATTGGTTTGAGCCTGTAAGTTTTTTGTTTGTGTTATTTCATTCTATGGCTAATTTTTTTTATCATATCCTCATGACTTGAGCTTTGATATATTCAGATGTTAGGTAATAAGTGGTTTGATGATCAGCGAGTAGGGGAAGTTTCAAGTAGAAGTGGTAGAGGTAAACATACAACAAGAAATGTATCGCTACTGCCGGTTTCTGAAGGTGGTTACCTCGCTGATACTCCTGGCTTTAACCAACCTAGTCTGCTGAAAGTAACAAAGCACTCACTTGCACACTGTTTTCCTGAGGTTTGTATTTTTAACACTTTGGCTTGACCCCATTTCTCATATGATCTGATTGTGACAATGTGTTTTTGACTCTTTCCTTAGATACGGAACATGATTGAGAGCGAGAAATGTGGATTCAAAGATTGCTTACATGTTGGGGAACCAGGATGTGTTGTGAAAGGTGATTGGGAAAGGTATCCTTACTACTTACAACTGCTTGATGAGATCAGAATCAGGGAAGAGTTTCAGCTTAGAACTTTTGGAACCAAAAGAGAAGATGATGTTAGGTATTGTCATGAAAACAACAGTTTGGTCTTTTGAGATTTGTCAACAACTCAAATGAATGTATTAATCACCGAATCATTGATACAGGTACAAGGTGGGCGGCATGGGTGTGAAACAAGCTGAACCACGACTACAGCCAAAGAAGCATAGGAGAGAGTCAAGGAAGAAGACGAAACAGACAATGATCAGTGAGCTAGACGAGTTCGATGATGAAGACAGTGACTTGGACATAGAGAATGACCCAATAGTTCAAGCCATTGAAAATGAGAATAAGTGATACTGAGAGAGATACAAAACCAAAACAATGACAACTAATGTACCCACGGAGACTAAGTATATAAAATCACCCTTTTGTTCTCTGCTTATGTTTCTTTAAATACTCTACTAATTACCACTTAGTATAACATTGAATATTAATTTTAAGGAGTATTACCAGTTTAACTATCCAGGATCCGGCCCGACAAAATATATACTACTAATTACTGCTAATGTTTCTATCAATTTACAAATTACTACTTAGTATAACATTAAATATTAATTGAAGCGGAGGATTAGTAATAATCGATGATAAATGACTTCATAACAGCAACATAGAACAAAAATCCAAGAAAATCTATCCATTGTCATACAAAACGATTCGAGATAAAGAAAAGGGAACAAAATCTCTTTCAAGAACACAAAAAGGTGCTAATAAAAAAAAAACAGATAGATTAAGCTGCTGATTTCTTCGATTTTGCTGCCAACTGAGTCTCCGGCTACAAATGATTAAAAACAAAACAAAATGAGAATCACTGTTATTATTACACAACATAATCTTGAATATCCAATGAGATCAAATATATATATTACCTCTTTCTTGACAGACTCTTCCTTCTCAGACAAAATCAACTCAATGTGACAAGGGTTGGACATGTAAGCTATACACAAGAAAAACCAGATCCAATGAGTCATACAAGATTTAAGGAAAAAAAAAAACACCAAAGCATTAAAGTCAGTAACAAAATCTCAAAACTTACGGTTGATTCTTCCATGAGCACGGTAAGTCCTTCTCCTTTGTTTTGCAGCTTGGTTCACTTGGATGTGTGATATGAAGAGGGCATCAACATCCAAACCTTTCACCTGAAAAAAAAAACCATAGTGAATTTGTATTCTTTAGTAAAAGGATACAGACAAAAATAAGTTCCCAGACATTAATCAAAAGAAGATAAATAATTATAATCACCTCAGCATTGCTCTCAGCGTTCTTGAGCAAATCAAGAACAAACTGAGCAGACTTTGCAGGCCAACGTCCTTGACCATTGGAATGCCTGTTCTTAGCTTGAGCAGTTCTCCCAACACCTCTACAGAAACGAGTGAAGGGGATTGCTTGCTTGTGAGCTATCACATCTTCAAGGTACCTCTTCGCCTTGATCAATGGTAGCTTCCTGATAGCGTGCGCTGTCTCCCTAGTGTTCTGTTTCATTTAAAAAAAAAAAAAAACACAATAAGAACCAATCAACAAAATTTGAAAAATGTGGCATCATTAACTGAACCATTAGTCACTAAAAAAAATCTACTTGGGTTCACCCAAAAACAATGCCCGTAATTTCCCTGACATATACGAGAGCTTTATTCACAAGAAGGCAACAAAGCCCTGCTTTTTCTAATCAGGTTGCATACTTAAAAAAAATAACCCTAAAATGATAAAAAAAACTTATAAATCAATGTACCATCATGTACTGAACCTTATAGTTATGAGTTTAATAAAACATAGATTCACCCAATCACGATGACCAATTCAATTTCCCTGAAGTATACGTGAGATCTGTAAATTGCTACAGAGCTCTGCTTTTTTCTCATTCAGGTTTTTTTTTCCCCTAAAAACTACAAATCTCCACTATCATAAATCTAACTAAATCAAAATCGAAACAAAGAAAATGGTTTTTATGAGCTATGTACCTTGAAATGAACCCTAAGATCGGATCCTCTAGCCTTGCAAGCTGCAAAAAAATCAAATCATATACACAATGATTAACAAAATTTACACAAAATCGGATCAAAGTGTACTCAGAGAGTGTTTCAAGGATCTTTAAACTTACACTTGGTCTGATTGTCGGGTTCTTGCGAGTACTTCACCTGCGAAATTAGCAAAAGTAAGGATACGAATATTAGAAATCACGATTTCTAGGTCAAATCTGCGAGAAGGAGAGATGATTGAAGAGAAGAAGCTTAAGCAAATTACCATGGCGGCTAACAGAAGAATAGCGATGAGAGATATGTTAAGGAGAAGAAATATATAGAGTGAAACAGCATAAACCCTTAAAAAAACGAAAACCTAATGGGCCTGTTGTTGTCTTTAGTTTATGGGCTTTCTCTATGGGACCTTATAAGAGTATATGAATTGGGCTCGTGATGGTAAAATGGGTCAAAACGAGCTAAGAAGTATACTTTATCTTCTTATATGTATACATACTTCAAATTTGTCGGAAATTAATTATCTTCTTATCAAATTTGTCAAATTTCAATCTTATTAATTTCCACAAACGAGCTAAGAAGTATATTTCCACCGTGGGTTTAGAATCACATTCTTGAGAGACATGTCCATTTTATGACAGAAACTCGTCATCTCGTCATCTCCCGTATCCGTAAGAAACTCTCCGTCTTGTACACAATCTCTTTTATATAATTAATTATTTTAGACAATCGGGTAAGATACTAAAAAAGAGAATGGGATATCCGTATAGAGAATTACTAACCCGCTGATTATTATTTTAGATTATTTTGAATCTCATTTCTATTCTTAGGTGTATTTTAAAAATATTATATAGTGATTTTTTGTTTTCATAGAGCTTAGACTATAAAAATATTTAAAATTTTAAAAAGTTTAAAATATTTAAAATATTTACATTTATAAGAATTTTTATCTATTATAAATATAGATTTAAACTCCATAAAGATTTGAAAATATTAATATAATTTAAGCTCTTATATCAATATTTTAAACTCATTATGGAGTTTAAATCTATATTTATAATATATTAAACTTCTTATTAAATTTAAATATTTTAAATATTTTAAAATTTTAAAATTTTAAATATTTTAATAGTTTAAATTTATTGAATTAAAGAATCAGACTAAATAAAAAATATTTTTTAAATTTGTATTACTGATAAGTCAAGTTTTCTGCTCATTCGTATTTGGAATCATTTTAGTCCTTTTTATAATATGACTCTGCACTATCACCCATATTCTTTAGCCGATGTGGGACATTCAACAAACACATTTTTTTTTCTTCGATTGAGTAATATATGACCGTTTTAAAAAATTTGAATCACAACATATGCAGAAAAAAATATTATTAATTATATACAATATAATAATTCAAAATAATTTTAAAATAAGATAACATAGAGGTGAAATGAGAATCGATATTATTTTCCTAATATATTGAATTAAATTAGGTAAATAGATTTTAAAAATTTTAAAATCAATGTTATTTTCTATAATATTATTGTTTTAATATGTTTGGATACACTTATAACGTTTATCATGGTTTATTGTCTTATAATTAACTTTTTTTTTTTTTAATTTAATAGTGTAGTAGATAGTAGATGAAACTTGATCTATCCTATACCTATATAAGAAGATAATGGATCTGGATAATTCTCGTGAATTGTTGTAGTGTCTTAAGTGTCACCACCCGGATTCAAATCCACACCAATACAATGTTGTTGACAAACAAATAAAAGATACTATGAAACAACATACTGTATACTATAAATTGAAAGCATAGAAGAGCATCATGGTAAAGAATACTTGTTTTTTTTTTTTGATGTAAACTTTCAATTGATTTTCTTTTCTCATATTTATGTAAATTAAATGCTCGTATGTTTTACCAAAAAGAATATGTATTTTATCAAAAGAAACCTAAGAGACATAAACAAAGCACTAATGTAATTATATCTACATTGTATATTAAAAAAGTAGAGAAAAAGAATACTCAATACATAATATAAATTTTACCATGAATATAAAACAGTCTATCATGACCTAAGGAAGAAGATGATAAATTAAGTTCAAAATCTCTTACAAAACAATGCACATTATTTCAGTGGGTTGAATTATTGTTCGACAATTTTAAGGCATAATTATTGTTTTCTGTATACACCTTGTTATTAAAAGAGATGTAAATATAACCTTTGAACTATATGGTTTATTCTGTAATATTTTAGAAGAAAAAAAAAGCACAAGGAGAATAAAAAAAAAAAAAAGTCTATGACTAGAAGAAGTAAGTAGAAAGAAAACTAGTGTAGGCAATGACGTCGGACCATTTTGGGAAAAGACCTTTCAAATGTATAGTTTCTTCATCAAGACGTTGATCAAGAACAGCTACATCTACTCTCACTTCTTCTTCACTACTTGCCTCTAACCAAAAGCTCCACTTCTCGCGGCCGTTGCCACTCAGTCTCAATATGTAAGACGGTGGACCACCCGGTGGGAGTTCAGGTGCTGCAACACAACAAGAATCCATTTTGGGTTTTTACGGTTTTTTAGTAAAATGCGTTACGATAGGGAAAAGGGAGGGTTCTTTTATGTGTTACCTGGAGGTTTCCCATCTGCGAAAGACCATCCTGATAATGGCCCGGTTATGTTCAAAACCGTGACCCAGATCTCCTCCAACGAGCTGAAAATGGAATTTGGAAATAGTTAATAATAACCAATTTTAGTAAATGGCAAAACAAAACCAATAGAAGTTTTTCTTGGAGTCTAACTAACCCAAGAGAGAGTTCTAGATGAACTCGGCGAGTTCCGTTTTCGAATGTTGTTTGCGGTTTATGAGTTTTTAGGTGTGGGAATTCGCTATATCGTTTCAAGATACTGTTGGCTTTAGCATGGAACCTTCCGTTTAATGTAAGCACACAGGAAATAGGGAATAGTGCCTGCAGATACCAAAAAACTCTTACTCCAAAAACTGAAAACACTTACTATATTAATATCAATAGCATTTACCGAGGAGGAATGAGTCTAACTAACATACCATCCACGCTTCTTGAGGAGACGCATCAGCGTTTCCCAATGAAAACGATGACCCGATATTTAGTTCCTCTGCAAGCTCTGGAGCATGCTTAAAAATGAACTCCATAGAGTTTGAATCAATAACAGCTAAATCGTAACTTGAGCCTATGATTTCATTTCCACCTGCAAAGGCACATTTAAACATTTACTTCATTTCAGCAAAAGAAGGTTACTCAGAAAACGCAAACAAACAATAACAGTCCCTGTATTGGGTGAGTAAAGGCTACCTGCAGAGATGAATGTGTGTTGAAGTACAACTCTCTTTGGTGCATCTTTGCTATAAGGAAAAAACTGTGATGATACCGCCAACATAACCACAGTGAAGTGCAGTAAGAATTTCAGGATCGAAGACTTGGCCAGCCAACGATCACAAATTGGTATTATCGGACCCACACACAAGCAAGTTACGATTCCAATGACTGCAGCTACTGCTACATCTGCTAGATAAAATCCTGCAAAGCAAAATCTTGTACAATAAGCATCTTACACAACTAAAAGCCAGACTTGCAATCACAACAAGCATTTTAACGGTAAAATTCTCAAACAGCGTGAATCGGTTATAGCTGAACCAGAGATGTTTTCGGAAAGAATCGAGTTCAGTAAAACTAACCATAAGGTGGTGGAATTGCTCCCATCATTCCTGTCTTCTCAATCAAAAATAGTGCAAGAATACCACCAAAATAGACCGCATACAGAAGGCATGGAACAAGAGGTATCACATAAAACATGGGAGACCTGGATGAGATGAACTTAAAGATGTAAATCAATGTCGTCTAGAAAACGTAAAACTAGAAGTATTATCAGAGGTGAAAAATCTAGAGTACTGTCTAACGCAAGCATCTATATCAAATTTCTGATTGCCTAAAGATTTACCAGATGTCCAAGAAGAATTTCAAGTTAAAATTAATATCAAATTCACAAAAGGTAATGTCTAGAATTCTTACTTGATCGAATTATAGCCATAGGACTTGACCGACAAACTGAAAGCAATCCACCCCAGTAGCATAGAAATGCAGATGACAAATGTCATGAATCCTCCATTTAATCCAGCGAAAAAATATGCCTGAAACGTTTCTCAAGTTATTCATAGATCAGCAAAACAAATAACAAGATTTTGAGGTAAGGTGTAAACTAAACTGATAAAACAAAAAGTGCTTACCGAAGTTACAAAAGCATAGAACCCAAATGCTCCCCAAAACCTTGCTTCATCAGATGGTTCCTACAAGATCATTGTTTAAAGACATTTTCTAGTAATAGACAGGGAGGCTAATGAGACAAGAGGAAGAATAAGGACTTTACAACTTTCATAATCTTCTTAGATGAAACACCTTGACATTGTGAGACGCGATCAGAGATAGCTCTTGGAATTAAGAGACCAAAAAATGAGCAGGGGATGAATATCAAGAAAGCTAAGTATGGATGAGCAAACCTGCATTTCCACAATAACTTTAGTGAGTCTCCCCCACCAAGAAAACCTCAACAGTTTTGAACACCTTTATGCATTATATAATATGTGGAACAACGAGACGAGATATATAAAACTAACCAGCTCATGGGATAAGCAAAGGACAATCTGATGACTGAGAAGAGAACAGGGCATATCACACCAAGTAAAATCCCAGTGAAATGGTGCATCACTCCTAATCAGACAATGATTTACAATGTTAAATCTCCAAAATATCATACGAGGAAAAGAGTACAGGATAACAAAAAAAAAAACAAGAAAGTAAAAGATTGCATATTTTTTACCTTTCAAGAAACCACAGAAGATTGATAACAAAGGCTGTGTCCTAGGGTCCATCATATACAGAAAGAAAGGAACAAAAAGAAATAAAGCAGCTGGAATGTTGTGAAGTACCATGGCTACTCTTCTTGGGTAGTACACCTGATAGATTCCAAAATTTCAGCTTGTCAAGAGAGTGTAAACAAGCAATAAGAAAAGATGATGAACAGAGTCAAAAGTACTCACCATGATCAGTGTTAAGTAATCAAAGAAAACAGATCTTTCAACCATATCAATGTTAGCATCCACGTCAAGCGACCTTCTTTCACTAGCAATCTTCAGCTTAGAAGAACTCGTGAAGGCTTTAAGCAAGCCCAGTAAGTTTTCTCCACGTGCTTGCATGCTTCCAGGTCTGGTTTAAAGATATTCTGTGAAACGAGGGTCATACTAAATAATAAACAATAGTAAGGAAAAGTTCAACCATTATATATACCAAAATGATGCATACACTATTCTGTCCACTGTATCAAAGGAAGTATGGTAGTAGTAACCACCCAGAAGAAAAATAATGTCTAGCCCAGGAATGTCACCATAATCTTCGGCAAACATTCTGTAATCGGTATCTCCAGGAATTACAGGGAAAACATCCTGGGGAATATCGCAGGACAACTTAAAGTCAGTGACACAGATTAACAAAAAAAAAAAAAAATGGCTTGATACAGTTACATCACTTGGCAAAAACAAAGAACACAGTGTGTGTGGATGTGTGTGAGGGTCCACGTATGTCATAGAGCAAAAGAGCAGAAGAGAGAGACCTGTGCAGAACTCTGTGCCATTGGATACACTGCAGCTTGAGAATAGACATGGGACGGCCACGAGCCAGGTCCTGATTGGCAGACCAGATCTGCCAGCCATTGACATCAAGACAAAAATACGAGAAATTAGCACAATAGAAAAAAATACACACTTATTGACAAGCAAACACTTATTACTGTCACGAATAAGCCTAACACATATTCCTCCTAGAGTCTAAAGATGTGTATCCTTTCTAGAGACAGGATGTTGCAAGAGAAGTTCTTCTATATGACTAAAGGCAATGATCTAGACAGATGTTTAAAGATAAGCTTTCTTGTTTCAATAATCAAAAGAGATAAGAAAAGATCGAGAGCCAAGATCAAACTTAAGAGCATCATAAGTAAAAAGGTTTGATTCATTATCATTTTCACACCAGCTGGACAAATTCCAGGGGATACAAGAATAAACATAGGTAAGATCTTACCAATACCCCCTGTTCCAGAAGCTTCCACGTTTATAAAAGCTCCAATGGTGTCTTTCAATTTATTCTTCGTCATGAACCCGTGTGAGCCCTAAACACACCACCATGTAAAGTAGATGTTAACAGAAACCTCATGCTATTTAGCAATAAAAAAAATACATTACGAGCAAGAAGATGAACTTCATGAAACAATATGCCATATGAAAGAGTACTAAGCACCATAAATGTATTACCAGCATAAAAAGCTCTTCAGCACCATTGAATAGAAAAATGATAGGTCGAGGCGGGGCCCAGCCAGAATCCACCACCAGTCTTGCTAATTCAAGTAGTGATGCTGCAAAATGGAGAAACATAAACCCATGATCTAATGTTTTAAAAGGAAAATCTAAAGAGATGGTACCAAACCCACCTACACATGACCCACAGTCACCAGCTCCAGGGGAGTTAACAGGACTATCATAATGTGCATTCATCAATACAGATGCATCAGTGTCAGACGAATGTAGTGAAGAGATACTGCAAAACAAAAACAAAAACAAAAAACAAAAAAATGGTGAAATGTTTAGCATTAATAAGTGGGGACACAATAAATCAATGTTGGAGACTATTGAATGACTGAATAAAATAACACAAACAAAGAAAAAGCCTGAAAAGAATGGTCAAGACCAAAGTAAGTCATAAATACAAACTGCAAAATCTCCTGAATAACAAAATATAAACCAGAAATCTCAATCTACCAGCAAAGTAACAAACTTTAGAAAACACTTTAAAGTTTCAAATTGTAAAGAAGAAAAACTTTGAAGTTAAAACAAAACAATACCGCATAAGTATATTAGTATGGTTTCTATATCCAAGTGAGATACTGTGACCAAGAAACATCATGCTAAAAGAACCATCCACCTGAGTCTCCTCCACTTCAACCCTATACAACAACAACAAAAAACATTCATTTTTTCAGATTTCAGAGTCAGAGACAAAAAAAAAAACAGTTAAGAAGTGGGAACAACATTCTTTTTTGAAGCTTGAGAAATCAATTAATATACTATTTTCATTGCATAAAAATGATAAAAAGTCTCAGCATTTATTAATCCCACTTTCTTTGATTCGGTCAAAAAGTTTATATATAAAGCAAGAAAGATCACAAATCTCCACTATCAAAAAAAAGCTAAACCTTAGATTTGGTCCAGCTTTCTCCTTCACCATCTCTAACTGTAATTTTATATATGTTGCAGCTTCTTTAAGCCCAGGTCGTCCTTCCTACAAAAAAAAAAAAAAAAAACCTTTACAAAAATAGGATCAGAGAAGAGAGAAAGGAGATGAAACGACGACGAATCATCACCTGACGACCACCGATCTCTTCAGCCAATACACGGATGTGTTCAACAGCTCTAGCTTCAGAGAACTGATCAAGAGGTGCGTTTTCAGGAAGCGGTGAGATTAGTTTCATGTGAAGGACGGAGTAAACAATCGTTGACATTATAGCGTAGATGAAGACGATTGAGAATAGGAATTTGAATCCTGTGACATCTCTTGAGCTCAGCTTCCAAAACGCCATTATGGATTCAAAAATCCTTAATCCGGCGCCTTGGATTTGACTGGGAGATTTTAAGAAATCTGAGAAATCTCGTACTTTTTAGACAACGATTGATCAGTTTTGTAATGTAATATATATTTGGTGATGGAGAAAAAAAGAAAGAAAAAAGACTGAACTTAACGGAACGGAACTGGGAGCCGTCAACTGGTGTGAAAAGACACTGTTACGGTGTGAAAAGTGGTAGGTGGGGTCCAGAAGTTTATTAAAAAGTTCTCACGTTTTTTATCACATATGGGAATTATTTTTACGTTTCTCGAATATATAAAGATTTCAGCATGAGATTGTCATTCGATTTGTTTTGCTTTCTTTCTCTTTTTGTGTTTGCGGAGTAGTAATTTGATTTAAAGTTTGATTTGATTTTTTCTCTTTTTGTGTTCGACGTAGATTTGTAGTATTTTGTTTGATTTAAAGTTTGATATTTCAGAACATTGAATTAAAGGCTAGACTATTGAAAGAATGAAAGGTGATGATATCATAAACTTTTAATGAATTTGCATGTGTATCGACAGATGTCAATACCAAAGTGACGTAGTTGTGTTTTTGTGACTTTTAAATACGATGTAGCAAAGATGATTGTGTTATCTTAGCTACTTTCTATCTCTTTTTACTCCCTCCGTTTCAAAATATAAATCGTTTTGGCTTAAAACACGTATATTAAAAATTACTTTTTTTTTAAAAGTATTAATTAATATATAGAAAAAACAATTCAAGCAATTAAAAGAAAAACTGTAAATTATTATTGGTCACACAATATTCAATAAAGTAAAAAACTACATAAAAATATGAGAACGTCTTATATTTTGAAACAAAACAAAACTTCTAAAACGACTTATATTATGAAACGGAGAGAGTATTTTCCATTTGCTTTGAAGTTTGAATCTCGCCAACTACAAAAAAAAATATATGAGGAATTGACTATATCATGTATTGACGTTATAATCAGGATAGTGACATTTTTTTTTTGTTTTAATTAGATGAATAGAACTTAGAAGCCAATGTTAGACGAACAAACCTTGGCTACGTCTAATGCAAATGGGAGACGTTCAAATACTTATCGAGGTAATTTTAGATAAACTTTTTCCTCAAAAGGTTGATGTTAAGGATAAGAGTGGCTCCATCACAATGGTGGATCCGTGGATATGATGTACTCATGGTTGTTATGGTCAATTGGGTCACAAAACTACTCGTTGTTTTGGACAACTAGTTAATTAGTCTCTCGTATTAGACTCCTACCTCAGCTGTAGAGACTAAAACCAAGGACTCTACACTATATTTGGAAGCAGTTACAATTCTTTCACTACTAGCTATCGGAAATGCTTAAAGCATTGATCAATCAAAAGCCACAAATATTGATAATCTATTAATCTAATAAGTGAAATTACATCTTTTGTTGATATTGTACCTAATTGTTATTTCTACAGCTTTTGAGCTTGTCCTGGCTACTAGCTACAACTACACAAGCTTATGCAGGATTGATTACACGCTCTAGCCATGTCCTAGTATTTACTTTAGTTTCAACATCAATTGTGGTTGTTTCAAATGCAACCATGATTGAGAATGGTACCCCCGACTAAACACCAATTTCTCAGGCTGATTCCACTATGACATAAACTACAGTATCATAAGATGCTATTCCTCTTTCAAGAAACTTATCTTCACCTCCTTCATATTTTGATTTTACACCGCTAGGTGAGTTTATATATAATATAGAAAAGGTCCACTTTTGTAGATGATGATGATCTAAGTGTGAAGGATGTTGGTTAGTAAAGATATGTTGACAAGTACCCAAAGAATTTTGCAAGAAAGACATGTTAGACAAACGTAGAAAATGCAAGAAAATGACATGAAAAATGGTTGAAACGTGGCCCTATAGGTCATATATAGTGGATAAGTTGGCTAATCTCCATCTGTTTCACTTCCAAAAGTTTCATGTTGGGGTTCTTTTTTGTATATCTTGTATGTTTGTATCAACTGCTAAGTCTCAGTTCTCTCAATTTATTTTCTAAAACATTGTATGATCTTTAGGGCCGTTTGTTTGCTTATATAGCATTTATATCCAAATGATCTATTTAAAATACTCCATCTGGATAATCTACGTGAATGTTGTTCATCTCAATAATCCATCTGAATGAACATTGGTTTGTTTCGATAGTTTTTATAAATTTCCATCTCCATCTAGATGTTCTTATTGAAAAAAATAACTAAAATATCAATGTTTTAATCTAATTATATTTTTAATCTTTATATTAACCACATTAATTATAATTCTTGATTTAAAATATCTTTACAAATTACAACTAAATAATTTCATATTCTTATTTTTGAAAATTATAACTTGGTTTTGGTCACATAAATTCATATCAATTTATAAATTAAAATCCAAATTTACATAATATAAATTGGTTTACAAAAAAAAATCAAAATTTTAAAAGCCAACAACAATTAAATAATCATGTCGCAATCTTCAGAACAAAGCAAAAGTCTACAAGGTTCAAAAAAAACAGAGTTGTAACATCAAAGCCATAATATTTGAAAGTAATATATGAAATATCA
Organism: Barbarea vulgaris; assembly: GCA_963667165.1. NCBI lineage: Eukaryota > Viridiplantae > Streptophyta > Magnoliopsida > Brassicales > Brassicaceae > Barbarea > Barbarea vulgaris. Next base: position 6,645,477 of record OY763887.1, read on the forward strand.
CAATGATCTAGGTGATATCTAGTTCTACGAAGAGGGCCTAGGTAACCATTTCTTGTTGGGTAACTTGAGTCAACTAAATAGTACTTTCCAGATGGAGGATGAGGAAAAGAAGTTTTTTTTGTAGTACAATATGTTAAGACCTTTGTGTCATGAACTCCCTCGGAAACCCAACTAAGCATATATGAATCTAACGTTAAAATTGCACATAGCTAGCACATTCGGAGTTGCTTCTGCTTTTCTGCCTTTGAATGATTTGACATTTTCAAATGGTGGACAAACTGACATATGAGTACCATCAATAACACCAACATAGTTAACCGTTTAAGACTTGAAAATAATCTAAGAAATTGACTCATGAGAGTAATAATCATCACTACCATTTGATTGGATTACACTAGAAAAAAAAAATAGTAATAACGTTTTTTCCTTTGGTGATGTAAGATGTTGATATGAAAGGTATTAAAGGTAGCCTAAGTTGATTAACAAGTGGATAAAATAATATTGCATTTGAGTATAATTGTGATATATGCATGATATGTTTGTGGAATGAGATTCAATTGGAAGAAACGTACCTCAGAGACTCTGGTGAAAAGACTACATTGCCTACCTGCCCAAAAAAAAAAAAAAAATTGACAAATGAAATACTCCATGTTGCTTTGACATATTATTCATGTGTTAAGTATATCCATCTTCCTAAGAAACAATGAGAAGCTAAATGGTTTATTAAATAAAATTTTACATGTGGTGTCGGAAACTTGTTGATCCTCGCCGAGACCGTGTTGCTTCGCTGGAATCAAGTGGCGTTGGATGTGTAGTGAAGCCGAGAGAATGAAAAAGATTGTGTTTGGATTTTAGGGTTTTTCATATGTAATATTTTTTTTGTTTAGGGAGAATCATTTTTGTCAATTGCTATTTCAACTGAACGATCTCCATCGAAATAGTCCAATTTGGATCAGGTAGATGAATCTAAAAATTTTGTCTAAATTTTCAAAACTGATTCAAATGGTTCATCTAGGCTCATCTAGATGTTGCTGATTTTCTGATCGAGAACATCAATTCTCTAATTCTATCTAATAATCTATCTGAACGAGCAAACTAACGCCCTTAATCGTAGTATGTAATCCTTTCATCTAATTTGACTTGAAAAAGTCTTTTCTCTAAACGAAAAAAAAAAATGAATAACAAAATCAAATAAAAAGTTGACACACATGTCCTTCCTGTTTTTGGGTTGTAGTCTAACACGCAAAAAAGATTTTAGACATAAACTAAAGTGACCACAACTATAATATGTGTTAAAGGCAATATCATTATCTCATTAATGACTCTGTATTTAATTTAAAAGTTAATATTTTCCGTTTCATGCAATGTCTACTCATTTATATCATCAAATATAGTTCTATGTAAACAAAAAAAAAAAATTGTATATGTATTCTATTTAAATAAATAAAATAGTTTCCATTTATACAAAAAGTCTTTTTTTTGCATATCTATTACTAATAAAATGAAGCTTTTGAAGCTCCTCTGAGCCTCCACATCATCATTTTAAATCTATTCTCTAATGAAGCCATATCATCTACTTTACTCTTCGATTCTAAAATAGTTTCCAACTGGCCACGTTACCAACAGTTAAATTTGTGTTAGGGGTTTGACACTTCAACAACGATTGAGTTCACCGGCTTAGGGATCATAACCTTAAAGTTGAATCGGCCTATTCCCTTCTACTTCCCCACTTCCTCTTTACCAACTGCTAGGATCTCATATATGGCGAACTCTCCCACTTTTTACTATGGTGTTGTGCAATCAAAGCATCACTAAAGGTTTTCTTCCACACAATTATTCATCAATATGTACATTATTCTGCTTCATTCGCTCCGGTGAACACTTTTTCACCAAACCTGATCTGAATTCTTAGATCACTTGTTTTCTTTGCATCCTCTAATTTATTCTGTTACCATAGAACTCATCAGAACATAATCAAAAGAAGAAAATTATGAGTACACTTTCTCACATATGTGATTGCCTCTTTTCTATCTTCTCATCTTTCAAGTTAAGTTTGTTCCATTTGTTATTGGTTTTTCATTCTCAAATTATTTAGTTGAAATTCTGAACAGGCATACCTACCAAAAAAAAAAAAAACACATGAGATTATACAATATATGTGATTTCTCCTGCTTGACTTTAGTTGTTGTCTTTTGGCATCCCCAAGATGTGTGGTGCTTGCATCGGAAATTAATCCCGTCGGCCCAATGACAACCATAGTCGTAAATTTATAGTTGTCAGGTAGTATTGTATGTCATCTAGGGGTGTCAAAATGGTTTGATTGGGTTGACCCAACCCATTAACTCATTAAGTTTAGACTTAAATGGGTAATGGGTTGACCCAACCCATTTAAGTAAATGGGTTGGGTCAACCCATTACCCATTTAATTTCATGGGTTAATGGTTAAATGGGTCAATCCATTTAAATAAATGAATTATTTAATTCAATTAATTAAATTTAATTTAATTTAATTTAATTTAATTAATTTAATTAAATTTAATTTAATTTAATTTAATTAATTTAATTAAATTAAATTAAATTTAATTTAATTTAATTACTATAAATTTAACTAATAAAAAATGATAACCATCATCATCATCATCATCATCATCATCATCATCATCATCATCATCATCATCATCATCATCATCATCTTCATCATCATCATCATCATCATCATCATCATCATCATCATCATCATCATCATCATCATCATCATCATCATCATCATCGTCATCATTATCATCATCACCATCACCATCATCATCATCATCATCATCACCATCATCATCATCATCATCATCATCATCATCATCATCATCATCATCATCTTCATCATCATCATCATCACCTTCATCATCATCATCATCACCATCATCATTATCATCATCAACATCATCACTACCATCATCATCATCATCATCGTCATCATCATCATCATCATCATCACCATCATCATTATCATCATCACCATCACTACCATCATCATCATCATCATTGTCATCATCATCATCATCATCATCATCACCATCATCATTATCATCATCACCATCAACATCATCACTACCATCATCATCATCACTACCATAATGGGAAAATTACGGATCCGTTTTTGGCGGGAAAATTACGGATCCATTTTTTGGCGGGAAAATTACGGATCCGTTTGTGCCGGGAAAATTATGGATCCGTTTTTTGGCGGGAAAATTACGGATCCCTTTTTTGGCGGGAAAATTACGGATCCGTTTTTTGGCGGGAAAATTACGGATCCGTTTTTTGGCGGGAAAATTACGGATCCGTTTTTTGGCGGGAAAATTACGGATCCATTTTTTGGCGGGAAAATTACGGATCCGTTTTTGGCGGAAAAATTACGGATCCGTTTTTTGGCGGGAAAATTATGGATCCGTTTTTGGCGGAAAAATTACGGATCCGTTTTTTGGCGGGAAAATTACGGATCCGTTTTTTGGCGGGAAATTTACGGATCCGTTTTTTGGCAGGACAAATTACGGATCTATTTTTTGGCGGGACAAATTACGGATCCATTTTTTGGCGGGAAAATTACGGATCCGTTTTTTGGCGGGAAAATTACGGATCCGTTTTTTGGCGGAAAAATTACGGATCCGTTTTTTGGCGGAAAAATTACGGATCCGTTTTTTGGCGGGAAAATTACGGATCCATTTTTGGCGGGAAAATTACGGATCCATTTTTTGGCGGGAAAATTACGGATCCGTTTTTTGGCGGAAAAATTACGGATCCATTTTTGGCGGGAAAATTACGGATCCGTTTTTGGCGGGAAAATTTCATATTTTCATTTGGCGGGAAAATTATTGATTTGCATTTTTGGTGGGAAAATTATTGATTTGTATTTTTGGTGGGAAAATTGAGAGATGGTTAAAATTAGTTTGGTTCAATTGAATTAAATTAGATTGAAAATTGGTTAACTTATTTAAATAGTTTCTAAATGGTTAAAATTAATGGTTAAATGGGTAACTCATCAACTCATCACAACCCAACCCATTCAACCCATTTAACCATTTACCCATTAACTCATTTGACCCATTAACCCATTAGGGTCAAAAATTCCAACCTATTAGGGTTGATGGGTTAAGATGAGTTGGGTAAAAACCATTACCCATTACCCATTTTGACACCCCTAATGTCATCTTATGATATACGAGTTACTCCATGAAAAATAAATTAATCACCTTTTTCGTGTCTAAGTACAATTAGATCTTCTTATATATCATCTTACAAATTTAAAGAAAAGATTCATTAAAAGTTAAAAGATTTAGTTCATGTTCCTTTTCCACATAAATAATACTAGATAAATAACCCGTGCTACGCTCGGATTGCATAATTTAAAAATTATTATTGGTTATGTATAAATTAATTAAATTGTAACAATTTTTTTGGTTTTAAAGTATAATGTGAGTTGTTAGTAGAGTTATTGAATTAACTAATGTATGTTAATTGTATATTGAATATTATGTAGGTGCTTTAAGTATTAAGTATGTATTTTTTGAACGTAAATAATATGAAGCGTTAAAAAAATGTTAATTAGAGGTAAAATAATCATAAATATAAAAATTGTTATTATTATTTGTTATTTTCTATTTTTAACTTATATATATATGAATAAATTATGGTTGTGATAATATATGTAAAGTTTTTTTAAATAACATGAACTATGTTTTTATATAATCCTTGAATAGTAAAGTGAAATGTATTTATTTATGGATATATTAATCATAAATATTTATTTGTTAATTCTATGAATTCATTTAACTGTAACTAAAATAAATAAAACCATAAAAAATAAATAGAAAAAATAAAATTATTTCTTCAATATGGACGTGGGTCCTTAAAGCACTTATCTCTTAAAATGGTATAGACTTTTTCTGTATAAATAAATATTTTGATGAACATAATCTGTAAGCCTAATATGGCCCATTAGCACAAAATCGAATTTAACGTGACAATTTGAATGACAACAATGGCCCAATGATAACAATGATCCAATTACAAAAATATTATCACATACGAAAATCGGTCAGCCAAAAAGGATTTTAAAAAAATTTACCTTTTCTAACGTCTAAAATTTATTTCCTGTTTCCGACAACATAAGGAAACAAACAAAAATCGAATTGTGAATCGTGATTTTTTATCAAAACCACACAAATCTTGTATGTTTCTTCTTTTATCCTCATAGTTCTTTGAATTGATTGAGTTATTCGATTGATTTGAGATATGATGTCTTCTAATCGATCTGAAAAATTAGTAATCTAGGCCGATTTCAGAACAAAATCTCAGAATTGAAGAAGGTGCATTTCAGAAATCGTTCCAATCATCTTCTGTCTGTTTGCAGATAAGTTTCATCTTTTCATTTATCTTTAGCTCCTAATTTTATGAACGATAGTATTTAAATTTGTCTTTACACTCGTGTTTTTTGAGATTTTGCTGAGTCATCGATTAGGAAGGATTTTGGGTGGATCCAGTATCGTTTAAGTCTATTGAGAGCTTCTAATTTATTGGTTTATTGAATTTGTCTCCAAATCGACAATACTTGATTTCACAAGTATAGATTCCCGGTGTTCTTCATTTCTCTGAGTTAAACTGTTTAAAGGTTATTTAGGTTTGTGATGAGTCAATTTCGTTTTGACTAATTGTTTATATATGATGTTTATCATATCAGTTTCGAATATTATTTATTACTTACAAAAACGGTAAACTTGAAAAGTTATTTGTTGATGATGAGGGTACAACTATTGAAATTTCAGGAGGATCATACAATTAAAAGGAGATACAGAAAGATTCTCAATGCTAAGGGAATGCATATTCTATTTTCCGAGGTAACAACACAAACCATTTCGACGTTTTAATCTTTGAAATTCTCTCATTATTGTTGAATAGTTTACTTGTGCTTAGGAAGAAGTATATTTATAAAGTTTTAGTTTAAACTATAAAATCAAGAAAAATGAAAACAACATTGATTGTTTTCTTATGAGTTTGATTTTAGAAAAATGAAAACATAAAACTTATAAACTGAAAGTCATAACAAACTAAAGGTTTAAAAATTGAATAAAACTGAAACAAACTTAAAGGTTTTTGAAGCATCAACTTTTCCTCCTGTCTCTTGTTTTCCAACTTCATAATTAGGCTTTTTGTTTGCCTCATATTTAATCTTCTCGGCATCAATGTCCACAATCTCTTTAACACTACTTGGATTAAGGTCATTGAAACTGATTGTCCTAGTGCAGAATGAGCTCCAAGCATCAATATTTCCTATATGATTAAAATATGGAAATAACATAAGAAATCTGTAGTATTAAAACGTAGCTGATTATAAATATTAGACACTTGACATGTTAGGGATATTAACCTGATCAGCTGTCTACGCTCATCAGTAGACTACAAAGTTGGAAAACAAAAGTGAATCATAGAAAATGTAAATAATATGATAATTAAATAATTATATAAGAGTAAGATATTTCTAACTTAGCATCTTAAATTTCTAAATCAAGCTTTTTAGTCTGCTTGTGTTGTTGGCATATAGATTCTCAAACTTGCAACACTTAACAACTTTCACTAAAATGTCTGTAGTTGAAAACAAAGTTAGAAAAATACAACGATTAGATAACTTAACATTAAATGTATAATACTTATCAAACAAACGAAAGTAGCTTACTATGAAAACATTTTTGTATAATGTTTTACCTTTAAAAGTAACAAAATCAGCAAACTCGAGGAAAGTAGTTTCAGACATAGAATCACCGACTCTAAGTTCTCTTCGAAATCGAGTTGTATAAGCCTTTCTAATGGTGGCTTGCATCGTAAAACCCTATAAGAACAGATAAAACATTCAAAATTTTGTTAGAAACATAGAAAATTGAGGATAAATCGACATCTTTAAGATATGTTTCACCAATTCTTTGAGCCATTGGTTTATAGTTTTTTGGGACTTTGTTTAATATTGAATAAAAATGGTAGGGATGCGTTGAATGATTTATAGTGTTTATGAGTCGTTATCATTAGTTTAGGTTGTTTAAGAAAAACCTGGAGAAAATATTTTGTTAGAGGATGTGATATTTGGAAAATCTTGGATGTTTTCATAAATATGTTTGAAAATCTTTAATCGATGATTGTTTGTTTAATTTATGTGAAGAAATTATAATATTTGGCAAGTTGAAAGATTTTCAGAATATTTCGTTCATCTTAAATCGCAACGATGGAATATTCGAAGATATACTAATATGTTTTTTTTTAGGTTGGAACGATTTTAAATTCGAATCGTAGAAGCATATTGGGCCGAATATCAGCTACTAACATTCTTATTTGGGCCGGGTCGAAATTTATTAAATCGGGTCAAAAATTTTAACATCAAGTGAGGATCCGCGTCCTTAATCCGGGTCGGAAACTATGCAACGGCTCGGGTCGACTTGGATCTATACGCTAAATGTCAAAAACGCCCAATTTTTTTTTTTTCATAACTAAAACTGAGTGGCATTTTTCGTAAATATCTCTAAACGGCTCGTCATTTTTTTTACCCCTCCCTCTCAATTAATAGTATAGATTTTATGTATGTATTTTCTCAAAAATATATAAATATACTTATAATACAGTTATATTACAAATGAGTTGGCAAAATTTAAATTCTGGAATTTAATTTTATTTTGAAATCTATTGGGCGGACATTTTGAATTTCTGCAACTATCAAATACGTTTTTCAAAGTTCGGAGAGGTGATAACAGAGATTAGTTTTATTTCGCAATCTATCAAAAGAAATTCGTAACCTTCTCTAATCATTTTTTAAAGAAATTTATCCAGCTTGACTTAAAAAGTGGATCACAGTTGGAGAACTTTCTTATAAGAGCATGATTATCGGTATAACATGACATGTGTTCTAAGGCATTTTAAATTAATAAAAGGTGTGAACAGTGTGAAACAGGGCTAAGAACAGTTCTCTCGGCAGAACAGTTTTAAGCCCAGTGTTGTTGCCACGTGGCAGCACGGGATTGGGTCCGAATTTTTTTTTTTCCTAATAATTTGGAATTGTATTTTGTGTTTCATTTTAATTTCAAATCAATTTTAATATAAATTTTTCATGTTTTCAATTTAAAAGTTAATTTTTAAGTTTTAAAAAATATTATATGTTTTATATTATTAAATTATTAAAATATTACTTAGAAACATGTTCTACCAATAATCAACTCATTTAACATTGGTTCTAAACTAAACCTCTTACATTATTTTATTAATTTTTTTACACTAAGAACACCCTTACAAGTTGTACCCTTACAGATGCCCTAATGTATTCTTACAAGAACAAAAATTAACATCAAACCCGTGCGTAACCCCTAGTGTATATATAATGGTTTCCATTACTCTCATGGACATCAGCTTGTAGCCATCGACGTCAATCTTTCGACCATGCACAAAATCAGATTAACATCAAAGTTCAAACAAATCATCAAGAAACAAAATTGATAGCAAAACAGAACTCATAAAAGTTATTTCAATTGACAACAATCTAATATGGTGATTTGAGCTACCACCTTCCTGTCAACATCGAGCCGGAGAAATAAATATTAATTTCTATTTGAGTTTGGTGAAGTGAATTAATGGAATAAATTGTTTTACTTATTGGCAAAACAAATTGTTAGTCTTTTTGCACATTTTTGGGTTTTGGATGGAATATAATTTTTCAAAGTGTCTACAGATTGGTGTTTCAAAAATCTTTCTACACAGAATCATTGTAGTAACAGCTCCTATTGTGGTAGTCACTAATTTATTTATTTTCTTTTCTTTTTACCACTGCATTTTCCCAATTTCTTAACTTCTAGTCTAGATTAAAAAAAAAAAAAACCTTACGATTTAGAGTCTTTTGTTTAATGGTTGAGTATATTTATACCGAGTTGGTTAACGAATCAATTTGTCAAGACCGGTAAAATGAAACTAAAATCAAAGCTAAACAGAAAATATAAAAAAATATATATATAAGAAAATTGAATCGGTCTCAAGCCTTCAGTTAAAACTCAAAAATGAGTTCGATTTGTTTCAGATTCTGACTAAAAGAATCTCTCTGTTTTACTGTCTATGACGCAAACACATTTCATCAAACAACAAAAAACCAGAAACAGAGACCGTTAGATCCCAAATCTCTCTTAACTCAAACCAGAAATGTACACCAAAACAATATGCACAATCGTCTTCTTCATCTTCCTCATTGCTTCTTTCTCAATCTACATGGGAACCGTCGATCCAAGACCTTACTTTTCTCAGCTCCAATCTCAACCTCATCTACCTTCTTCTCCTTGTAGCTTCACCGGACGATCTCTCCGTGTTTACATGTACGATCTCCCAAAGAAGTTTAATGTAGCGATGATGGATCCACATAGCTCTGATGTTGAGCCACTCACTGGTAAAAATTTGCCTTCTTGGCCTCAGACTTCTGGGATTAAGAGACAACATAGCGTTGAGTATTGGCTTATGGCTTCGCTTCTTAACGGCGGCGATGACGAGATTGAAGCTATTAGGGTTTTTGATCCGGATTTGGCGGAGGCTTTCTACGTTCCTTTCTTTTCGTCTTTGAGCTTTAATACTCATGGGAAGAACATGACGGATCCAGATACTGAATTTGATCGGCAATTACAGGTGAATTGATCGGAAAAAGTTTGAATTTTTAGCGATTTATGAATGATGGGTCTGGTCAAAATCGTTGACATTTTGTAAATTTTGACTCTTTTGATTCGCACAAGAACAATTCTGTTTAGATCATTGCAGCATCTGGGAATCAAATTAGGAACTAAAAAAAAAAAAAACTAATTATTGGATTGTTTGATTTACAGATTTTGTTCTTTTCTTGTTGTTGGTCAGGTTGAGTTAATGGAGTTTCTTGAGAGTTCAAGGTATTGGCAACGTTCAGGAGGTAAAGATCATGTGATTCCAATGACACATCCTAATGCTTTCAGATTTCTAAGGCAACAAGTCAACGCATCAATCCTCATTGTTGTTGATTTTGGGCGTTATCCTAAAGACATGGCACGTCTAAGTAAAGATGTGGTTTCTCCATATGTACATGTTGTTGAGTCGTTAACAGATGATGGTGATGGTGATGATGATGGTATGAAAGATCCTTTTGAGGCTCGTACTACGCTTCTTTACTTCCGTGGGAATACTGTTAGGAAAGACGATGGTAAAATCCGTCTTCGGTTGGAAAAGTTACTAGCTGGTAACTCTGATGTTCACTATGAGAAAAGTGTAGCAACAACACAAAACATCAAAGTGGTAAGCTCTCTTCTCTATAATAACTATTCATACTGGTTAAGTTGTATAGTTCATGCTCTTCATTTTGAGGACCTATTAGGCTTGGGAGGATTTCTCAGTTCTCTTTAACAAACTATGCTTTTATCGGTTAGTTCGTGCTCTTATTTCGTAAGCTGATTTAGAGCAGAGTAGAGGAAGATAACTGATGTTGAACCTATGAAGATGATAGTGAATGCTTTGCCTTTTGTTTTGTTTTGTCACCAGTCTACGGAAGGAATGAGATCATCAAAGTTCTGTCTGCATCCAGCTGGAGATACTCCATCTTCATGCCGCCTATTTGACGCTATTGTCAGTCACTGCATTCCAGTCATCATAAGCGACAAAATCGAGCTACCCTTTGAAGATGAAATAGACTACTCTGAATTCTCACTCTTTTTCTCTGTAAAAGAGGCGCTTGAACCGGACTACATCCTCAACGAACTCCGCCAGTTTCCCAAGGAGAAATGGATGCAAATGTGGGAACATCTGAGGAACGTATCTCATCACTTCGAATTTCAGTACCCGCCCAAGAAAGAAGATGCAGTAAACATGTTGTGGAGACAGGTGAAACACAAGATTCCTAATGTCAAGCTCGCTGTACATAGAAATCGGAGGTTGAAAGTACCTGATTGGTGGCTCTAAAGAAGATTGAACAAAAAATTCTCAAGGTTAAGTCTTTTCATTCTTTCTTCTCTCCAATAGTGTACATTTGTTGATTCTTTTGTTACATTTGCGTTTCAAGATCCAATTATAGGCATATATACATTTAAACACCATTTTTTTTATATAATAATCTGAGGTAGTCACATAAACTTGTATTGCATCTAAAGTTTTAGCTTTATCTGTTTTTTTTTATTTCTCTTTGAGGTTCACTGATTCAGATACTTATATCTTGTAAGGTTTGAGATGAAAGTTCCTATTGTTGTAAACTTGTAATGGAAACATGAGGATCAAGCTGCTCTTTATTCTTTTTTTTGTCTCAGCTTCTATCATGGGATTTTGTTATTGTAAAATGTTGTCAGATTCTTTATGGCAGGACTCTTCTTGGTCTCTAAACAGGAAGTTCTTTTTTTGTGTGATTTTGAAAATCTTAAAAATTCCAATCAAATGCTTACAACCAATCTGTGTGCTTGGAGAATGATTCTCTACGGTTTTAAGAGTTTACTAGTTGAAAGAATGAAACACAGTTGCACAAAGAGATGTAAGAACTGAGATTTTGTGAAAATAGGTAAATAAATACATTTTTTGAAGTCAGGGTACGAGTTTGCTATTCAACCACGAAAATTCAATTGGAGCGTTGTCAAAATTGTCTTTCAAGCATACCATATTTGGAATGAACCATCTTCTACTATTACAGTATTAGCAAAAGGGTTCCAGATAAGTTTAGCAAACTTGTCAAGTCTTTTTTCATGGGTTCTATACTTCTATGGCATATATATATATATATATGGAAATCACTTTATCTTTGAATGTATTTCTTTATTTTTTTATTTTCCATCTTTCATTAATGGAATTTTTTTTTGATGATGTGTTCTAAAATATGCCACCAATATTTAGGAAGCTCCCATAATCTCATTTGAACCGGAACTGGTCCAAAAAAGTGCAATGTAATAAAGTCATGAATCATAATGAAGGGGCATATGCGTCATTTTGTTAACTACTGGAGACGAGTTCTCTATAAAATAAAAATAAAAACTCGCAGTCGTCGAAGCTGACTAGTATAAGTAAGAGAGTAACAGGCACGTTCTCTCCGGCAAAACCAGCCGGAATCTCAAACGAAGATGCGAGTTGTCCGAATTTCATGCGTCGGGACACGTCATCTCTCACCTCCCTCCTCCGTTCGCGGTTGCGATGCTCATTCCGACGTCTCTGCTTCCTCCGCCGGTACGCTGTCTCTTTCGCCGTGTTTACTTACTCTCTTTTCATATTATTTCTTCTTCTGTTAAAAAAATTATATTTTCTATAATTGGTAACGCCTAATCAATCTGAATCGTAAATCATCAAACAATTTCCTTATTTGATCCTTTTTATTTTATTTTTTTTGTGACAGCATTTTGATGTTTGTTTATCTTTCCTTATTTTACTCTCATAATGTAAAGATTTAGATCCATCAAATGCTATTTTTGATTTTTTTTTTTTCATTTAAAGAAACAAAATTCTCAACGACGTGTGGGGTGTGTGACTGACTAATCTCATCAATATTTTTCACAAATAAAAAATCTCCATTTCTTTTCATTTTCCAAATTTAAAAATGTTACAAAACTGTGTCAAAGTGATAAAAGTTTGTGTTTATCTATTGAAAAAAAAAAAAGGAAAATGTGTATGATTTAACTGTAGTTGTGTAGCAGAGTTCGGCTATCTACAGTATATTTGACCGGGAAACTCACTAACGTGTGTGATGAGTGATGATGACTAAAGAAACATATCTACAGAGAAAATTAGTATTTTTTTTTTTATTATATGGTATCAAATATAAATGATATATGTCAATATGTGGTGTTTTGGGACTCTTCTTGGCACAATTATTAGGTGTCCGGGTTACAAGGAGCATCGGCTTCATTTTGTGTCTGAATCATAATCCAAGATTGGGGCCCATTGTGGGTCCCGCAGAGTGAATAATTCGTATCGGTTGTTCATAGGATTTGCACCGGCTTAGTTTAATCGGAGCCGGTCTGGGAGATCCGTGAAATAGTGAATGATTCAATCGGTCTGCCACGTGACTCAACTTTACTAGATCTCTGTTTCGTAGGTCAATTACACATTTACTTACACTCTTGGATTAGTTGTAGAATTTTATTTTATTTTTACATTAGATAGATATATTAGATCAGCATCTAGAGCAAAATTTGACAAATGCAGAAACTTGAATCTAAACCAAAAAAAACTAAACTTAAAAGAGTAATTAATCACATTGTCTCTATATGGCAACGGGGTCACAGACTCAGACGAGGTTAATAACAATAAATAAATGTGAGAAAATTGTTTAATTGGGTACTTTATGAAAGTATAAATTGGGTAGATAAGTAATATATGTAGTTAGGTAAATGATGATTGCAAATGTTTGCTATTAGAAAATAGCAAAAGGTTATGTAGTCAATCTACTTCAATCTACTTCAACCAATCTAAACCTAATCAAAACCATATGATCCAAAAATAGAAGCTTTTAAACTAAACCCATTTGGATTTTTTAATATTTTTTTTCATATCCGAGCAAACTATATAACCAAACACGAACTATACAGAAAATAACCGATCGAATCCTTATTTTGTTGAAATTTTTTTATATTTTTTCTCAAAGACAAAACTCGTACCAAATGGTCCACTTGGTTTCTACTTGGTTACTATATTCATAAACCGAGAACTCTGAATTGAAACCAAAAAGAAAAAAAGAAAAAACCAGCATTGGTCTATGTGACTGGCAGCAAAGTTACATGTCCTTGTCTCCATCTTCTTATGACTTGACCAAGTGTGTTTGGAAGCTTCAATTTCAACGGAAGCTACTTCATTTCTATATTTTGAGATGTTTTCATGTAATTTCTAAAATCCATTTTGTGACGCTTACTTATATACAACATAGCTGTTAATGGAACCTTTCTTAGGTGATCTTGTTAAGTTATAAATCCTCAGAATCTTGTTGTGTTCTTGTGTAATCTATATAGGGCTGATTAATGCGGATGCAGATGAAGCAAGTTGTGTTGGCACGCCTAGTTGGAGAATCAAGAAGAGCCTAACATGTGTATGCTTCAACCGCAAGAGAGCTTATGAACGCATCTGCTCTAACTTAACTCCATTACAGGTTAGTTTAACACACAAATAAAAACAAACACCTACATTAATTTGTTTTAATGAAAGCATTTTTTTCCCCCAAGGATCTGATTAGTTTCTTTTCAGGAAGAAAGACTGAACAGGTTAAGGAAGAGAATGAAGAATTACTTTGATGCATCGCGACCCGACCACCAAGATGCATTGAGAGCACTGTGGTCAGCTACTTATCCCGGTGAAAAGCTTCAAGCTTTGATCTCAGAACAGTGGAAAGATATGGGATGGCAAGGAAGAGATCCATCCACTGATTTCAGAGGAGCCGGATTCATATCACTTGAGAATCTTCTATTCTTTGCTAAGACATTCTCGGTAAAACTAATTAAACTTCCCATCACTTTTTTACTTTCAGAGATTCATATATAACTTTGTTCCATTGGTGTAGACTTCGTTTCAGTGTTTGTTGAAGAAACAAGGAGGTAAAAGAGCGGTTTGGGAATATCCATTCGCTGTAGCTGGTGTCAACATTACCTTCATGATCATGCAAATGCTTGACCTAGAAGCCTGTGAGTGTCCCCTACTCACTCTCCAATGTCTTTGCATTAGTTTGTGAAGCAGAACCGGTTTTGATTCTTGTTACATATGTGCAGCAAAGCCTAGGACTTTTGTACGTTCAGTGTTCTTACAAATGCTGTCAGGTAAAAGAATATGGAAACATATCTATATTTGTTTTATAATCGATGGTTACTTGATTTTTGACTAAGTTTTGTAAAATGCAGAAAACGAATGGGCCTTTGATTTGCTTTACTGTGTGGCCTTTGCCGTAATGGACAAGCAATGGTTGGACAAGAACGCCACTTACATGGAGTTCAATGTGAGTCTAACGTGTTTTCATATGATGATATAGACAAATATATATGTTGTGATGGTGATGGTGATGGTGATGGTGATGGTGATGGTGATGGTGATGATGTTGATGGATGGTGTAGGATGTGCTAAGATGTACAAGAGTGCAGCTGGAGAGAGAGCTGATGATGGATGATGTTTTCAGGATTGAGGATATGCCATCCTTCTCTCTTCTCTCTTAGTCTTACCACTCAATTCTCGTTGCCACTTTAGATTTAGACAGCTTTCACGTAAGAAAATGGTCGATTTTTTTGCGAATGATTCAACCGAGGAATTTTTTTTATTATTTTTCATCTAAAGCATCCAGAATTAGCCAACCATGATGTTTGAGGACTCGAAACTATGGTCTTGATCAACATATATGAATACTCAAGTACTAGACCAAAGTATATGTGTATAAATTTGCTAAACGTTCTATCCATAGAGATAAATTCAATATATTAAGTATTATCAGTTCAAGCAAAACATTTTACGAGATGTTGCAAGAACGTTACCACTTATCACTGCCTTCACATGCAATTTCACTCCATCATATATCATATTCTCTCTTTTAGTGATCGTTTCTTGGAACCTCATTTCCACGATTACTCAAAAGTCAAAAGTCAAAACGGTCATTAATAATAGGTCAAAACTTTTGTGTGTGTATATATGATTCGATAAAACATTATACTTAATTAATTTGTTATCTTTTAGACTTTTTCACTACAGATTTTGTTACACTGGACGTGTTAAGGGTTGTTTGATTTGCATTTAATGTATCTTTTCTTATAATTCTCCAAACAAAAGTTGAAACTGCCTGCATAAAACTTGGCAAATCTAATGTAGGGTCCACTCAGCGCAACGAACTTTTTGGTAGCGCTTGTACGTGACTACAGCCTACATAGGACGTTAGAGATAATTTGTCGATATTACCCCTACTATTATCACCAAATGCCAGCGTTACCCCTAAATATCTCCGAGACGTTAAAGCAATTAGTCGATATTACCCCTACTATCATTACGAAATCACTAACGTTGCCCCTAAATATTCTTCTCCATGTCTGCCTATAAACTTCAAACGAGCTCCTGAACAGACTCTCAGTCACACTACCATTTCCATTTCAACTTTTTTTTTGAAAATTTATCTCCTCTCTCTTTTCTCTCTGAGATTACTGCGACCACGAATCGCGTTCTTCGTTCTATACCTCTGCAAAAATGGTGAGTATAACACGCCGATCATCGATTTCTCTTCTTCGCGTTCTTCTCTTTAGTCTGGGAAGTGTTTTCTCTGTTCGAGTTTTCTCAATCAGATTTTGTTTCGCGTTTGTTTATTTCTCAGGTAGTAGTTCAGAAGCTGAAGGAAGCAGAAATCACCGAGCAGGACTCACTTCTTCTGGTAAGTTACGCCATCGTCGAGCTTTCAAGTTTTTGTTTCTTAACGATACGTGAAACTTCTCGTTCATTCCTGGTGATTTTCGCAGATATTGATCTGGATTTAACATCTCGTTCCCTTATTCTGCTTTGCTTGACTGCAATATATATAGTTTTTTTCGCTTAATCTGAAGAATCGTGAACTGTTTCTACGTTTGTAGCTCTCTTTGAGACTGACGTCGTTTGTTTTGATCGTCGTTTTGTTGAAATAGACTAGGAATTTGCTTCGTATTGCTATCTTCAACATCAGTTACATCAGAGGTCTCTTTCCTGAGAAGTATTTCAACGATAAATCGGTTCCTGCTTTAGGTGAGACGCTAATCTGGAAGTTTCTAGAGCTCTCGCTCTGGGATCTAACTAAATCCAAAGTTAAATTTCAAATTCTCTAGCTACAGAAACTAACAATTGGCGGATGGTTTTGTAGATATGAAGATCAAGAAGCTAATGCCTATGGACGCTGAATCACGCCGATTAATTGACTGGATGGAGAAAGGTTTTCATATACTTACGATTTTAGCAATCAACGCTTCATTTCAATTGTATCCTCGTTTATCTTTGATGATTTTGTTTCTTATCTTGGAATCTAGGAGTCTACGATGCGTTGCAGAGGAAATATTTGAAGACGCTCATGTTCTGCATATGTGAAACAGTAGATGGTCCGATGATTGAGGAATATGCATGTAAGTTATTTCGTGATGGTTGATTAGCTTGATAAAAGTGTGGTTCACTGGTTTGTATAGTCCGATTTATTGATACCTCACACCTTCCTGTTTATATATATGTAACATGTAATATTATTGATTGATGAAGAGTTTGTGTTACTGCAGTTTCTTTCAGCTATTCAGATACGGACAGCCAAGATGTCATGATGAATGTCAATCGTACTGGAAACAAGAAACATGGAGGAACTTTTAACTCCACTGCTGACATTACACCGAATCAAATGAGGTATACTGTTGAGATATTTCTTTCCTACTATGAGTCGATATTTGTTTTATCTTCAGTAACATGGTTGATGAATTTTCTTGATTGTAATGATAATCAGGAGCTCAGCTTGCAAAATGGTTCGTACACTAGTTCAGTTGATGAGGACTCTTGACAAAATGCCAGATGAGGTAATGAATATTGTAACTACCCTTCAGGGGTATTCCATTTATGTCAGTTTCCCAAATTGCTGATTACTGAGATTACTACTTTTTGCTTCTGCATCAGCGCACCATAGTGATGAAGCTTCTGTACTATGATGATGTGACGGTATGTTTATAGCCTTCCTAAATTCTATAACTCTGGTGATATCATTATGATCTCAATGCAGCTTGAATAGAGGTTTTTTCCTGTGATAACTCTTGACTTCTAGACTGACAGTGATAATAAGCATTCCAATTTTGTGCTTGTGAATTTCCTCATTTACTGATTGGTTCTACACACATAGCGCATACACGTAGCTTTCAATTGTTGTGTTTTCGTACAACTCTTTCTTTTGGAATAATGTCAATACTGTTCATAATGCCCTGAAGAAATACTGACAGCTGTTATTGGGACCTTTTTGCAGCCACCAGATTACGAGCCACCTTTCTTCAGAGGCTGTACAGAAGATGAAGCTCAGTATGTATGGACAAAGAATCCTCTGAGAATGGAAATTGGGAATGTTAACAGCAAACATCTCGTGTTAACGCTAAAGGTAATATGATTAAAGAATATGCAACTCGGTAGACATATTTCTCAGTCTTATGATGTCAAATCTATTGTGGATGATCTGTGCAGGTCAAGAGCGTGCTTGATCCTTGTGAGGATGAAAATGATGACATGCAAGATGATGGGAAGAGTATTGGACCTGATTCTGTACATGATGACCAGCCTTCTGATTCAGATAGCGAGGTTAACACAGTCTTTTATTTTGTCATCCTTCTTTTTTACTCAGATCTTTACATCCTACCTGCATTACACTCTGTGGCTGAAACATAATGTTCGTTGTTGTCTCCAGATCAGTCAAACACAAGAAAATCAATTCATTGTGGCGCCAGTAGGTAATGGTAACTAACTAACAAATCCTAGTATGCTATTTCAGTCTATTAAAGTTTCCACTAAACTGAGTAAACTTGATAATCTAACAGAGAAACAAGATGATGATGATGATGGGGAGCTCGATGAAGGTGAATTATTATTAACATATTTACCACATAAATTTGATTTTAAAGCTTTCTTCTAATTTCACCTATCTATGAAATGCTTCAAGATGACAACACACAGGATCCGGTTGAAAATGAACAGCAGTTAGCAAGGGTGAAGAACTGGATCAACTCCCGTCACCTTGATACTCTGGAGCTCACAGATATTCTTGCAAACTTCCCAGATATCTCCATAGTAAGGAGTTTTTCCTCTTCATTTCCACCTTAGAACGTGTAACTGAGCTCTTGCATGCTTAGTTTCCCCCGTTTCTAAAATCTAAGCCACTATTTTCTATGATTACAGGTTCTATGTGAAGGTAAACCAAGGCTTGATGAAAATGACTAGGCGAAAACACACTCGAAGCATCATATAATGATGAGAAATACAATTTTATAATTACTATCTAGTATCAACTTCAGAGTCTATCTTCCTCCACTTAACTGGTCACATTTTGACTTTCAGAAATCATGGAACAGCTCGAGAAAGAAGGTGTTATTTCGAAAACTGGGAATGACACATACATTAAAAACAAAGATAAGGTGTTTAACTCATTCCATCCTATTTATTTGATTTCATGTACTTGTTTTGATCTTTGTTTTAACTTTGTTTTCTTCCAACTTAATCCAAAATATCACCAGACACGAGAGAGCGAATTCACCTTTGTGAAAGATGAAGCTGATGATCAAACTGTTCCAAACGAAGGGAAACCTATAGCTCCTGAAGACTACATGTACATGAAAGTAAGATACTCTGACTTGACTTCATGCTCTATGCTTAATATACAGGCAAATAAAAAAAAGGATAGATAAATAGAGATGATCCTGAGATCCATTATTGACACATGGTTTTTTTCTTAGGCTCTATACCATTCTCTTCCTATGAAGTACGTGACTGTTACAAAGCTTCACAACATGCTTGATGGTGAAGCCAATCAGACAGCAGTTCGTAAATTACTCGACAGGATGACCCAAGAGGGCTACGTGGAAGCTTCTAGCAACCGCAGGCTAGGTTTGCTGCCTTAATTCAGACCCTTTCTCTGTTTAAATTAGTTGTTGTGTTATCGTTTCCTCATTGATGCAATGTGTATAAACAGGGAAGCGTGTGGTTCATTCTAGTCTAACTGAGAGGAAGCTAAATGAAGTCAAAAAGGTTCTTGCCACAGACGATATGGTAATAATACTTTGAAAACTAGAATAAATCCTTGGAACTGCTTAATAATGGGAATGCCTTCACAGGATGTGGATGTTAACGAAGCTATAAACAAGACCAATGGCCTACAGACCAAAGCAACCGCAGGTACACTTGTGTGAACACTTTACACCCAAGTTTTGAGTTAATCAATCTGACATATTTGAAACAAACAGATGTATCTACGTGTGGAGGCATCCACTCCATAGGATCAGACTTCACACGTACGAAAGGAAGATCTGGTGGGATGCAGCAGAACGGCTCTGTTCTAAGTGAACAAACCATCTCTAAAGCTGGAAACAACACTCCTACTAGCAATAAGGCACAGGTGGAACAAAATCACCACTAGAGTAGTAACATATCCTATAGTGTGTAACTCTTTTTTTTTAAGTGTTTGCTAATTTGGTAATTGTGGCTCACTCAGCCTGTGGCTTCAAGGGAGAGCTTTGCGGTAAATGGAGTGGCTGCTAAGGATCCCGAGACAGTCAACTGTAGCCAAGCTTCACAAGACAGGCGTTGCAGGAAAACCAGCATGGTCTCTTACACTAAACCACATCACTCTCTATGTTTTCGGCTTAAGTTATAATGCAGAAACTGACACATGCTTGTTTGGTTTTTGTGATTTGTTTATCAGGTAAGAGAGCCAATTCTGCAGTACTCAAAGCGTCAGAAATCTCAGGCTAATTGAAGATACCTCTATCAGACACCACAACCACCTTCCTCAGTGGTGTACAATATTCTATAGCTATTGCATAATCCTGATGAACTCACTTTTTATTGCTTATTTCCTCGTTGCGTTCAGACTATTTTTCATGCTTGTTTTATCTTAAACTATTACGACTATATCTTAAGGCTTTTGGGATGAGAATTTTATTGCATTAAAGGTTGAAAACGTTGTAATCAAACTCCAACATATATTGTGGATTATTAAACAAGTAAATCCTTTAGTCAATTAATAATGCTCTCTACATTCTTATGGTTGAACTGTTTTTCTCCCTTTTATAATTTTCAATTCGATAACAGTACAATCCAAAACCTTAAAAGAATTATACGATCACCACACAATGGGAAGTGTACATGTGTCTTTTCGTCATGCGGAGCCCACAGCTAATCATCTAGAAAAATCCACACACGACCCGTATATTCTCAAGAAACGATTCGTTTTAAAGCGGGCCCCACCCTCCAGAATCCAGTCATACCTTCCAGAATCCAGATCTGTTGTCAACCGTTAGATCATGTGGACAAGTCCGTCCCTCCCTATTTTTTAACCAGACTGTCCTCACTCCTCAACGTGATGTGAAGATACTTTGTTGTTTCACAACGTCATAGAGAACAGTGACAGGCGAGATTTCTGAAGAAAGCAAAGCGAAAAGCTCAAACACCGAAAACAAAAAAAAAACTAAGGTAAAGATCATCATCGCTTTGTTCTTCCTTCACCCGATCAGAGTGATATCATCTGTTGGTTTTGTGTAGATGGAGACGGAGACGAAAAATAGCAAGGAGGTAGGGCTGAAGCACCTAGGCTTCATGAGAGTTGCGGCGATCCAGATTCTGGCTTCCGTCTCAAACCTCTACGACTACGCCAAACAAAACTCCGGTCCTCTGAAATCCTCCGTGGAAAAAGTGGAAGGAGCCGTCACCACCGTCGTTACCCCTGTCATCAACAAATTCAAGGATGTTCCAGATTCTCTCCTCCTCTTTCTAGATCAAAAGGTAACCTAATTTTACTTTATTTTCCCCAGAGATTGATCCTTTAACAATTGAAAAAGATTGATAGTTAGGTTGGATCTGACCTAATCTGTTACAACTTAGAAACCAAATCGTATTTTTGTTGTTATTTGTTAAGTCCTCACTTTTATATGCTTTTCTAGGTTGGTGAAGCTTCGTACAAGTTTGATAAGCACGCTCCTCCAATGGCTAAGCAAGTGGTAACACATGCACATGTATTCATTTACAAGGCAACAGAGAAAGCTCAATGCTTTGTTAAAGAGGCTCGTACCGGTGGTCCCAAAGCTGCCTTTAAATATGCTTCAACCGAGTACAAGTATGTCGTTGTGACCAGCTCCGTTAAAGTCTGGGTTAAACTCAATCAGTACAAACCAATTCATGCAGTGGGTGAAAAAGCTTTGCCCGTGGCTGCAAAATTGTCAGGTCGGTACAACGAGCTGTTATTCGACATGTCTCAGATGGGTTACTCTGTGGTTGGGTATCTTCCGTTGGTCCCTGTTGATGACATTGTTAAGGCTTATGAAAAAGAAAATGCACCGCAAAAGAAAGAAGATACTACTATCACTACTACTGATGGAAGTAAATCGTCTTCTGATTCGGACACGGATTAAAAACGTTTGAGAATTGTTTGTTGTTGCCTTTTGGAAAGTTTGGTTTGTTGTGTAAATGATCTTAGAACTTGGACAAGTTGTTTTAGTAAGTGTTTCATTTCTTGGTGGTGTGAAAATGTGATGTGTGTTTTGTTTTCTATCTTTTTTTTAACCAGGAGATATATTTAGCAACAAAACCTTAAAGAAGATGGAGTAATTATTTTATCACATTTCAAAAAGACAAAGGAGTTGTATCCAAACTTATCATAAGATGGAGATGGAGAATGAAAACAACTTTACTAAGAAGTAAGAACCATTGAGTATTATTACTCTTTCCTTCGTAAACAAGTCTGGAGTTATTATTTGAGTTTGTACCAAGCTCCCAGACACCTGAAGAGCAAATAGAAACAAAAGGGAGTACAATTCTGGGAGAAATAGATTGAAAACAGACAAATGCATCCATCCACTGAGCATACCACACCTTCTTTCTGCAACAGACAAAACAAACAGATCAGAATTGAGTTTCATTTTCTAACAGCAGCAATACTATTTCTGCTTAAACAAGAAATCAGTGAAGCTGAAACTGTAGATAAGTAGGAAGAAAGACTGCAGATTTCAAGCACATACGTTATGTACGATATACTTCACGCCACGCAAGTATGCATGAACCAAGAATTCGCTAGTGATCAGAAAATATTTACAACCCCAATATCAATATAGCTAAGACCCTCAATTTAGAGCAAACGCTAATGTTCACACTGTTTTCTTCCAACCCAAAAGGTTAAATCATATACCGAGCAACACAAATTCCTCAACTGACATAGACCAATGCAAATTCCTCTACTCACAGAGACAAGCATCATATATCGACCAATGCAAATTCCTCTACTGACAGAGACAAGCATCATATATAGACCAATGCAAATTCCTCTACTGATAGACACAAAGCGATACACACCACTATGCGGGTGATCCAAGGATTCACTAATAAACAGAAAATATTTACCACCTCGAATCAATAGAGCTTAGACCCTAAATTATATATTGACCAACGCTAATTCCTCTACCAACAGAGACAAAGGATTATGTATTAGAGAAAAGCGATACTCAAATGCTGGATATAATGAACTCACCACTGTTTGATTAGTCTGAAGACGAAGAAGATGAAGGTGGAGTATAGTTGTCCTGAAGGAGATCATCATAAGGATCCCTTCGACCAGCGACCTGACTAATCTGAGGATCCCATCGAAGCTGAGCGTTGTGACGCTCAAAGGTCCAGAATCCATAAGGACGAATAGGCAATGCCCACATCTCCTTAATCTTCTTGCACCTCTCATGCATCTCATATATATGCTCCCTCGCTTTCCTGTCTCTCTCTTCTGGATTCTCCATTAACCTCAACACCAGATTCTCCGCAAATTCCATTATGAAACCCATCTCCACTGCAAACTCAAATATACACTACTCAGAATTGATTTCACCCTCCAAATTAGGGATTTTTCAAAATCAAAATCGAAGCATCAGATTCCATAAATTGGGTTATCTGAGCTAAACAGTGAAAACCATCTTGTCTCCCAAACTCAAAAGCATTCAACTAAGAATCGAATTCATTTCATCCAGAAATTAAGGTTTCTATCAAATCGAAGCATAAATTTCATAAATTGGATTATATAACCTTAACATCCCAATCTAGATCTAGGTTAAGTTTCCACGTACATTACAACAATTAGGGTTAAAATCCTCCTGAGACGATCTACTTGAGATCGATACAAACCCTTTAAGAAAAAATAAAACTTATGATTAGATTCGAAACCTGACGAGGAAGATCGCTGAAGCTTTGCTTTGGGATGATGATCAGAGAGTTTTGTTATAACGCGGCTCGGAGCGAGTGATGAATTGATGATGAAGAAAAACAAAAATCTGATAAAAAACAGAAACTGTGTGTTGTTTGCTACTTTAGAATGAGGGAACAAGACGTTTTTTCGTTTCAGAAACGACACGCGGTTTATGGTCTTTTAACGTTATTCAGTGATCAAATTTTGCCAAACCGGTTCCAGCTGTCCAATAACATATTCAAAAGTGTTGCTACTTAATTCACTTTGATCTGATTTGAACATAAGCGTTTTTTTCTTTCTTTCAACTATTACATCATTAATTCATTATTATTAGAGATATCAAATTTAATTTTAATAGGATAATTTTTAGTCGACTATATTACGATTAACTTTTTCAAACAGCAATTTTATGATGTAAATTTTCTTCGACGGACAGTTATGCATGTATGACATCTTTATGATGGTCAAACTCTTCTTACAACACACGAAACCACGACATACGACTCAACGTGCACTATAACATAAGTTTAACTTTATTTTTTTTAGTGAAAAGATTACAACGTATAAAAGTTTTATAAACTTTAAATCTGATAACATAACCTAAATATTTTTTTGATACCTTATTCGAATGCTGAAATTTGTTAGATGAGTTGCCGAAATCATTCGCAGATCAGAGGATCCGTTTTAACTTCAAAGATAGACTACTTCACCGGTAAATAAAGTAAAAATGTTAATTTTTAATGTGTATGCAGAGATTTATGCTATACACTCCTTTCCTTTGTCACAAGTCACACTCATACGTATGTCCAATCCTGGTGGGCGTTCAATCTCTATCCGACAATGTTATAATTCTTAGACAACCAACCAAAATCATAACATTTAATTTCTGTTTCTACCTAAAAGGCCACAACTATAACAATTAATTTTTTTTAGAAGTTTCTTTTTTGATCCATCACAACATTTAATTTCTATTGCTACCTTTTTTTTTTTGGACAAACTTTTCTATTGCTACCTAAAAAGGCCACACCTATATATATATACACAACATCTATATATGATTTGGACTAAAGCTGGCAATTCTAACAACTGGCAATAAATGGGCTGGGCCTATTGTAGCACCCCCACCCTTACGTTTACTCTACTTTTATTATTTTCAAATTTTAATTAAATATCTGATACATTTATTTTCTGACCCCAAAAAGAAGGTAAATGAACAGAAAGGTCCAAGAGAATTTGTTTTTATTGATTGCAATAGAAACTAGGTTATTAAATGAGTCAATATTGGCAGGTGATTCAGACAATTTCTACCGATTAAATCAGTAAATGAAAATTTAGTTCTTTGTTATTATCCACTAAATACATTCATGAAATTTAATCAAATTAATGAAAGCTTCTTGGGTCCAAAACTTAGTCGTCTACGTATGTCTTCGAGAACATACGTTTTATGAACTTTGTATTATAAAAAAATGAGCCTGCGAGTCAGTAAATTACACATAGCGCTATTTTATTAACTTAAGCTAAAATATGATAATCACTATTCAATTTTTATACTCTTTTCAAATTGTGTTTTCTATTTGTTAATTATGTGTCTATTCCACACTAACTATACTTGAAATATTTGATAATTGTTCTACTAATTCCGTTACTTCCGTAGTTATGTTCATCATTATTCGTTCCGCTATGACCAACTGGAATAATATTAGTTACGTTAAAGTGTTTCTTTATTTAAGCAGCATTGATTTATTCTTTTTATATTTTACACTTTTATCTTATTTCTCAAAGACTATTTGATTAAAATGCTTTGTGAGTGGGTCTAAAGTTTTTTCTTATCATCCCACTCCCCTCAAAATTCCTCATTCTCTCCCACTAATACACTCCTCTATGTTTCCTAATTTGCTTTTCTCTCTAATGTTATTTGACAATAAAATAATTTGATGATACGTCATTAAAAATGTTCCTTGCAAATGTCTGATGTTCCGTTCATTTTGTTGTTAATAGTCTACAAATTTCGTCTGAAATACAAACTTTAAGATTTAATAATGCATAGGAAAGAAACATGTTTTAAACCCATAAACAATGATAAAACCTTGGTTATTTACTTATTTAGCGGTAAAAGTAAACATGCAATAATAATTTGACCGCAAAAACCAATGATCATGGGCCCATAAAATAAAACATATGGTTTTGTCAGCCTATATTGTGGTTGTGGTGGAGACACTAACGTATCAAAGAGGGTCCACGTTTATACAAATCAGAGATTAAACTTTCTTCTGTTAATCCATTTTTTTTTTTTTTGCAATGAGGTTTTCCCGGTCTACCTAATTTAATTACGAAAAAGGAAAAAAAGTACAGACTAAATGAAGAAAAAGAGAGTTATAAGATTGCACACCCCATGATCCTTTGTCACCCATTAATCTTAAATTTATATATTTAATCACTACTACTTATTATTATTATTATTATTATTAACTGTTGCCTGCTACTGGTATGAGTATAGACAATATTTAATTTTAAGATACAACTTTACCTTCAAAGCTAAATCTCAATTATCAAGACACGTTCATGTGTCTATGATAAATTGTCGTGCGGAATTAGTATGTTCAAAACCCCTTGATTTAGGTGTGGTCAATATATATCTCTAATGAGTAGTAATTAATCCGCAAGTTTATAACATCAAATTGCCAACCATCTAGGGGAAATGGTTAGCTTTTAATATCTGAAATTACATTAAAAATTACATTTGAACACTCTACATTTAGGTTTTCTTTCAAAAGAAATTGATTATCTTCCATTGATTCACTCTCTTCTTTTTCATACGTTTAAAAGGGTTATTAGTGGAGGAAAAAACAGATATGTAAATTGACATATATATATATATATATAGAGAGTTTTTTGACCAAATTCCATCGAATATTTCAACATTTGTCGTGTTTTTATGAGGCATTTTGACATTTAAATCAAAATAAGATCACAAGATTTAATATAAAATAAATATATATATCATGTAGCTTTTGGAATAGTGATCCACGAGACAATATGGAGTTTTAGTGAAGACATGGTATGAAAAGAGTTGAAATAAAATAAAAATATAGTGCTTTGTTACCAAAATCAAAACAGTGATACATTTCATATGATGTTGTCATAGCTCTTAACACATCATGCACTCTTATATGGACAAAAGGATATTAAGATACCGATGGTTTGTCTTCTTCATAAGGTTTTTCAAGTGTCGGATAAAAGCAACAACATATATTTTTTTTTAAATCTGATAAAAAACATACAAATTAAACTACAAGAAAATTGTATTCGAAAAAGTCTAATTCTCCAAACTGAAGGATCCCGTTCTCGTTTTTGTTTGATCATGACCTTTAGATTGAATAACAAAAGTGAATCCGGGTATATGGAGAACACTATCATTATTTTAGAAAACTTGACCAAAGACAACAAACCTCACAAAGCTTAAAGATCCGGAAACTTTCATATATGAGCTATATGCAATACTAGGTCAAGTGTGAGCACTAACTATTGCCTTGAAAACTGTCAAGAACTTAGGATATATAAAAGACGAAGTATGTGAATAAAAATTTCTAATTTGCAAACAACACAATATAACGTTTGATCATAAATGTGTTGAAACAATGTTTCTCACTATAATTGCTAGTTTCTCAACATCAAACCCAACTTTCCAAGCCACTTAATCCTAGAAAGACCATTCTTCGCAACGGTGAGACCAATCATAGATGTCTAGAAAAAGACAATGAAGATGAGATCGATTAAGAGGCAAGATGATTGAATTAAAAATCGATGTAGGGACACTATGCAAACCACGAGGGAAACCCTAAGGTGAAACAAGAAAACTCAAAACACTTAAGTAAAAGGTTCCAAAACCTCACTCGAGACTATTTTTGTAAGAAAAGGTGTAGCTAAACTAGAGGTACAAAAAAATTGAAGAATAAAGAAAAATAAGCACCTTACGGCATTAGATACCCCGACAAAGATAAGATGAAAAAATATGTGCTCAAAAACAAAATTTAATACGAAAAATAAAAGCCGCTCGTTTTATAACTCCTCTTTACAATGGATTGAAAATACAAAAATTTACTCTACGCCGGTCTAAACTTACCGCTGATAAAAATAAAAAAACGAAACTAGCTTCCGTTTTACCTCATTAATTCTATTTTTAAAGCAGCCGTTACATTGCCGTTAACTCATTGGAAGCAATACGTTATCACCGTTACCATTTCCGTCAATCTGAACGTTACCTTCTCCACCGGCATCTTCTTCAAGCCAACGTTCAACCGGAGCACAGTGCATCTTATGCCTTAGTTTCCAATCAAGAGCTTGACAAGCGCGTGAACAATAATTAACAACGCCACACACCGAACACCTCCGGAACTCATGCTTCCTCGTCTCCGGCCGTCCACAACCAGCGTGTGAACACAACCTCAACCCATCTCCAGGCACATCGCCGCCGCGCACGGCGAACCACTCGGCTAAAAACCGATTCGCCGGATGTGTTTCCGGTGCCGGTACATTACATCCGAAATCACTTAGCAAAGGACAAGCATGTCCATGGTTAGGAATCGAAGGAGGCTGAGATAACGTAAGCCAAGAACGAGCTTGGATCCCTGAAGATAAAACGGCGGCGAGTTCACGAGCGTTGGCTTGAACAAGAAACCTACGACCTTCAGAGACGTTTTGAGGAACTCCATAACCATCTTGAAGACAGTGACCAAGCTCACGAAGCGCGTCGACGTGTCCTAAAAAAGCCGCACGCGCGCACAAAGCCACACCGGCTCTAAGATCCTTATCGTTCTTTGAACCACCGCTTCCGTTGAACTGAATCACCGCTAAGGAATATAAAGCCGGCGCGTGAGAGCTAATCGCTGCTTTAGCCATAAGTGACGCGCCGTTTCCTCTGTTTTGTAAACAATAAAAGCGAATCTACACGAAAATGGAAATAAAAATCAAAAATTTAAGAAACTTGACAAAAATTAATTAAAAATATATATTGAAAGTATAAACTAACCATTCCGAGAGTGTAGCAAGCTTCGAGACTTCCGGCGTCGACGCAGCTTTTAAGAAACCGGTGAGAATATTCCGACCAATTATGAGCTTTAACGGCAATAGCTTTTGGAGATAATCTTGACAAAACCAAAGGATTTGTAGCTAATCCTTTTAATCTCTTACATCTGTTCCCCAAAACAAGACATAAAAAATCAATTAAAAAGAGACAAGAATGATACGAAAAACCGAACCGGTGAAAGAAGAATAATTAAAACCGGAAAGCTTACGTCATCAAAACGTTGATGAAATCAGCAGGACATGTAGCTGTAGAGCCAAGTTTACAAAGGATAGAAACAACAAGATCGTCTGGGATTGAATCTAGAAAATCTGGTCCAGTTGTAGTAGTTTCTTCCGGCACCGGAGAAATAGAAGAAAGAACACATCGCCGGCGTTTTCTTCCCGGTGTAAGGTCACCGGAGAAAACTCTCTTTGTTTTTTTTGGTGGCAACATAATCTCTAGTCTTTGCGGATTACAGAGCTCTCTCTTCTCTTATCTCTATCTCTCTCTCTTTTTCTTTTATCGCTTTCGCTTATAAATATACAAAGTGGTTGAGTTGTATCTCTCTTCTTCTCTTTAAGCGTACATACGTATGCGAAGTTAAAATGACGTTTTTACCCTTGTACTTTTGTCTTATTTCCCGGTCAAAACGTCGTTGACCCAACCTCGGCTTTTTCTCGGCTTCAAAGGTACAATTAAACACAGAGAAAGAAGAGGCATCTCTTTTTTTCTCTGGAAACGGTTTTTTTTTTTTTAAAAGGATAAAAAAAATGAAAACAATTTGGAGAAACTAACTCCGATTATTATTTTTCACCGTTGAAAAAAATGCTCACTCGCGCGTGGAACGTACATGAGAGAAAGATCGAGCAGGGATGAGGTCAAACGTAAAGAATCAGCCAATTATAATTTACAACGGTTACTTTTTTTTTTGCAGTTTCTCCTCCACGACGTTATAACTTTTTTAACTTGCTTATTTTTGTTATTTTTCTAGAAATAAATTAAAGTGATAAAAAAGAAAAGTTTGCATTTGACTCAAAGAAAAAAAAAGGGTTTTCTGCTAAAAAACCATCGAACTTATTAAAATTTGCAAAAATGACACTCAACTAAATGTTGTGCAAGTCAATATGTCGAACTCAAAAGTCACCCGCAATATACCCCTTAGTCATATCGTCGACGTGGCACCGTCTTCTGCTGTTACAAAACTAACGGAAACTTTAAAACGACGTAGTTTTAAATCTAGAAAACATCATGATGTTTTGTTAATTTCTTGTTGTTTTTATGTTGTCAAAACCACATAATTTTTCAATTATCATAAATTAGATTCAGAATGGGAAAAATTGAGAAAAAATTAAAGTTTATCATTAATTCTTGTGCTCTGGTTTCTTTAATTTTTGTGCTCTGTTTTTTTTCTGGGTTTTGTCAAATCAGAAACATGAAGAAGACGAAAGATACGAACTCTAAACCACAATCAAACCAGATACGAACTCTAAACCCAGAATGTGAAATATCCCAGAAGAATCGAACCTCAAGTCCTTAAGACTCATCAATTAAAATCGAGCAGGACCCCTCAATAACACCAGATTCCACAAATCGAAACCCTTGACATTTCAAAACCAACACTCTTATAAACGAAAATCAATTTCAAGAACAATCAAACAACACCAGATCTAAATTAGCAAGAAAACGAAAACCCAGAATTTGTCTATCATCTTCGATTCCTCTTCTAGAAAGCTTGAAAGATTCGTCTTCCATGATGAAAGACTCTAGAGGTCGTTTATTGTTGAAAGAGATTTAGAAAGAGAGAGATTCTGAAGGACATTTAAAATCACGTCGAGATCTCTGGTGAAACTCATTATTCCTTATTTGGCTGGTCGTATCAGAGAAAATCATGGAATGCTTAATGTTTCTTCTGCTTCTGGTCTCAAAGAAGGTTCTTCGTCATCTTCCTAATCTGAATCAGCGACAGTTGTATCTGGGTTTAAATCTTCATATTTTTTTTTTTTTTTGGTTTAAAAATCTTCTTCTTATTTATGTTGTCTTGTGAATATTATTAATGTAATTCGTTTTGTTTGGTATATTTGATAGACAAATCCTGGATTTTAGTTACAAAATCATCGAGAATTATGCTTACAGAGAAGAACATGATTGATGCTGAGATCGAGATCTTGAAGATAATCTAGGTTTTGAAAGAATATGGACCTGAGATGAACCCTAATTTTAGTTTATCCTCAAATCTAATTTCCCCTCAATGTAAATTAATTTTAAATAAACTAAAAATCATGGTGTTTTTTTTAGTTTAAAACATCAAAACATCATGAAGTTTTAAGTAAAACATCGTGTTGTTTTTAACTCTCAAAACAACGTCGTTTTAAAGTTTTCGTTAGTTTTGTAACAGCAGAAGACGGTGCCACGTCGACGATATGACAAAGGGCTATATTGCGGGTGATTTCTGAGTTCGACAGGTTGACCTGCACAACATTTAGTTGAGTGTCATTTTTGCAAATTTTAATAAATTCGATGGTTTTTTAGCAGAAAACCCAAAAAAAAAAGTAAAGTTTGCATTTCTCTTTAGTGGGATACCTGCTTCCGAAATTGAAGAAAATTACGACAGATATATAAACCAATTTAAATTTTATTTTTTAAAACCTATATTAATTTGAAATGTTATTTTAATTTCATCAAATTTTAACAATCTTGAGAAGTTAGCATGTGTAACACTATATATAAACGCTAATAATTAGTTAAATAAAATGATTTTTTATATATAAAAAGTATGAATTTTTTTATTATCATAACATATATCTCTCCTTTTTTCAAATTGTGTTTGTCTTTCATCTTTGTTAGGTGTTTCTCAATTTAAAAGCAGAATCATAACACGATTTGTTTAACATACGCTATAATTTGAAATTTTAATAAATTGTTTAAAAATGGAAATGCACTTATAAATGAGAACATGAATAGATGATATAATTTTATAAACAAAAGTAGAATAACATGTTATTATATACATTTATCAAGTGTTTTACTCTTTTCACATAAATTTATTATGTCATATTTAAATATAGAATTTTATTTATTTTATAAAATAATTATATGTGTTATTAAATCATTCTAATTTTAGTATTTTCATATAATGTAATATAAAATTTGATGAATAACATGTTATGCAATACATTTGTATATATAAGTAGGATTTTAGAATAGAGTATCATGTTTTGAAAATATAATATCTTATTCTAAAATGAAAATTGAGAAACACCTAACAAAGATGAATATCTAATCATGTTCTCATTTATAAGTGAATTTGTGTACTTGAATATTTGTAATGACGTTAAAGAGTTTTAGCTTCACTTATTAACTAGAAATAATGTATGACTAATCTCATACAGTTTAAGTGTTAAGTGTTATGCGATTCGTAATAAAATAAGGGATGACAGTAAAACGCACTAAATACATTATAGTTGTATAAAATGACAAATAGAGGAGATGGAAAAGAAAAAAATAGTGGCGTGGGATGACTTTTCCAATAATAGTGGCAAGCAAAGAAAGTTAATAGGAGAAGAGGTTGGATGGGTTAACTTTCTTCTTCGGGAAAGATGTTGCGAACTGTAGGATTATTTTGCTAGAAGGTAATGTATGAGGTTCAAATTAAGTTAATGTATGTAATTTTATTTTATTTTAAATCATTTTTTTTTATAACTCGGGTGATCCGGTTCAACGGACACCATGAGTTTCGAGTCAGGTCGTGAAGACGTTTACGTCCTAACTGATTCTCGGGTCAACAGGCCATGAGATCCAACTAATCTCGGGGGCCAGAGAGGCCATGTGAATGCTCCGATGGCCAAGTGGAAATAAATAAAGAGTTTCGCTCTTGAGGGAAATCGATCTCTGACCTAGACCAACAGGACAATTCCTCTTCAAATAGAACCACCAGACCACCACCACTTGGTTATTTTAAATCATTTTGATCAAACTTAACGTGTTACTTACTAAATGCATCTTTGAATTTTATTTATCTGAATTTTTTGTGATTAGATATAGAACCGGTTTGAGAAGAAAACCCTTTTATTTATTCAAAATTGAGATCTTAATCTTGTCAAAGACTAAAAACATATTTATTATTCCCAAATTTTTTATGAATATATGAGTACAAACATGTCAAGCATGTGTTTAGGATCCTCATATGCTTGACATGCTTAAGAGCGGTTCTGATTGGGTATATAATATATACACCATCACTTATGGATTACCACAAACAAGGAGTTATCATGAACCAAATATTTCAAGCTTGAGATTGACAGTTAAATCGATATGGGTTAAGAGAGAAAATAATTAACCATGCATTATTTGAATTCCCAACTTTGCTTCAGTCGTGGAGCTTAGCACCTATTTTGTCGGTCCATAATTTTTTATTTTTTTTTCTGTCCAAATCAGTTGAGACACATTCAATCATGAACTATTGATTCTTATGACAACAAAGCAAATCGTAACAAAAAAGTGGTCAAGGAGATTTATCGTGAATATTATGGATTATTTGTAAGTTAACAAAAATGAATTGATTTTCTCGGTAATATCTCTGAACCCACCTAATATAATCAACCAGTCTATAAATAAGGAGGTTCAAATTTGTACTTCTCCCATTTTCAGCGAAATTGGTTTTATAAAGGCCAACATGGTACACAAAAGATGTTTAAGTTGATGGGTTTTGGAAGGACTTCAAATCCTACTTTGGATTTTAGATGAATTTGTTTCTAGATTGAAAAGAAAATTTCCTTCTTTACATTAGAGGATGAAAGTTTTAGATTTTGATTAGTAACTTACTTAATAGTAGATTTGCCAGTTTAATGTAATTATATAAATTTTACCACTCACAAATAATTGTTTAATGATTGATAATTACCCAACAAAAACTTAAAATTTATTTTTTTGTCTAAAAAAATAGCAATAAAAATTTATTATACGAATAAACATAATTTTACTGGTTTATTTTATTATGCACCTTTTTATCTTGAACAAAATTTTAATTATATAATTTTTCATTCTGCAAAATTGTATTATGTAATTATGTTACTAAACAATTGTTACCGATCAAAGCTTTAATTTGGACAAAATCGTCTATTTTTACATGTTCTTGGCAACATCTTTCCCGAAGAAGAAAGTTTAACCCATCCAACCTCTCTCCGATTAACTTGTCTTTGCTTGTCACTATTATTGGAAAAGTCATCCCACGCCACTATTTTTTTTTTCATTTCCTCTATTTGTCATTTTATACAACTATCTATACTATAATACTAGTATAATGTATTTAGTGCGTTTTACTGTCATCCCTACTTTGTTACGAATCGCATAACACTTAACACTTAAACAGTATGAGATTAGTCATACATTTAAACTAGTTAATAAGTTAAGCTAAAACTCTTTAACGTCATTTACAAATATTCAAGTACATCAAATCTAAGCCGACTAAGATTTTAAAATATGACATACTATTAAAAAAAAGTCGGAAAGTTGAAAAGACGTGTAGTTGCCAATGTAAATAACTAGTAATATAAAGAAGAATGTTAAACAATGGTTCTCAAGCCAAAACGATTCGTCGGCGTTAGCTTGAAGGCCTGGTTAAGCTAAGCTGATTGACGTGAATCTCCACAACCCACCAGGACCAGTCATCTTATGCCTCTTTGTACGTGTGGGACACACATGTCTCCTCCCTCGGTTCTATCTCATAAATTCCATTTTAATTTATTTATCTATGGACCAATCTCGTAAGTGTATTAAGAAAAACAAATCATTATGTACTATATGTATTATGTTTCGTACACAAAGAAAAAGGCGTATATATGTAAGCGAGGGTCTTATGTAAATCTATCAATTTATATGTGTGTGTGTGTTTTTTTTTCTTTTTTTGATAAATCAATTTATGTGTGTTTGCATAGAATTTGTCATTTGTGGGTCAGTTTCTGTTTTTTCTCGGTCCGTGATCAACGGGGAAAATATGCAGTGAGAGGATAAAAAGTGAAAACATAAGTTCGAGAATAAATCGATATACATACATTGTAGATCGTCTAATTATAATAGAAGAGACATGATTTGACATTAGTTTGTGCACAAACAGGATACGTCTCTAGTAATATAAAATTTATTTATGTATAAGTTGACCTTGAGACTTCGTTGTTACAAGATTTATCCTTTATGAATCTACACATATCTAAAGCTTTAGTTGTTAGTTACTTCTCTTAAAAGAAACGGGAAATCCATATTTTAATATTATTTATTTTTTATTTTCTCCTTTAATCATGTACTAATTTGCTGAAAATGAACAATGGAAGGATAAAAACCCTTGTAGAAAAAACTAGAAACGAAGAAGAATGTTCTATATAATAATAGTATAAATATAAATTGAAAGTCATGTTTTGGCTATATATATTTTACTAGTTACCTTATATATATTTTACTTTTACTAATCATTTATCCTTCATACATGTAGACTACATGTCTGTATCCATATAGAAAATGACAAGGCCATGATTAGTTTAAGTATAAAAATATCACATACATGAATTTATGCCGTTTGGAAAAGAAATAATGTTACACTGAGATACAATCGTACTTCTTTATCAAAAAAAAGAAAAGAAACTACGATCGACCCATTACTTTTTTTTTCTTCGTCAGGATCGTACCCATTACTTTTTTTTGGTGGGTTTTTCTAATCTTTCTTGTTTGTATTATTTTATCTTTGTTGTTTCGATACTTTTACTTATTATTGTTCTACTTCTTTTTTTTTTAATCTACTTTTCTTAATTTTTAAAAATTTGTAGATATTGTTTTCCGTACGTCTACTATATCACCATCAAAAATCTTAGAATATAATTGATGGTTATTGTCTACAATCCACAAACACACAACTCATGAGTCATGACTCATGAACATCTTCAGGACGCACAACTTGATTCCTAACATACCATCTACTAGTGAACATATTTATTGCATTTTTTTTGTGTGCAAAGAACATAATTCTTGATATTATGCAATTTTGTATACAATTAAAACTTAGATGACATGAATAATGCATGTTTTTTACGTTCGATAGTATCTCAGGAGGCATATATTTTTTCTTCTGGTATTTTGGTTTTCTAATAGCTAATATGCAATGAGTCTAATGATTTTGAGACGATTGTGTACTTGATAATTTTTGGATTTTCAGAGATTCAGGCTAGTGGAAACTTTTAAAATACCACATCATAAAAAAATTTCAATCTTATATGAAACTTAAAAATTTGGTCAAAAAATTAAAAAAAAAATAATAATTTTCATCTCATGGGATTTGAAGTCGACCGAATCGCTCGGTTATTAAATACGAACCATTTATAAATTGCCTATCAATATCGCTGCATGAGTCTGCTTTATCCCATGTACTCTATAGTTTAACTTTTAAAACAAAGAACAATCAACCATGTACACATTACTTCAATAATTAGTTGAATCCATCAAAAGTTAAACTATAACACTACCACCAACTCTTAAATTTAAAACTCAGTTTGAATCAATTTCCAACATAGCTGATTAAAGTTAGTCTTGTGTAATATTTGGGCTTTACAATGTTATACCATTTCCTGTCAGATATAATTAATTATGGTTTAGAAATATTTTTCTATCTTTAGAAATGATATATATATATATATATTACACACATACCTACGGTGTTCAAACATCCCTAGACCGCTTGAATTTTCTAAAGATCGGTCATATTAGGCGGATGGTAGGAATTTGGTGAATTTTACGGTCACTGGACGGATTAGACGGTCATTAGACGGGGTAGGCGGATTTAATATATATCTAAAAAAATTTAATTTTTAAAATATGATTTTTTGATAAATAAAACTTAAAAACACAAAACAGTATTGTATTTAAAATTTGAAAATCTCTT
This sequence comes from Barbarea vulgaris, assembly GCA_963667165.1. Classification (NCBI taxonomy): domain Eukaryota; kingdom Viridiplantae; phylum Streptophyta; class Magnoliopsida; order Brassicales; family Brassicaceae; genus Barbarea; species Barbarea vulgaris. The sequence continues at coordinate 6,682,389 of OY763887.1, forward strand.
TTTCACCGTCTGAAAATCTAAAAAAGTTAGAATTTTTTGTGTTCCTAAAATAAAAGAATGATGATTCATCATTTTTGAAAGAAAAATGATTAATTTTAAATTCACTTTTATTTTATTTTTCATTTAAAAAATTAAAGTTATTCTATAATATAATTTCATTATGTTATATCATATTTTGTTTATATATGTAGTTATATTTTAAAACCGTTTAAACCGCTTAAAATCGCTTAGACTCCGACTAAGTGTTTTAGGTACTAGGCGCTAGGCGAAGGGTCACGACCGTATTAGCACGTAGCGCTTTCTTAAACATTGCTCACATATAATATATATATATATGTACAACAGTGAAATCTGGCAGCAAAGAAAAAAAATTTTGGCATAATTTAATGGTGTTTTCTTTTGGAAAAAACTAATATTTTCTGAAGATACCGTTTTACACCCATTATATCAAGGGAATCTTATCAAAATTGCCATTACGAAAACTTCATATTCAGAATTTGCCATTAAAAATTTGTGTCTGGTTACTATTCACTCAAAATCTACTATTCATGACATTTCTGTCCTTTGACATAATGATAAAAAAAAAATTTGTGGACAAAAATGTCACATGTGTTTGTCTATGTAAATAGATAGACAAAATTACACATAAAAATTAAACCCTAAACTCAAAAATGAAATAAACCCTAAATTATATATAAAAAAAATCCAAACATTAAAATTAAACCCTAAATTATAAATTAAAAACTAAACCCTAAATTATAACTATAGAACCCAAATAAAATATCTTAATTACTTAAATATAATTTTCCGTGGACAAAATACATTACATAAATTTATCCACGAAAATTGATAGACAAAATATAAAACAAAGGGTAAAAACATCTTTTCACAAATGTTGGAGTGGCAAAATCCAAACTAAAATAGGAAAGTGACAAATTCCGAATAACTTTTCACTTTTAATGGCTTTTTTTTAATTAACTTTTATATCAAAACACATACTTACCTCAAATAAAAATAGTAGAATATATAAAAGTCATTGATTTTTGTTGGGGTATTACAGTATATCTAACTTTTTAAAATTCATGTGAAATGTATCGAAACTCCAAAAGAAGAGATACAGTTCATATGAATTAAGTGACCTTTTATCCATATATCTTATTAGTTATTTCTTAAAAAAAAAAATCAAATTAAAGCTATATCTGTCACCCGTATCTTTGTTGTTCTTCAAATAACACTCAACTACAAAAAATATCTTAAGAGTAAACAATGTTTATAATTAGGGATGTTAATCTAGTCACCTCAAATTAGTGGTTAACAAATTAGCTATATATATATATATATGTTTGTCCTAAGTCCTAACCCACACGGAACCTAACCTTTATGCTTCTATACGTGGGTGGTCTAATGCTAAAAATGCATGGCTTTATAGCTAGTTTATAGGCCTAATCATGATGCTAGTTTTAGAATTTATTAGGAGTACGTTCAACTGACATCTTTTACAAAACAGTACGATTTTGATTGATCCTTGTGATAGTAATTAGTCAATGGACGTAAATCTAAATAGGATCCGGAAAAAAAAAAAAAAAAAAGTAGAGAGGTTAACACGTGGCAACAATGGAGAACGATGGAGTCCCGTGCTCTCTATTTCACGCTCGCCGCCGCTATCACGTGCCTTAGCTTCGCCGCTGCCACCTCTACGTCTCACGGCTCTGTCGCTTTGGTTTATTGGTGAGGCCACCCACGTGATTCCAACAACTTTCAAGCTAGAGCATGTATATTGCTTTTCTACTTGTAATAATGTTACAGAGAATAATTATCAAATAAATTTTATTTTGTTTGCTACTAAACGATGTATAGAATTTCTCATCTTATAAATCAAAAGATATATCAGTTTTAAAGATTGGTTGACAAAGTTTCAAAATGGATAACGTTTTTAAATTATGTTATAAAGCTCTTTTTGTGATTGTTAATACTTTTTTAAAATATATTCAGACTAACATTAGTAATTTGTGTAAACAGTGTTAAAATGAGACTTGCTAGGTTAAGAAAATGATATTTACTATGGGTAGTATGATTGGTATTATTAGAGTAAAATATGATTGGCCAATATTAATAGAAAAAATGTAGAAAGAAAAATACACAGATAAAAGAGAAAAATTAGAGTAATTAATTTATTTTCATGGCAAGTGGAGTAAAATATTTACTCAGGTTTTAGTGTGAATTTACTTTGAATAGTATTTTTTTTTTGGTAAAATTTGAACAGTAATTAATTGTGGAACAATTTGTCTTTTCCTTTGAATTCTTAATTGGTACAAATTGAGCAGAACTGAGAGTTAAAAGAATTTCAACATCATCGATCTATTTATTTTACTCTAAAACTATTTTATCTAGTCATGCCCTATATGAGATGAATAAGCTTTTGATCAAAAATCTATTCAAAATTTCCACAAAATTGCTTCATTTTTTTTTCTAATAATAAATTTCCACAAAACTTCAAATGTACTCAAGTACTCAAGAATAACCACAACTCAAATTGATGAATCAAAAGTACCAAACTCTCAATTTCACTTTCATAGTTTACAAATTTTGCCAAAATATTCGAAATGGAAACAAGAGGGAAGTGGGACCCGGTGAATTCCAGCCGTTCACTCTACTAAACGAAGATCGAATCAGTTAAAAGAGATGAAATGCTGTTAAGAGGCGGGACCCACTTCTTGCTGGGAAGTTTGAAGACAGATTTTGTTGTTCCCTTCCGATGGTGCACGTCTCTCTCCTCCTTTTGCCACGTGTCTTCTTTTTTAGTACACCTCACACACTCCAATCTTTTAAATCCTTTTTATTTTTCTCTAAGTGGGAATTATATCCGATTTATACAAAATTTTCCATTGACTAAAAAATGTCAAAAAAAAAAATGTTTTGAATTGAATTTTAGTTCGTGGAATAGTTACGCCGTTAGAGGATCATACGTGGACGATATGTATGTTGTCACTTGTTAGACAAAAAAATAAAGGAAAAATAGTCATAATGCTCTCTTTTTTATTTTTGGATAAACATATATAATGTTCTTTCTTAAACGATATAACATGTTAAAGAGAGTTTGTGGAGCACGAGAGTAACATAGGCACACACGTGTGTTGAAAATACGTACAAGGCAAGTACGTGTCTTTTTGTATAACCACATGTATCTTGTATTTGTACATATATACGTAATGTATGCCTTTGACCGTATTTTACACCGTATTTATACGAAAACAGAGGTGGTGGAGTGTTGTTAGGAACAAAGTAACAAACTCTAAATATATATATTGCAACTTTTAGAAACATCGGCCATGCATGCAAAAGTATGGAGTACGTAAGAGTTATAACCAACAGATTCTCTTAAAATATTCTTTTAAAAATCAGATTTTATAACAACTTATGGGAAGAAAACAAGTAAAGCAACCTCATGCGGTAGTATGTAAACAATAAATATTTTAATTTCAAAGTTACTCCCCCCGCGAAAATGTGCATTTCAATTAACTTAGAACGTCGCCAATCTCTATCTCATACCTTGACGTAAAATGATGGTATTTAATTTGATGAACTTCCTTATATTGGAAAGAGGACAAAATTGATGAGGGATAACAAATGTTATTTAAGTTGTTTGATTTTTTAAAAATATTACTAATAACTTTATAGTGAAAATTTCTAAAGTATATAAACTCGAGGGAAAAAAAAAGGAAATTATATAAGATGTATAATGTAGATATATATAGGTATAAGACCGTGAAAATTAGTAAAAGAGCTATGTTGTTGCTTGACGCATGCGGAGTCCACTCAAAGCTCGCCTCGTAACTGCAGTGACGTGTACTAAGGGCTTGCCACGCACGTGACCAGTTTTGTTATGTTGCACTGATACGTTGAGTACTGATCAAGGGTATCTGATTAACAATATCTGAGAAATATATAACATATAGATATACATGATTTTAATTTTCCTATACTCTAATATTTGAAATGTTATTTACCGTATAGTTGTAGCTTCAAATATATTTTACTTCTTCTTATATCTTTCTCCTTTTTCTTTTTTACTTATAGCTAGCTAGTAACACATATTTTGGCAAAAAGCTAGTATAATTCATAAATTTCTGTTGATAACTATAACGTTAGGTTATTATTGGCTAACAATTGGAATGAATTAATATACACCCTTTGATAATGCCAACGATGATCATATCCCTGCATCGGAGCGCTATTGCAGACCAAACAACATTTTGGATGTTATAGAAATTTTTTTAATGTCAAAATGTGATGAGGACGATCATGTCTATATATGAATATTTTACGTGATTTTGTGCTCAAACCTCTGTCGTTCTAGTTCATTCTTGATTCAACAAGAGAATAGTCAAAGCTCTGTCGTTTCACATAACAAAATTTTGTAGTGGCCCCCTTTTCAACTCTTATAGAGATTAATATGATCTTCCTCATCACATTTTCACATCAATAAATCAAACTTAATTGAGCACTTTTTCCCTAATTAGTGGAAGTTCAAGTTAGAGTAATTTGTGAGCTTAACAGACTTGATTGCTAACACTTGGTATTTGATTTGCATATGAAAGATTAGCAAATTTTTAGTAATTGGCAAAGATAATTAGTTCTTTAAAAGAGGATATTGATCTAAGTTTTCTAATTAATACTTCTCTATAGTATTTATGCATAAAAATAGATAAATATCTAGTAAATGAATAAGGTTTATAATGAGTTGGTGAATTTTTTTTTTTTTGTTTTGTCTCGTGTCTCCAAATGGCTTGGCACGGCCCTAATCACTTCGGTAAATCTTCAAGATGTTTTCCCGTAATAATTTCAATCACAAGACCATATAACTACTTCTTCTTCCTTTTTGTTGTTGTTGTTGTTAAAAGGCTTAAGATCATATAACTTCACAAAACATTCTAATTAACTAAGTTGGCAAAAAAAAAAAAGAAATAAGGTTCAATAACAAAATGAAATACAATTTGAAGCATACGAAAACAAAGTTAATATGTTGAATCTATCTTTAACGTGTCTAGTAGGAGAGGAAGTGGATTGGCCGGGTAATGTACGGTAGAGAGGAAGATAAGATTTGATTAAAAGATGCGGAGTTGGTGGAACCACATATCTCTATATAATAAATACCCTTATATATAGACTTATTGTTCAATCAAGTCGGCTCCAAGTGTTAATGCAATTTCATATATACAACTAAAGTTTTATTTTATTTGAAAGGCAAGAGTGAGACATTTGTTCCTGGAAGATGAAGTATCCCACACATGCAGTAACCTACGTGCAAATCTATGCACCGTATTTAAATAATACATATGGGTGTGTCATGTGTGTGTGTCTATATAGTATATATCGTGTGCATTAGTTATATTAGTATAAAAAAGCCAGAGAATCGAGAGATATATAAGCGCATGCATTAGCTTCTTTTAATATTACTATTTGGGTATATATAGTATACGAATCAAGTAAAAAAAAATGAAATATCTTCGCGCAGAAGGAAGATCAGAAGCGTGATTCTTGAATTTGCGAAAATGCAAAGCTCAGCTGATTTATAATTAACAAGAATATACAAATAAAATACTATGCGGTTGGCTCCACTAGTTTTAAAAGATACTATTACAGTGTTATAAAATTGGCTACAAATATTATACATTGGGGTTTTGACTTTTCGTTGTCGGTTAACTCAAGGTTCGATCTAGGTTGGCCCTTGGTTTGGTTTTGTGGGAAGCTGTTGACGGATGAGTTCATTAAAAGCACTAGACATAGCTATAAGCCAATGAGTTCATAAAAGGCACTAAATGCTGATTATTTTAGTTGTTAAAACGACTACAAAACTCGAGAAACAGAGTCTTTTAGATACTGTAAGAGAATCTAAAAATAACAGAGCTGTAAATATGTAACAAGAACTGATTATGCAGAAGTCGAGATGTACTCACGCTAGTGAAGAACTAGTAAAAATGTAATGTTCTTAGGTTTCTGCAAAATTGATTGAGAAAAAAAAAAAAAAAGAGAATTAATGCGATTCTTGAGAAATCAAACTTGGTAATCCAAAATTCAATTATCTAAAAAATGTTGGTTTCGAATTTTTAAATAATTATATAACAAAGGTCCAAAGCATTATGTACCACGTATATAATTGATGTACATGTACCCTGCTTGCCTCTCTTTTTTTTTTGGGTTTACGTACATTTTTGTCCGACAAACTTTGAGGAACGATATTTTTTTTTTTTGGGTTTATGTTATTCAAAGAATTACGCATTGTTAAACACAGAAACATGTATGTATGCATACAGCATACTTCGTGGCTTAACGTGTGTATATATGAAGGCATGTAAAAGTGGGGATTTGTGAAAATTTAGCGTAACGAACCATAATAATAAATGGGATTAAGAGGAAGGAAACAAAATACATAACTTAACGTTGTGGTTAGCTCACTAATAATATAAATTCCAAACAAATATTTTTCCAATGATTAAGGTGCAAATTGCCATTTATATATATGAAATAATATGATATAATTCGAACCAGCTTATATTGTCTGGTATCATCAATTTGGTTACTAAATTTCAGTTTAAATTTAAAATAGTAAAGTAAGTGTTGGTCCCATGGATATATATATCTGAAAACAGAAAAGAAAAGAAAAGAGAGAATTACAAAAATATGAGAGAGGTAAGAGAGAAGGCGTGCTTCCTTCAATTTATGTTTGAGTAACATTGAAGTTATCCTAACATTCTCTGTTCATCATTTCTCTTTACTCTATATTCTTTAATATATTTTTTCTATTTACACAATATCTTTTTTTACTTTTGTGAATAAATAAATAAAGAAAATTCCATCGAATCCAAACTTCAAATAATTTGGCTACTTGCTAATTAATAATACTGTTTTCTTTTCTCTTTCTTTTGTACAAGTGTACAGTGGTCTTCTTTTGGGTCAAAGTCAAATTTATGTACTTAGTTTATATACAGCCTTTTGTTGTATAGTTGAGATATTTATTACCCTTTCAGCAAACCCGAAATTGAAGTGGTCTTTGAGTGGATGAGGTTAAAGATGAAATAAAAATGGTACAAGTTTTTCTGAATTTTTAAGGGAATCTAGATTTGAGTTTCTACTGATCTAGCTAGTACGAATTTAATAAAAAAAGGTAAGCAAAGGAGAAATAAGAAAAAAATTATATAAAGCGAAGCTCAAACATATGGGATTTGGATTCATTTGGTAATCTTTTGTGTTAAAATTTTTAAAGCAAAGCAATAGCTAACTATATATTTTAAAGATTAGTATTATCAAGTGAAAATTTAGATTCGGTCCCTTATAAAAATAGAAATAGATAACAACTTTTTGTTTTTCTTTTCTATATTTGCATATACTTCTAAAATTTCAGGAGCAACTTCTAATGTCTTAGTTATGTATTACTTTAGTTTTAATTTATAAAATTTAACCTAGATAAATGAGTTCGGAGGATACTTAATTACTAAACAAACCATTAATTTGTTGACCGATGGAAAAAGGGAAACGTCAATAGCATCCCATCTTTAACTTTTTTTTACGTAAGTGAAGACAAAAGTAGTAATTAAGGAAAACTTGGGATAATAATATCGAGAGAAAACATGGTCACATGATCGACGAGAGGCATGAGAAATTGAAGACGTACGTCAACGGCATTAAGTAAAGTTACAATTAGGGTTTCCACAAGAACGTGATCATAAAACCAAAGCTCCATAGAAGACTCTTAAAACATTGCTTAATGCCTGCTACTTCTTGGACAACCTTTACGTGCATGATAAGTGAATAAACTTAACCTTCCTCTAAGTTATCCCCTAATTTTCCCCTTTTCAAAAAAATAAAAAATATTCATTTTAACTTGAGTATATGATCAAAGTATATCTATTATATATGGTAACTATGGAGTATTAATGTTTTTTAACAAAGTATTGTGGTAAGTAAAACTCCATTAATTTTTTATTGGATAATTAATAATCTGTAAATTTGGTACACTAGTTTTTCATATTCTATTTGAGAACAATCCGTTTGGAATAATGATTTGGTCTGCTAATTTCTGACATATTTACGAAATTATTTTTACTTTAAGTATTATTGCTCTGAAGTCTATATAATGTAAATATTTGCACTTCATAACAAAAAGACATGGAATTTACGGGGGGAAAAAAATCTAATTCTAGAGAATAATTAAAACGGGTTTTTATTCATATAGTCTAAAAGACGAGTTAGCAAACACGCAATTTGTTTGCACATCATGCTGTTTTTCTATGTAGACATTTAGTTTATCGAATGGATTTCTGTTTTTGATATATATATGTATCAACATATGTGTTATTTATTATCTTTGAGCTATATAATATTGTGTAGCATATTATATTTAAATACCGATAAGTATATTTTTAAAAGCGCATTAAAAATATAAAAGCATTACATTTTTTCTCATATTTTATCAGTATTTTGTTTGTCATTTTCTCCATTGTATTTTACCTAAACAAATATAATTTTTTCGCCATTTAGCAAATCAACTGCTCAAATATTCCAAAAACTAGAACTTTAAACATATATGATATCATCTGATAAAATTCAATACTCTTTTTTCCACACCTAAATTCTAATTCTGTCCCTGGCTACCGATATGAACCGATTTGCCTTATAAAGCATGGAACCTTCCGGTTGATGTAACATGTTCTAGATGGTAAGTAACTTCTATGCACACACCGCCAAATTGTACTTACTTACTAAAAGTACCACCAAATAAGATTTAATCTATACTCTGATGAATATCTCTAATTAATCAAATTTGATTTTGGCACAGACCATCCTCACTTGCTAGCTGCCGTTATGAAAATATTTCTTTTTAACCTAAACTCATCAACCACTTGAAAAGTATTCTTATACTTATATACATTAGCGTCATATGAACGTACGACAAAGTTTATTAATCATTTCTTTGTAAGGTCAGCTGAAAACTACACTAGGCATGCTTTCGCAGTTTTTTTTTTTTTCCTTCTCTTTTTAATATCTAGAAAATATTATTTATATGTGAAGTTTGTTTGGATAACTTAGTTATAATAACGATTTAGGTGAATAGTTTCTCTAAACTTAATTAATTCGGTGACGTATATATATATCCTTTAGTTGGAGTTCCTATCATGAACCGATTAAGCTAAATTTAGCATTAAAAAAAAATAGTAAGATAATGAACATCTGATGTAGCCTGTAGGAACAATAGATTAAAGAAATGAATTTTTTAATTAATAAAATAAAGGATGGACAGAAAATAGTTGAGCTCATATAAAGCATAATTACAAGCCAAATAAGCAGTCCAAGTCCAACACATGTTTTGAAAAAAATTGTTGGTATTTTCAGCGCATGAGCTACTTGGTTATTTGGGCTTCAGCTTGCATGTTTTAACCGTAGGTTTTGGGGAAAATTCTTTACCATAAAACTATATATCCACCTCTAGAAGACTAGAATTAGCCACGCTTTAGCAAAATTGAACAAAACATTTAAACAAAATGTTGTTATGGTAATCTCAGTGCTAGTAAATAGTAGTAACACTTTAGTCTAATACTTTCCATATCGGTACTTTACGGGACATCATTACCTGGACTGATATTTCATGGGACAACACAATGAATTGATACTTGGCTACTTTTTACGGTAGACACTTGAGATTTTGGCTAGCACGTTCAAGGCTACTTTCCAGTTTTGCTATCTTATTTTATGGCCATTTTCGTTTTATGAAAAAATATACACTTATTATTCTATCTGTAAGATGTTTTAGTAATAACTTTTGTTTTAGTGGGTGATTGGTAAATTACATTGGCGCAAAAGTTTACCATGAAATGGTGTGAACCCACTAAATTGTGCATATTTTGTTCTACTCCTTTGTTATGGAGTAAAAGTTTACACTACAAAAAATAACGTATTTGACAACATGAAGATAATTACTCCTAGACCGTAAATTTTTTTATTTTTTATTTTATTTTTAGTATGGTAGGATCCAATTTTCTATGCATTTATTCATATTTAAAATCTCATATTTTGTGTATAATCATTAAAAAGTAAATAATTTATATAGTTTCTTATATTTTGAGATTTTAGCTAAAACATCATATATTGAAAAGTTATTACTGTCATTTTCACATTTTGTTCGTATGCTAGAAACAACTTTGTTTCGATCTTTCCCAATATCATACGGCATACTCTTGTAGGAGTTTCTTAGTTATTGCTATTTTGATTGTTTTTCTTTATATTGAAAGATTGTTTTTTTAAGATAAATTCTCTCAAATAGCACCAAATGATATTTTTGTTCTAAAATTAGCACACATTTTTATTTATGACAAAAATAGCATTTTATGAAGTTCATAATTTATTTTTTTTTGTTTGGCTTAACTATATTAGTATTTAGGGTTTAGTTTTTAGGGGGTGAGAGGTAAGATTTAGGGTTTAGGGCTTTGAGTTTATGGGTTTTTAAACCCTAAACTATAAATCCTAAACCTTAAAAATATGAGATTAAGACTATCACTTAATAAAAATGCTATTTGTGTCATAAATGAGAATGTGAGCTAAATATGTCACAAAAACTATATTTTGTGCTATTTTTGAGAATTGCCCTTGTTTTTGTGCTTTAATCAACTTGAATGTATTTGAATAAGAAAAGTCCTTATAATCTTTTGGATCTAGTTAGATGTTTTTTATTTATTTACCTTATGGGTTTGTGAAAACCATAACTAGTGGATTTGAGCATTTTTTTTTTATCCATTGTTGTTAGTAACTTTATGTAAGGGTAGTGCTAATTCAACCTATTTTTTAATCGTTGTTTGTAGTCTGCAAGTTGATCTGTTTATTTTTTGTTTCTTTCATTTCATTAAAGCTTATCAAACATATAAAGATTACGGTATCAATTTTGTATTTCGAAAGTATAATTTAGTTTACAAAATTTATGCATGAGATTGGGAGGGGATTAATCAATTTGAGATGGGATTGAAAGGTAAACAAATTGCGAGCTTGAGAGTGCCCTTTCATCTAACTTTAATCTACTCACTAATCCCCTTTTTTCGTTGACCCAAACTAGAAAATATTATCCATTTGCAATCACAATTAGAGGTAATTGCATATGCTAGTGACATATGCAGCCGCCGCCTTTTAAACTTTGGCCTTATGATTTGAGTTTGAAAGCGAGAGGCGGTAGAACAGTTGGTTCTACAAGACATTGTTGCTCTAAATTTCATTAAAATAATCCAACTTTTGTTCACATTTTAGTGGTCGGTATCTAATTTCGATCTAAACAATCTAACTCTTATTACAAGACTGGTGATTTCATTTTCTACTAACCATTTGTGTATGTAAGTTGGTTATTATATATCCGTTTGTCTCCTTGTGAAAAGTATACATTGCATGCTGAGTAGTCGGTAATCAGTTGCATATATATCGTATATATTAAAGCTTAATATAAGAAGCTAAAATATGTCGCCGTCAGAAAAAAAAATTTGAAATATACATTTTTCGATGTTAAATAATTTAATTTTAGATTTATTGACGAATGTAATATATTTGTTTTGTAGATGTTGATATGAATACTGTGGAAGGATACTTGGCGTATTGGTTAAGGGTTTAAAGGTTTTTTACACCAAGTCTGGAGTTCAAAGAGAGGTTTATCACATGGATATCGTACATGCAGAACCGTCCGTTGTAGATCCGAATGTTGCGGAGAGAGTCTGTCTATCATAAAAATATCGTACATGCATAATCATCTGTCGAAGAAAATTTGCGTCGTGAAATCATTTTTTGAATAAGTTGTTTATCGTAATTAATCGCAACTATCACATATAATCGACTAATAATCATTATATTTGGATTAGATCAAATCTCTAATAATAATAATGTAATAGATGACAAAAAAAAAATGTTAATATGAAATGACCATTGAACACTTTACTAATTCATAAAAAAAAAAAAACCTTTTGGCGTACGTAGTTTTGCAAGTACTATATTTCGATTTTATAGTTCTTTTCGAAGTCATGGCGGATTTGTGACTAAATAATTAAGAACACATAAATATATCTTAAAATTATATAGTTTAGTAACGAAATACCCGACACGATAACATATTTTTTTAGTGTCTATCCCTTGCCAAGATAATATATAATTACAAATGTGTGATGTGTGTGAGTATATAGATATTATTTCGATAAAATGTGAGATAATTCCAACAACAAAAGGTTGGTTATGATTGAAGCCTATTCATCTCTTGTTAATAGTTCTTTAACTATTGGTGATAACGACAGAAATTGCCAATCTATATACATATACGCAACCTGCCATTGAAAATATATTAAGTCCCGGTTCATTGTTCTTTTATATAATATATTGATTGTGCCTTTGTCGACTTCCTCCGGGACATATTTCTACATCTTTCTTATTCTATTTGAAATTGACTAAATTATTGTATTACGTCTAACGTCTATATCTCATGCAACATATGTGCGGGATGTGTTTTTATCAAAAAATAAAAAAAGAACATATGTGCGGGATGTGGTTCTCGGTTCAGAAAACTTGTAACGACCGAAATTTTAGCATATATTGAAGTTATATATAAAAAAAATTCTGATTATTTAAACTTAACAAGTTTCCATAAATAAATTTATATTTCTTTGTGATTAAGCAGTTTTTTTTGTTTTCTTTTCTTTTTGGGTATCTATTATATAAAGACTGAGTTAGTCTCACAAGACATTGACACCTCAACACACTTCTCCATGACACATCATCATAATTTTTTTTATTATTTTAATAATTTATGTTTTATAAGAAATTAATACATCATCACTCTTTTCTATGACATATTTAATCGTTTATTTATTATTTTAAAATTTTCAAAATTTAATTTGTTAAGTATTTCAAGAGTTAAAGTAAAAAGATTTTTTAAAAATAATATATATATTCTACCATTCTAAATTTATGTGTTTTATAATTATCGGTTAATAAAAACTTATGTACCTTTTTCTAAATACTCTAATATACTATTAGTTCTCATCTATTAACGATAATTATAATATTTTTTTTTTGACAAGATGGACATGAGAATGAGAAAGCATACGTAGACTGGGTTATTAGAGTTTTGAAAAAAATTTATTATTTTTCATGGTTGGTGTCATTTTCTAAAGGCATTGTGAATTATGATATTTTTACAATAAAATAACAAAAATTTAGATATTCATTATATCATATGTTAAGCCGTTTGTGAATTGTTATATTTTTATAATGATGTTAGAGGATAAATCGATTAATTCACAAGGACTCTATCTTCCGAATAAATAAAATCAGACATGTATCATATCTATAATAAATAAAAAAAACACTATAACGAATATATCATTTAAAAAAATATTACAGTTCATTTCTATTTTCAGGACAAACACGTTATGATATTTTTTCTAAAAATTTTCCAATTTTGTTTAAACTTAAATTATTTGAATTTTTTTTTAAAACAACATATTAAAATATAACAAAAACTATAAAACTTATAATCAAAATAATATACATGTTATTTAAATTATTATATTAATTATAATTTAAAAATATATAATAAAATACATCCGCGTGTCCACGCGGATATCACCTAGTCTAGAATAGTAAACCAGTTAATTTATATTTTCTAGTGCTTCTATTAATTACTACTTTGAATTTATTTTATGATATTGATTATAATTAAAAGTGTATATGTGCCGTGTAAGTATACATACATATTTTAAGAATCTTTATATTTATTATTTTAAGAATCTTTTGTGTGTTACAAATAAATCTTGTGTGTCCAGAAATTTCATCTGACTATTAATTATTGTTGCAATAGATCCCATTAGGTTTTCAAGAAGGTATAGTCGTATACTAAGGAATTAGGAAATATACATGTGCATGACTATGATCACGTACGTGTTGATTGATAAACTCTTGTTAATTTTTGGGTTTAAGCCCAATAAACCAGTTGCCCAATTAACTTTGTAATTTGTGTGTGTGTGTGTGGTCAATTGTGTAATTAGGTTGTGTATATGTATAATTGCGTCGTCATGTGTAAAGAATACTACACGTTTTCGAGCAGAAGCCAGAAAGTTATTCATTATTGGGCTATTTAGCCAAACTGGGCTTTTAAGGCTTTGTAACATTTTATTTCTCTTACATTAAATAGAAAATCTATTATTAAAGAAAGAGTTAATTCACCTTTGTTTGTCACGTAAAACCTAAAATTTATCCAACAAAAATCTTGAGGACAATCAAATGCAACATTTTGAGTTTCAAAGATAGCTGAAATTTTTAAAAGAGAAGGAAGAAAGAACAAAAAGAAGAAGACCACACAAATATCTTTGATGCTAAAGAAATTAGTACTCAATCCGGCGGAATAACCAAAAAGCAAGATATTACTAGATCAAAATGAAACAGATGAACATAATCAAAGCAGAGTCATAAAGAAAGCGAACTCAACTGTGTATCTAAAGAATTTCAAGCTTGATCTATGAAACTGAAGCTCGAATCAAACGTACGAAAATAAAAACTGAAGAATCGATGAAGATCAATCATAATTTCAGAAGCGGAATGAAAGATATGAGCTCTGATACCATACTATTTTCCCCACAAAACCATCAGAGATCAATAGAGATTGATTGAGAGAGAAACATACTAGGGAAAAAAATATTAAACTTCATTCAAGTGTAAAATGAGATACAAAGATCGTTTAAATACAATTGAACCTAAACCACTATATATGTTGCAATTCTCACATTCAGACCTCTTTAAGGTCAGTTCTCTTATCTCTCCTATGTTCTCTAGTTCTGTTTTGGTTTCTTTGTAAGAGAGAAAGAGAGAAAACGTTTTAACTTTAAATGTCTACATTGTTACTAACTTGGATGCATTCTTACAAAGCGTGTACACTTTTGAAGCAGAGAAACTCAGTCACCATTGAAGAGATGATGCATTCATAAAACAGAAACTCATGAGGTTAATTAGCATAAAACAAAGTTCAAGGTTCAACAACGTTATAATTCACAAGATGGATTGAGAAGAAGGTTGATGCCAAGAGCAAACCTGTGAAGTGCCAAACCAAGAGGGAGAATTCTAAGGCTGAAGCAGAAGAAGAGGATCCCCAAATCCGCGAATAAAGCTGAGAACCTGAGATGTTCAAAGCTGAAAACGAAGAGAAGCCGAAAGTGTACTTTTGCAAGATTAGCGTTTAGAGCAAGAGAGTTTCTCTTTAGAGTATCTAAAAAATATAATAATAGTATTTTAAAAATAGTTTTATTGAGTCATTTAAATTTAAATTACAAAATCAAAAGGAACCAACTAAAAAAAGACACATGACATTTGAGTTACTGATGAGTTTCTCTATCACAATTGGAGACAAATTCCTTATCAATATACTTCATGCAAGACGGTCGATATGATGAGATGCTCAACTATTAGTTTAGAAAAAGGCTTGGATTATCCTTGAAAACATATTTTCTCATCATTTTTCTAATTAACTTTTCTTTATTTAATTTTAAGATATGAAAAAGTGAAAAAATTAATTTCTTATTAACTAAGTTTTTTAAATAATTATGTTAGATATGACTGCTTTTAAGTTTTAACACTGATAACTTTCTGGTTAAAAACATGAAATTTACTTATATATTGTGAACTTAAAGCGAAATTCACAATACAATGGTCAAAGTTACAAGTTTGACTTTATCAAAAAAAAAGTTACAAGTTTGAATAGCGTCAACATGAATGAAATTAATTAATTTACGATGGTCATCGGTCCGTAGTTTATATTTTGGTAACCAAATTAATAGAAACAAAGAAGTATAATACAATGACCAAGGTTTGTATGTTTGTTTTTCTGTTTTTTTGTTTTTTGTTTTTTGGTTATCTTTTTTTGTCACACAAGTTCTTCATAGCTAAACGAGTACATAAAAGATGCACATAACCTGAATAGTAAACCTAAAGGTTAAAACATTAGAACGTACATAGGTTAGAGATAAAGACACAAACTTAATAAAGCTTGATAAATCGTTAGGAGAGGTGTTGAAAATTCTCTAACACGAACAAATCCGTGAAAGAACCAATTTTCAACGCAAACTCATCAACTAACTTTGGACTAGTCATCATAACAAGTGACTTTGAGAAAAATACCATAACCTTGGTTCTCATCCGAATGCTCCCTATTGTATCTACCGGTTCCGTGCGTACCATTACATTAGAAAACAAGTCGGTTAAGACATTTCTCAATGACCAAGGTTACAATTCCAATAACAAAAGCATAAATGAAACTAATTAATGTGTTCTGATCCTTTGTCTGAGGAAACTATGAGTTTATCAAGACTGACAATTCTTTTTGTTACAAAAGGATACTACAATATACTAATATATAATGCACTTAGAATGAAAAACAAATACAATTTGAAGAAAGAATGAAACACAAATACAACGACCAAATTTACGAGTTTAAACCGCAGCAACAAAAATGAAACTAATTAAGCAGCTATTGTAAATTATATATAGATTTAAAGTTTATAACTTCTTGGTTACCAACAAAGACACACAAAAACACCAAATCATTGCAATATATATGTAAAACAAAATTTAGAATACAATGGCAACAAACTATAGAAATAGAAAGAAGTTGATGATCATTTTCATCGGACACCATATCACCAATCTTACAACTAAATCTATCTAGACAATAACAAAAGAAAAAAGGTAAAATGGGAAAACAATCCAAATACACATAAATTATAATATATCATTGAGTTTGATCATGCTTAGCCACCACCAGAATGTTCACGTCCCGCACAACCAGAAGATGAACCACCACCGTTTTTACCAAGCCGTGAGAGAGTCATGTCACATAAGGTATCATGTAACTTGATAAACACTTGGTGCCTTTCCTGGCACTCCTCTATGCTCAAGCCTTCCAAAGGAACGTTCCACCAAATTTGGTCTAACTTATTTTCATTTCTTGATTTCATTAACAGTTTCAACTTCTCATTAACCGCCGCAAGCTCCTCTTCGACCGCCTCAAAGTTTTTAACGAGGTCCTCGATCCTTTGTTTCTTGTAAGCTTCGACTAGATGTACGAATTTGTCTTTCTCGGGCGGTTCTTTTCTTGAGGGGTTGTTTAAGCGCCCAGCCAATTCCTCCATAGATGGATGTGCAAATGTGTACGGCTTTCCGCTTTCAGAGAAAACCAAGAAAGCCACTTCTACATGGAACATTGTTATGAGCTCGTTCATCTTCTTGAGAATTCCAGCTTTACGTTTTGAGAACGTGATCATTCTATCTGCATAGGCTTCGACGATCTTCATCTCGATCTTTTGTTTCCCATTTGTGGATCTTCCCTTTGTTTGCTTGATTGACATGCTTGCAGAAATCGAAGTGTTTGAATTCTAGCAGGTGTTTTAGTTTTGTGTGTCGTTATAAAACCAGATGCACTAACACAGTGTATTTATAGGAGAAGACAAAGATTGACAATGTGCTGCTTCTAGACATTTAATGTGATACTCACAAAAAATTGACTATCCATTTGGCAACACTTTAATTTTGTAAAAAACACTTAAAAGTGGTTGCCAAATTAACTAGTCAATACAGTATCACAATAATTCAAAAAAAAATAATATGAAAGGATTAAGTTTCTCAAAATTTTCTAATTATTTTTAAGACATGCAAAGAAGTAAAAAAATTAATTTTTTATTTATAAAGTTTGGTAGTTAATTACGTTCAATATGACTGGTTTTAACACTGATAACTTTCTGATTCAAACACATGAAATTTGCTTATAGAATGCACTTAAAGCTAAATTCACTTAAAGCTAAAGTTTGGTCAAAGTTACAAGTTTGAATAGCAACAACAGGAATGAAATTAATTAATTTACGATAGTCATTAGTCCGTAGTTAACTTTTTGGCTACCAAATTAATAGAAACAAAGAATTTGGAATACCATGACCAACGTTACAATTCGAATAGCAACAACGGAAATGAAACTAATTAATTTCTTTTGGTCCTTTATCTGAGGAAACTACAGTATGAGTTTTTTTTTTTTTTTTTTTTTTTTTGGAACAAGGAAACTATGAGTTTAAGACCGAAATTTTGTTGGTTACAAAAGGATACTACAATATATAAATAAAGAATGCAATGAGAATGAAAAACAAATACGTTTTGCAAAGAAGAAAAAAAGAATGCTTTAACATGCTTTGTTTCTTTCTATCTTCCACAAACATCTAAAATGTCTGTAAGTAACGTTATACTTTTCAAATAAATTTCACATTCAACAAAAAGAAAAGAAGAAAGAATGAAATAGAAATGCAATGACCAAAAAATGAGAACTCTATAAAAGAGTCTCCCTCTCTTTCAAAATATAAAGCTTTAAAATGTATTAAGAGGTCAAAGTGTTCTTCTCTTTAAAGTCATGAATTAAAGTCATGTTCATACAGTCTTTGGTGAATTTGAAGTCTGGTTCGTGTGAAGAAGTATTGCTGTTCAAACACAATCTTGTGATGTCTACCTATCTCTCCGATTTATCATTCGAAATCCTGGTTAGCTCTTTTGGCCTGTCACAATTCTACCTATTCCGCGCATCTATCCAATTCTACCATTCATTTGTGACTTTTGGTGAGCCACCTTAGGCCAAATCTTATAAACCCTTTCCGGTTCGCGGAATTAAAAGTTAGGTTTGATTTAGTTTAGTACGAGTATGGTTTTGTTGCTAGATTAGCACGCAGATTGCTGACAATCATACATTTAGTTATCAATGTGATGCTTTGAGATTCTAAAATAAGTTACCAATGGCCGGCCCAAATCTTTTTTTCAATCTTCAAATTGCACTAAAAAGTAAGGCCAATGTCCAAATGTAGCACACATGCAAAGAAATATCTTTTTTTGTATACTTCTATGTTTTATATAACCAAATGCAGAAACCATATGAAACAACAAGTAATAGCTGTAGAATACAAGATTTTATTTTTAATGAGAAACCTGTGGATAGTTGTACTTAACTAAAAATGATTTTAATCTCAGAAGAACTATGCGCTGTTTTAAATTAAAACAAGTAACAAAGGACGAATCTAGGCGCAGTTTAGCAAAACCGGTCACCTGGTTGGTCGCTCATGTTAGCTGCGTTTGGTATCTCAAAGTGCCACAGCCTACCTGCGGAGTTGACCTTATACTTCTCGCATAGGAACTCATTAGCGAAAGCCTTCTCTACTTTACGGTCAACGTCATGAAGGAAGACGTGCGTCGTGCCGTCACCTTTCCTGTTACGAGCCATAACGGCTGAGGAAAATATCGCTGCCATCCTCCCTGGGGCCAGTGGGAAGTAACCTTTTGGTGCGTCCACCATGATCAGATCCCATTCCGTATCATAGAACTCATCAGGAAGTGAAGTCAACGCCAATGGACACTTTTCGTTGTACCGGATCGGGAAAGCTTTGGCCGGTGAACACATGGGTTCGGACCTGTAGGTAGAGAGAAGTCGGCCAGCTTGGGAAAGATGGGTTCGATATTGAACATGGTGGGCCCTGAGGGACGGGGCGTCCTTCAGGACGGCCTGTATCCACTCAGGATCCTCTTCTAGAAACACGGTAGTGCCTCCTGGATTGAGAGAGGCCCACATGAGGGAGTCGCGGCCCAGCCCAAACACAAGGAAATTGCAAGGGAGACGATCCTTGAGGACGTTTAGTGAGATTGAGATCTCTTCAAAGGATTGTTGAGGGACGGTGTGTGAGGTGGCATAGTGAACGATGGATTGGAGTTGGATTGGGGTGGCTGAGTATTCGGCTATGGACACAGCTGTGGTCTTAGCCGTGGAACATATTGATAAAGTGTTGTCCGTAGCTCGGATGAAGCTTGTGATGAGAAGTGCCCCACCTAAAAGACCAGCTAGAGCCACTGCTATGAACCATGGCCGCTCTAGAAGGTGGTGCTTTGAGCCTTTCGACTTGTCTTGAATCATGTTTGATATTTTGTTTTTGGGTTTGGCGAGAGAGGGTGATGACCCGAGCTTATACAAGGGGAAGGGATCGAAGGAGAAGGTGGAGAAATAATGCTAACAGAAGAGTCAACGGATCTGAAGCACGTCGGTCTCAATCATTGCACGTATGATGATTAATCACTACTCGTTGTTCTATTTAATTAAATTTATCCATTTCATTTTAAGAATAAATCTCAACCAAGTATGTTTATTTACATTTTAATGGAAAAAAACTTTTATAGGAGTTATTGTAAGAAAACATTTTTGGCATTGTTGTGCTCTGTGTTTTGACCAAGTCTGTTTTTCTTATCCATTTAATAATAGAGTTAATTGGTGGATTGAGATATTTTTGAAAAGTAATTGGCAGTATAGGCCATTTACTATTCAAAATTTGCTAAACAGACCCACAATTTCTCTAATACAGCTCTTCCTCTAATATAAATCTCTCTCTTGTTGACAAATAACCCAGAGGGATAATTGACCGATTTCAGCTCATTTTCTTTGCTTTTTTTTTTTGTTCTCTTTCTTATTTTTGTGTTCTCTTTTTTTTTTTCTTTTTTTTTTCCATTTCTTCACTTTCTTTAATTGTTGTAAACTTAACATTTTTTTTATAAAATGATCATAATAAAATTGTAATGATAAATTATTATTCTTTACAAACTTTTTATGAATGTAAAGAGTACAACTTTATTATATTTTACAGATATAAAAATCATCATTTGCTCAAATATTAAGTCAATGATAAACAAAATGGTGTACATGAAAATATTATAAATATATGAACGTGTACAATATGATATACGAGATATGATGGTGTACCAAATAATTTCAAAATATGATAGTATGCAAGATGAGTTATGTGATATGATCGGTGTACAAGACGGTATACGAGGCGAGCCGGTGTACAAAACAAGTTGGTGTACACGATAATTCGGGTGTACGAAATAGTATACATATTAGATGGTGTACGTGAAAGATGGTGTACATTTTATATCATACAAGATGTAAAAGATGGTGTACGTGATTCGACAGTGTAAAAAATCTTGTACATTGGAAATTACTGGTATACATTAAAAGTCATTGGTGTACATTAAAATGATGTATATTTCAATTTGAATTGGTGTACATTAAAATAGTGTACGTTTCTATTTGAAACAAATCCAATTTTACTCATATCATGGGTCTCACAATTTAAATGGGTCGAAATGTTAGAAAATATATGTGTTTCTATTTTCAATATACTCGACAATGCATAATTTGTTACATGTATTCCTATTTTGAAATGGTTCTTCGTTTTTATTTTGAAATGATTTATGTTGCTAATTTAAAATGGTATATATTTAAATTTAAAATAATGTATATTTTAATTTGAATTGGTGTACATTAAAATGGTTGAACACGATGGCTACAAATATAATGTTTCTAAAAATCGTTATAGCATTTGTAACTATTTTTTTTTAATAAGTTTAAAATTATATACATCATGGTGTACATGATATAACGGTGTAGAGACATAGTGGTGTACGATATAATGTAGTGTACGAGATTATGATGAAATAAAATAAAACTTTATAAATCCATAAAATATAACAAAATTGAACTTCGTAGATTCACAAAAAAAAAGTTAAGGATTAATATTTGACTACATTAATTTTTTAATGGAATTTTTATAAAAATATCAAGTTATAAGATTTTTGAGGTATTAAAATTTGAGAACAGAGAGAATTTTTTTTTTTTTGGTCACAAGTTACTTTTCAGGGAAGGAGTGACATGTTGCGTAATTTCGACACATCAAAGAGAGCACGCTCGTAACACAGAAAGCGTAAATAGTGTCAGTTGGCCTAAACAGCAAATTTTGAATAGTGTATAGCCCAATCAGCCAATTATTTTCAAATTAATATCCCATTCTGCCAATTATTTCTTAATAATATTGGTACAATGTTTTTAAAAAAGGTTTTGGCAGTTGAAAGTATGAATAGTAAATGATCAAATTTGGTAAGTACTTCAAATTTATGACAAAAATATCACTCGGTTATATCCAGTTTGGATTATTCGTATCAATAGATTTAATCTCCTTTGTCTTTGGTCGAGTTTTTTTCTTGGGGTTTCTACTTTTGGTGTCTAGGCTTCTAGATTTGGTAATCCGTTTAAGGTTTTGGATCATGCTTAGATTTTAGTCAATGCTCAGTTTTGTTCAATGGTGGCTTCAACGAAGCTAACTCAAAACAAATTTGACAATGACAATTAAAAAAAAAATCTTTCTATGTATGGAAACGCCTAATTGTTTGCTTTGGACTCGAAACAAGACCGTTCTGGTTTAGCTAATATGTCAACAAAAACATTTATCTTCACTTAATTCCAATACGGAAAAGACTGTCACTCTTCTATGATAAGATCTATGACGTAATCGGTTTCAAACCAGTTTTAATGAACTAAAGTGTTTAAAAAAAAAAAAAAACATGAACTCATGAGTTTCATGGATTGTAAACAAAAATTTAAAACTACCAAAATCAACAACAAATAAATTGACCAATGTTGCTAATAATCCTTGGCCACCGATTTTAATAGTAAAAGAATTTAGATTTTTATGGAATTTAAGAAATTAATTTAACATTAAAGTCTTCAAATTTTATTAACTCTTTAAAAGTCTAAGAGCCAATATAAGCCGCTCTTAATATTTATTATACACATAATTAATTAAAGTTTTTTTTTTAATTATTACTAGTCATCTACCACTAATAAAAATAAAGTTTTGAAGGCTCTGGAGGCCTCCACATCAGCAAAATATCAAATTTTAGAAGAGTTACAGATGTGACACGTGGCATCTTTTAATTAAAAGAAAAAGATCAAAAATCCTAATTAAATCGAAACAGCACTGTCTCATTCCAACCTCTCCGGCTTCTTCTTCCAGACTGAAACTCATAACAGCAATATATATGTATGTACTTTCGTTTGTTCCATTCCATCTTCTTCTACCCATGGCAGCCTTAGTTCCTCCGTCCTTAACAAACGTTCTGTCTCGCTAACGAAGGCATCACAAAACCCTAGATCAACCTCCACAAATTCTCGATGAACCTACCTATGAGGTACACATGATTAACAAAGATTTGGAAGATCTGATTAGTCTTTGCAGTAGCTAGAGCTATATTTATATCGTTTTCTTCATCTGATTGGTTATGGAATGTGTACGATTTTATCAAATTATTGTCTTTCTCTCAATTTTGTGCCTATTAACATTCCTAAATCGAATTATGGTGAATACTTTTAGTCAGATAAAGAGTCATTTGTTTACTGTTAGATTCTAGGGACCTTATAGGATTTAGTACTTTTCCTAGGTGATTTTTTCACGCTTTTTTGGAGACCAGATTGACTCAGCTTAAAAGGGAAATTCAAGGGGAAAAATTTGGGTCTATTAAAGTAAGGAAGTTTCTTTCTTTTGTTTTCTACTTATTTCTGAAATTTTTGAATCATTGATTCATTTTGAGCAGTCTCCAAGTTCGTTTCATCTCTACATCCCTTTCTCTTTTGCCACGTCTTTGTTGTTGTTTGTAACGCTTCTTAAATATAACATTTGGTAACATTTGTGAGATGGTAAGTCTCTGTTTCTCAGTTTTTTAAGCTTGGTTTTTGTAACAGAATGAGTTGATCGAGTTTACTATTTCCCTCAAGGACACATCAAGTAGGTGTGATTTTAAGCACATACGAAGTTTATGCTCAGATTACTCTTCTTCCTGAGGCTAACGTAAGTTGTGTCTTCTGATTAATTGATTCAAGGGTTATAAGATACTGAAATCATTTTTCCTTTTTTGGGTTCATTTGAGCAAGATGCGAATGCAATTGAGAAATAAGCTCCTCCTCCGAGGTATAGGAAAATTTGTATGAATGTATTATTAGCATCGTTTTTTATATTCTGTTCCCTGGGTTTTTGGGCCATCAAACTCTTGTGGTTGTTGATTTTTTATTAGGTCAACCACGGAAGCTTTTGTTTCAGAGTGGGTGGAGCGTGTTTGTTAGCTCCAAGAACCCACATGTATTCTTCAGACTTCAAATCTTGGATAACATAAAAATAAATGCATCGAATTAAGTTAAGCCCCCCCCCTCTCTTCTCACATCTCGCTTCCAACTCTTCAAATTCTGCAAGTTATGTTCATTTACTTCATCCTTCACTATCTCGTTTTAAAGTGATTTATGATTTAACCTTTGTTGTCATTTAATGGCCATATTAGATCCATTATTTTCACGACTCCTAATAACCTTGTGGCCATACTTGCAGATGAACACAGTCGAATCAAAAAAAATATGCAAGAGGAAATTGGAAAAAAATCAAAACAACGCTGAGATAGGTAAATGCTCCAAAACGCCATAGCACCTTCTTAAGTGTGTTCTATATGAGCTTTTGTCGGGTTAGTCGTTCGTTTTGGGCTCCTGAGAGCACCCACATCATTTTTTTGAGAATCTCTTGCATAGACTTACTCTAACATTCTTCACCTTTTAATAGTTTTGCAGTCAATATATATAAGGATTTTCTGTTTGTATGTGCATTAGAGGATTAATGTCGAATAAGGATTTTTTGTGTGGGTTTTGAGGCTATTTAGGAGGTCCTTAAGTCAGAGCTCCCTACTTTTGTTGTCTGCATCAAGTGAGTTCTCTTCTTTGTTCATGTTCTACCATTATTTCATGCGTTTAAAAAATCAAAAAGTTGTTTTCTCATCAGGAAATTTTGAATGACAACAGTTTGGTGATCATGATGAAATGGTCAGGAATTAATGATACATTAATGTGTCAATCCTTCCTCTAAGTATTATGTTGAAATTATGATTACGGTCTTATTTGTTTTGGGTCCCTTTGATCAGGGTGCCAAAGGTTCAACAATAGGAAGCTAAAGACTGATCTTCTAAAAGCTTTTAGAAGATATTTGCTATGAGACAATAGGAAAATTGAGCAAGGTAAGACAATTGTGTCCCACTACTCTGTTAAGACGACAAAGCTGATCTAATCCTCCTCAAGTTCCTCAGAGCAAGAGATTTCAAACTGGGTGACTCTTGAAGGATGCTAGAGAAGTGTTTGGAGTGAAGAGAAGAGTGTAAATCAGAAAAATTGACAGAATAAGAATTAGGTTTCAAAGATTTGGAAGGTAAAGTTTCTTATATGAGAGGTTACGACAAAGAAGGTCACCCTATGTGTTACAATGCTTACGGTTTGTTTAAAGAGAGAGATGTATGAGAGAGTGTTTGATGATTTATGAGTTGGAGAGTTCAGGTAACCAGATTCTTACTCTGTTTCAAGGTAAATACCCTGAGATGGTAGCTACTAAAGTAAAGTTTTCCTCTAATTTTCTTGGATTTGTTTCTCTGGAAGACAAGAGCTTGAATTTCGGAATTATGTTTCATTTTCTTTTTTTAAAAAAATTATGTTTTGTTTTTGTATGAAAATCCTCGAAATTGTTACGAGTTTTACATATGCTTTTAATCTGTCATGTTCATCTTTTTTTGTCTTGCATTTCGTAACATTTACTTCAAATCTTTGTCTTTGACTGCCACATTTAAATTGAAGCATTCTTTGTGTGGCTATACATTGATATGAGTATAATAACGTGTCCATTCTCGATCACTATTTATATATTTTTTTATATTGAGATTTGAGACTAAACTCCAATATTTGAATATCTACAGGGTACATTACTGAATATACTTGCTGATTCCCAATAACATTGTTGATACTTGGTCATATTCAGCTCCCTATTTTGTTCTTTAGTTTATAGAATTAGTATATCATGTTTTCTCTATATTATTCTAATACTTAAATTAAAATGCTGTATAAGAGCATGCCATAGAAAAATTTGAAATAACCACTATTATACTACAAAGTAGGTTTTTATTTTATTATTTTATTGATCACTATTTCTATAGAAAAAATATTTTGTTGTCCTTTATTTTTGTTTTTACAAAGTTACAAGATTTTGAACTTGCTACATCAAATTCTTTCGATGGATATTTTATAATATTGATTCATTTTGAACTTAGAGACAACAAAACATACCCGTTTAGAGATTTTTTAACACGATCTAAATATCAAACGTCATGAGGCTTGAAAAGCATGAACCCATAGAGTTCTATGCCCTTCATTCCATTATGATTGTGCACTTCACAATCTGTTCAAAACTACTATTATATCAAACTAAAGAACCAATTAGTTTTTCTGAAAACCTTTTCTTAATTAGTAGTGAATCAAATTTTAGTGTTCGTCCCGCGCGTAGCGCGGGATACCCCTAGTATATATAATGGGAGAGTTCTCTCTCCATCTAGGGTGTCCACATCATCATCTTAGTTATCCAATAAAAATTAAACATGTAATCAAATAATATTTTTATTTTTGTGTTTTTATTAAGAATTAATTATATTGTAAAAACAATTTTTTCATTAGCATTACTTAAATATAGTAGTTAACGAGTATTAAGAGATTTAACAATAAAAAAATAAAAAAGTGAAATTAAAAACAAAAAAGAGTATTAAAATGATTATAAATTATTTATATAAAAATAATTAAAAAATGGGTAAGAATTAAAAAAAACTTAAAGATAATGTTAGTAATCAAAGTGTTGAAATGATTTAACAAATTAAATGTAAAAAAACTATAGAGCAATGATAGTTAACTTTCTCCAAATAATAGAAAGATCTACACCAATATTTTTGGAATACTGTATATGAACATAAAAGTTACAGCTAGATTTTTTGAAAACATCTAAACTTAAAAAAAAAAATAGAAAGTGTTATAGTTTTCGTATTTTAAGTAAAAGATACCAAAATTTTACACTAAAAATAACAAATACAGAATCGGTTAAATACAAACTGAAATGTTACACAATAAGGCATCCAATTAGGGGTGATACATAATCTTTGTAGTTTATCATGAGTGGAAATGTAATTTTGTCTATATTGTGATAAAATATATATATATAAACATATATATATATATATATATATATATATATGTTTGAGAATATTTTTGAATCGAATGGTTTTAACCTTAAGATATGCTAAGTATTGTGGAAAATAATGAATTGACTTTATAATTCTATTTATAATTAATGATTTATTTATATGTCTAAATAATTTAAATTTTTTATAACATTTTAATATTAGAATCCCGCGCAACGCGCGGGTTACTATTCTAGTTTTATTAAAACTATTCACTTAATTAAAGTTTGGCAATTCTCAAAAATAGTACAAATTATAGTTTTTGTGACATATTTAACACACATTCTCATTTAGAACAAAAATAGCATTTTTAAAGTTTAGGATTTAGGGTTTAGGGTTTAGGAACCCTAAGCCCTAAACCCTAAATCTTACCCCCTACCCCTAAAACTTATACCTTAAATAATAATATAATCAACCCAAACAAAAAATATTAAATTATAAATTTTATAACATGCTATTTTTGTCCTAAATAAAAATGTGTGCTAATTATGGAACAAAAACATCATTTAGTGCTATGTGAGGGAATTTCTCAATAAAGTTTTTTTTTTTAATTATTATTTGGGCCAATTTCTCTCAAAATAAATAGTAAAATTTGCATGTTTTTTTTTTCAATTTTTCTCGTCAAAATATAAAACCTTCCTGTGCTAAAATTCCACCTCCTATTTCTCCTCCCGTCGAACTAAATCTTAGGGCAAAGGTTAAATCGCCGAGGGACGTCTTGCCGCCGCGCCGCCTCCTTCTCCGGTTGTCTCGTTTCTTCACAGACCATTCCGCCGCTATGTCTCAGGTACAGTGCCTTTCATCTTAATTTGCCCCATCTTATAGAGCTGGGCTTTAATATCGCAGATCTGACACTGAGCCTACTTGAGTTACTCAAAAGAACCTGTTGCGATCGATTCTATAATTACGATTACAAGAACCGCATCGAATCATTCATTTTCAATTGCTATGTTGCGTTTCTGAATCAGTTTTGAACATCCTTCTTTGTACCACTGATCTATGCTTCTTTTGATTTGTGAATTTGATTTATTTCGTTTGAATTTTTTTAGGTAGACAACAGAAATTCATCAGCAGCTAAGCGTGCTAGAACTGACGGTATGGCAATTTCTTGATTCGAAAACTATACTGGTGTGTTCTGGAGAGTACAGTTCGGATAATTCGAGTCCGAAGATAGTTTCTGTGTGTACAACTGTACATTGCATTGAATGTCTTGCATGCTTTTAGTATTGTAAATTTCCCTGTGTATCAAATTATGTTGACATATTTGATAAATCGCCCTGTTAAATGTTGCAAATCGGATTTTTGTTTCGGTTTTATTGAGTCTTCGATCAGTTTCTTTCATCGGTTACTAAGATTTTTTTGTAGCAGTAGTATCTGTTTATAAAGGTTTTTAGATTTTAAACTGTATGTTTTTTTCATTGTATTGATGTGAATAGCTGTTTGGTTTACTCTTTTGGTTGTGGATAGGGGGACGCAGAGAAGATGATTGGACCTGTCCCAGTTGTGGCAATGTCAATTTTTCATTTAGGACAACTTGCAATATGCGTAATTGCACTCAGCCTAGACCTGCAGATCACAATGGAGTAAGTCGTTTTGATTTGTAATTTCAAATATATATGACTTTCTGCTTTGAAACAGTTTGTGTTTAGTCATATTAGAGAATTTATTTTGCCAAATAGTAATTTGCATGGGGCTGAATTTAGAGCATTTGTCTCATGTCTTGATATATAACCATAATCTTTATGTTATCGGTTAGTAGAGACTTTTGTAGATAGTTAGGATGGTGAGTAGTTTTGTTAAGGATTGTCAGGTATTTATAAAAAACAAGAACTGAAGTGGAAGACCAGCCTTAGTGTTATGTCTATGGTGCAGTTTATTGCTTTTACTGTTGTCTCTGTGTGATAGCCACAGTGCCATTCAGCACCAACAGATGTTGCGGGTAATTGATAGGTTAAATCAGGGATTAGCAGAATGTGAAGGACATATAGGAATTTTCTTGAGTTTTGTTGTGTCATGTTGGAGAGCTGGGATTCTCTAGAATAAATCCTTGGTTCTAGGTTTTGTACTTTGATCACCGTTTAAACAATTATTTCTTCAGTTTCTTATTTTCCATGCATATTGATGGCATAATTACTGTATATCTGTAACAGAAGTCTGCTCCCAAACCGATGCAACCTCCACAAAGTTTCTCATCACCAGGGCCATATATAGGATCTGGGGGTCCCCCTTCAGTATATATGGGCGGGTCGCCATATGGATCTTCTGTCTTTAATGGGTCATCTATGCCTCCTTATGATGTCCCATTTTCTGGGGGTTCGCCTTATCATTTTAACTATAATGGTCGAATTCCTGCCGGAGCTCATTACAGGCCACTACATATGTCTGGACCACCACCATACCATGGCGGATCAATGATGGGAAGTGGTATGTATCTTTTAATCAGTTTTTGGTATCTGGCTATTTTCCAATTTGCTGAAGTCTTCCAGTTACAATCATTTTACCTGTGTCTGATCTGGCTGGTGCATTGTTGTTGTTTTTTGGCCAGGTGGTATGTATGGAATGCCTCCACCAATGGACAGATATGGCCTTGGTATGGCCATGGGTCCTGCTGCTATGGTATGTATAACAGTAAGGTTCTTGGTTATGATCATATACATGATCTTATAAGTCGAATCTAAATTTTTTTAACAATGTGTGGGCCATTATTTGCAGATGCCAAGACCCGGATTCTTTCCAGATGAAAAATCACACAAAAGAGGTATGTTGCAAGACAGGTTATGCTTTTCCCATTTATGAACCTGTCAGCTGTAAAGCTAGCCTTTATATGTTTTATAGTGATAGTCAACTTGATATATTCATTTACAGATTCTACTCGTGATAATGATTGGACATGTCCGAATTGTGGTAATGTTAACTTCTCATTCAGAATTGTATGTAACATGAGGAAATGCAACACTCCAAAGCCTGGATCCCAGGTTTGTGCTACATTTTGTTTCAGTTTAACTGTCTCATAGACCGAACATATACATATATTTGAAATCTAAGACTTGACTGGTTAAGTTGGCTATGGAACAATAGCTTGCGTAATCATCTAGATGGCTTATTTGGATAAATTTTGGGATTGTTTTCTTAATGTCTGACCTTTAAGTCTTATAATTGCAGCACGGTGGAAGTTCAGATAAAAGTTCCAGTAAGTCCCTCAATAACCTTAAATATTGCGGTTTACTTGATGAATTTGAGACTGACATAGTGACATGTGTTGTTTATCAGAACAAAAGGCACCAGAAGGGAGCTGGAAATGTGACAATTGTGGAAATCTAAACTATCCGTTCAGGAGCAAATGCAACCGGCAAAACTGTGGAGCTGATAAACCAGGAGACCAGTCAAATGAATCTCCGTCCCATGCACAAGAAGAGAACGATCAGGTTTGTCATGCGATGTATCTATGTGGTCACATCTGTTTGTTGATAAATTGTTTGCTTCTGAAACTCATAGATGTAACAGCCTGTGTAGATTTTGTTTCTTATGAAAGCAGAGGTTATTTGTTTATGAATAATTTGACGCGAACTATGTTACAAAATTTTAAATCCAATTTAGAGTTGGGTGGAGGTTGTCAAATCTGAATGGTGTGTTTTTAATTTGTGGTCTGTTCCAGTGAGTCGTAAACATGTTTGGGGGTTGAGAAGGTTGAGTCTGATCCAGCGGGTGTCGTAATGTCAGTCCATGTCTCGGTCGTCCATGTAGCAGCGGTCGTCAGTCAAGTTGCTTCTATGCATTTGTCTCTTTACCTCTCTTTGGGTGGCTATGTTGTATTAATAATACAAAAAATGTTTTTATCAACTTTGTGGTCGTCGTGGATCTTGTCTTGCTATAGAATCCTCCTCGAGGTCCATCCTGTTTACATCCTAATCTTAGTTGGCACTTTTGGTCATGTTCTTTGTACTCCTAGTCGATTTTTAACGTTATTACCGTCTTCGTAAAATTAGAAACACTTAAGGTAATGGAGTCGCTTTAGGAGTGCAACTGGTGGATGGATTCATCGGTGTTCTGAACAGATTACACTCATTTTTCTAGGAAAAACTGTAAAATGAACTAACTTTAACTGAAAAATGAAGTATCTCACTACTAAATTGAAGTATGGAATGAAAATATTTATATCCCGGCGGACCCAGAATTCTTTTTCACATGGGTCAAATTATTAAGAAAAAGTTAATTAGATGGCATTTGAGGGATTTGAACTCAAGTTTAGGGCAGCTTTTAACCATTTTAGCCAAACTGTCACATGAAGACAAGTTTACAAATTCAAAATTCATAATTTAAGGTGGTGCAGGTGACAACCCTTCTTCCTATGTAGGTCCGCCCCGGCATTTACTCTTATTGTTATTCACCATATGGAGCCTAATACAGTGCTGAAAAACTGTTGCTTTTTAACTTCTAATATAATGTAACACGCTAAGTGTTCAACCATCATGATCTTCTAGGTGATGAGATTAGCCTAGATGGTGGTTTGTGTCGTTTAAGTGTACTAACAGTTTTGATCAACGTTAGAGGTATATTAGTCATTCCATTATTAGTTTTGTGTCTAGTAAGTTTTATTTTTCCCTGTAATGAATGACATGATATATATACATATTGTAAATATTCATACATTTTTGGAAGATTGTGGCAGTTCAATATATGACTGTGAAAACATAATAAAACTTACTATTTATTAGGCTCCACAACAAAACATATTTATAGGTCTTCTTCCACTATATATTTGCACACAACAAAGTATCATAAAACACAATAACACATCATGAAAAAGAGAAACCTATAAACAATATTTTTTAGCGAGTATAGTAATCTCTGACTGTGATGTAGGCTTTAGCGACCATGAAATAGCACTGTGATTGTTGATATGCTCAAATTTACCCTGAGCTACTCTCTCAAATTAAGAGATCACTGTAGTACTTAGGGATCGAATCCACAAGGACTATGAAATACTCAATAAATCCCAGTAAAAGTATTATGCTAAATAAAGTATAATGTAATGAAATTGCAATGCGAATAATTAAACGAAGTGTAAATCAATGGAGGAAAACGCTAGGCATAGGGAAATCTCAGGAATCTTCAGAACTGTGAATTAATTGAATCATCAGGATTATAATTAAGAACCGTTCTAGAACTCAAACATAATTGTAAAACCTACCAGCTTCCGCTGCGTAAACTATCTATCCCTGAATCTAGAATTCCAAATTCCTTTGCTAATTCTAAGATCCAGACAAGCAGTAATGATCAGGTTCAATTTGTTCACAAAATCCCTAAATCAAATTCCTTTGCAAATAGGTAATTTTGCTCACCTAAGATAGATCTAGCTATCAATTACACTTTTGTGTCAATTAATAACCCTAAATCAGATTCTAGGTCGCGAATCTAGAATAAGCAGTAAGTTCAATCCTAGATGAAGAACTCTATCAATTAACCCTAATAAATCACTGGTTCAATAATTCTTCAGAAACCCTTGAAAACCCATAGCCTAACAGGGAAACTACTCAGACATGGTGAAAGAAACAATCATCATGATAAGAATAGAAATCATTCAATATAATAGAAAATAAAGTAGAGAACAAAGAGTATCAGAGATTAGAGAAAGATGATAAAAGCTTGAGATAGAAAGAGGGTCTGCTGCTTCCTTCTCCCTAAAACCCTGATCTAAAACACAATATATAGCTAAAAACTCGTACAGGGACCAATGCTGAAATATTAGAAACTTCTGGGCAAAATTGTAAATCTTCCAAAATCTCCCAAAGTTGTCCGCCTGTGGTGTCGATCGACACAAAGGCTTGGTGTCGATCGACACCAGGACCTGTTGTCCGAGAATACATGATCCTTCTACGCAACTTCTTGGTCTTTGCTCCAAAATCTCCCATATTCTTCACATTAGCCCTAAATGCATACCTGAAGACAAAAGACTCTAATAGACTCTAAAAAAAACCAAAAAGACTCGATTAAAGACTCTTATATCATGGTTAAAACCCATAAAAACCATGATATATCAACTCCCCCAGACTTAGCTTTTGCTTGCCCTCAAGCAAAACAGAAACTCAGCCTGTGAAAGAAGTTTGAAAACACAGGAAACTCATTTTGTCATAAGAGCACCACACTCACATTCACCATAGTAAAGCCACTGGAAATTCTTACCTGACAAGGTCCAGACCACCATGTACTTCCCCCAGACTTAGCAACTGTCCCAAACAACTCCACAATCCAAATAAACAATCCAAATTCACCATACTGACTTCTATAAACTAAGGTGAGGACTCATCCAGGGAGTATCAATCAGAGGACACATGGACTCTTTCTCAATCAGTTTTCCTGAACACACAGACTGTCTTAACTTCTGGTTCCTTTCCTCTCCCTTTTCTCACTTCTGCAGTTAATTAAATCAAAGGTGTAGGCGAATAATGGTATCACGGGAAATTTTCCTAACCTCGCTTCCAACCTTTGTGTGATCATTCCTTTCAAGTAGAATAATGAGGTCACTGGAAATTTTCCTACCTCTCTACTCAAAAGAAAATCATTTCATCTTTTACTGCTTAGTATATATATATATATATTTTTTCTTTTCTTTTCTTTTTTTTCTATATTTTTTTTTTTTCATGAAGGGAAGAGAGAGGGGAACCATACTCACACAGACAAGTCTTTCAGGACTGAAGGGAGAGTCCGATCCAATGTATATCAAGCCCCTGGGCAAGCAAAAGTAAAGTCAGGTTAATGGGCGAAGTCAATGATGGATTCTCTGAAAGCTCAGGTGAACATGGGTAACATTGGTAAGTTGATCAGCCTTGGAGTTTTTCATTAGTCTCGGACGCATGTCAAGCTCAAATCAATGGTCACTCAAGTTCCTGCAAATGTGGTGATTTCCTCGAAAAATCATAGTTTCCAAACTAAATTTTGACTCAATAAAACAAAAATTGGACTGACTCTAAGAAAACAAAAAGAATGATGTTAGTAACTACCTCCCCCAGACTTAAACAACACTGTCCCCAGTGTTATCAAGCAAGGAGTTGGTAAAAAGGAAATAAAACTGATGAACCAAATTGAAAAAGTCAAAATATTAGAACACAAAACCTGATTCCGTGGTATGGGTGTCGATCGACACAGACGAGTGGTGTCGATCGACACCAGGTCTGTAGTCCGCTCAAGCATCTGATCAATGAAGGGCAAAGGAAAATGATCCTTCCTTGAAGCAGCGTTCAGCTTCCAATAATCAATGCACATTCTGTGCTCTGTCACAGTCCTAGTCGGTATCAGCTCATTCTTCTCATTCTGTACCACTGTGACTCCTCCTTTCTTAGGCACAACATGCACTGGACTGACCCAATCACTGTCGGAAATCGGATAGATGATCCATGCATCCAACAGCTTCATGATCTCTTTCTTAACCACATCCTTCAGGTTTGGATTCAGCCGTCTCTGATGTTCAACTGATGACTTAGTCTCATCCTCAAGATGTATCCTATGCATGCACAGATCTGGAGAGATACCTGAAATATCATCAAGAGAATAGCCAAGAGCCTTGCGAAACTTGCGCAGCTTACTTAGCAATAGGGTGAGCTCTGCGTTGTTCAAGGACGCATTAACAATAACAGGATATGAATTATGTTCACCAAGGAATGCGTACCTGAGCCCCGCAGGGAGTTGCTTAAGCTCTATCTTTGGAGCGTGCTCAAAGCTCCAATCAGCTGTTTTCCCGTCTGTCCGGACATGGGTGTCGATCGACACCAATGATGGGTGTCGATCGACACCCACTACGTGCATCACTTCCTTGGTTGCATCCATTAGCTTGACATACCCAGCAGCAATATCATCTAAATGCTCAACCTCATCCACTGAAGCAATCAAGGCACGTTCCAGAGGGTCCTCACAATGCAACTCTTTGAAACTCTCCTCAACAAGATCTGTGAGAGTCTCGACGCAGAAGGTCTGACCGTCGATCGTAGGCCGCTTTACAAGCTTATCCATCTCAAAGTTCATAACTAAATCGCCTACATTCAGACCAATGCGTCCCCTTCTGACATCAATCATGGCACCAGTTGTGGCCAAGAATGGTCGTCCCAATATCAACGGATCCTTAGGCTCTTCCTCATATGTCAACACAACGAAGTCCGTAGGAATCAAGCAACCTCCGATCTTGATAGGAACAT
This sequence comes from Barbarea vulgaris, assembly GCA_963667165.1. Classification (NCBI taxonomy): domain Eukaryota; kingdom Viridiplantae; phylum Streptophyta; class Magnoliopsida; order Brassicales; family Brassicaceae; genus Barbarea; species Barbarea vulgaris. The sequence goes on from OY763887.1 coordinate 6,717,572, forward strand.
CCTCAAGGATACCGTCTGGAAGACGGACAGAACGATCAGCAAGGATGAGAGTGATTCTTGTTGGCTGAAAGTCTGTCATACCAAGATTCACAACAACTGATCTGGGCATCAAATTCACACTAGAACCAAGATCACATAAAGACCGTTCGAACTTCTCTGCAAAAATGGTGCAGTCAAGAACGAAACTACCTGGGTCTGGAAGCTTCTCCGGAATCTTGTTCTGAATCACGGCACTAACCTGTGCGGAAATCATCATCGCACCCTGTTCAACATTCAAATCCTTAGTGACCATGCGTTTCACGTACCGTCTGATTACGGGGGATGTCTTGATGGCATCAATCAACGGTAACTCGACAATAAGCTTGTCCATCATAGCCTTACACCTGGCATCGTCTATCTCTTGCTTAGACTTCCTGGGGTTGCGAGGATAAGGGATCCTCGGTTTGTATGAGGATTCGGTGATCGGCTTAGCAGATGATGAAGGCTCCTTGTCTGTCCGTGAAGGGTGTCGATCGACACTTACATCCTGTGTCGTGTCCTTGGTAGCGATCGACACAGCTTTGTCCTTACCAATCCCTTCTGTATCAACTGGTGTCGATCGACACCTAGTGTTGGTGTCGGTCGACACGAGCTCCGGAAGAACAACATCTTCGTCTTCGACCACTTCTAAGTCTATCATCTCTTCAGGCATCAGAGTACTCCTGATCACATGCTCAACCTTCTTCCCACTCCTTATTGAGATGGCATTCACTGGATGCCGCAGATTAGTATCTGTCTTCCCAGGAAGAAAACCGTCCTGTCTCTTAATAGCTCCAGCTATCTGAGCAACCTGAGAGTCTAACTTCTTGACATGAGTGTTCAGCTGCTCAAACTTCCCATTCAGATCCTGATACATCGAGTCTAACTTTCCATTGAATTCAACGGTGATCTTCTGTTGACCTTCTAGGATCTGCTCAAGCATTGATTCCATCCTGCTCTCTGTAGTAGGTAGTGGAACGCTCTGATATGAAGATGAGCCATAGTTCCTCTGATTGAAGTTGTTGTTGCTCTGATAGGGCTTCTGATACTGAGGCTGCTGAGTGAAAGTAGAGGAGGACTGATTCCCTTGATAGTTGCCCCTTGGACTGCCCCCATTGTAGCCTCGGTTTCCTTGTGAGTTACCGAAATGCTGAAAGCCTGTACCACCGACATAGTTAACATTCTGCTCCTCATGCTCATTCACTGGCTCATAGGTCTCAACCTCAGCAGCAAAATGGACCTGCTTCTTGTTTATTAGTAGGTTGTGAACCGTATCAAGTTTCGCCTTCACCTCAGCTATCTGACTTCCATCTAAGTTGCCCGCTTGCTTCTTTCTCTCGAAATCAGCATTCTTAGTACTGTTGCTTGAAGCCAAATTCTCTATTAGTACCACAGCATCCTCAGGATATCTGGTATTGAAGTTGCCATTACTTGCAGCATCTAGAGCCATCTGATACCTCCAATCGATACCCCTGAAGAAAATCCCAAGCAACTGAACCTCACTGAACCCATGGTGTGGACAATCTCTCTGATAAGCCCTGAACCTTGCCCAAGCGGCCTTGAATGCTTCTGTAGGCCCTTGAGAGAAGGCTGAAATCTTCGTCCTCAGCTCTTCAGACCGTGCATCATCATAAAAGTTGTTCAGGAAAGCATTCTTAGTGTCCTCCCAAGTGGTCAGTGACCCCGGCTTCAACTGCTTAAGCCAATAAGCTGCTTCCCCAGCAAGAGAGTATGGGAAGAGCTTGCAGAACAGATAATCGTTAGACACTCCGTTAGCCTTGATGCTAGTGACTAGATCCTCAAACCGCTCAATATGATCCATAGGGTGCTCATGTGATAGCCCGTGGAAAGGGTTCTGACCTACAAGCGTGTAGTATGCAGGTTTGAGTTCAAAGTCATTCCTTTGAAACGGAGGCGGGCGGATGGCAGACCGGTTAGCGTAGAACTGCTCTGGCCGGTTGTAATCCCCCAATGTCATTGCACGTGGACCTAAGGCACCAGGTGCACCTTGTCCAACCAAAACACCATCAGCCGCTGGTAGGTGTCGATCGACACCAAGTGGTGGGTGTCGATCGACACCAGCACCCTGGGCGGGTACCACATCCTCAACAATGACTTGGCCGTTGTCATCGATCCTTTGGCCTTCTGCATTGTACGCATGACCATCCCTGTCCCGGAGAACTCCATGTTCATCAGCCATGATGATAGTACGCAACATCGCTTCTGAATTCTTCGCTGTCCGGGTTCTTCGTTCTAACTTAGCTAGCTCTTGATTTGAAAGGGTTACTAGCTCAAGATTCTTGTTGCTCCGAGTTTTGCGATTAGGCATGCACCTGAAACACACAAGAAAGAAAGAAAGAACGAGATCAGTAACAAAATAAAAGAAAATTTAGACAAAAACTTAAACTTAAATCTAATGGTAAATTCAAAAGTCCCCGGCAACGGCGCCAAAATTTGATATGCTCAAATTTACCCTGAGCTACTCTCTCAAATTAAGAGATCACTGTAGTACTTAGGGATCGAATCCACAAGGACTATGAAATACTCAATAAATCCCAGTAAAAGTATTATGCTAAATAAAATATAATGTAATGAAATTGCAATGCGAATAATTAAACGAAGTGTAAATCAATGGAGGAAAACGCTAGGCATAGGGAAATCTCAGGAATCTTCAGAACTGTGAATTAATTGAATCATCAGGATTATAATTAAGAACCGTTCTAGAACTCAAACATAATTGTAAAACCTACCAGCTTCCGCTGCGTAAACTATCTATCCCTGAATCTAGAATTCCAAATTCCTTTGCTAATTCTAAGATCCAGACAAGCAGTAATGATCATGTTCAATTTGTTCACAAAATCCCTAAATCAAATTCCTTTGCAAATAGGTAATTTTGCTCACCTAAGATAGATCTAGCTATCAATTACACTTTTGTGTCAATTAATAACCCTAAATCAGATTCTAGGTCGCGAATCTAGAATAAGCAGTAAGTTCAATCCTAGATGAAGAACTCTATCAATTAACCCTAATAAATCACTGGTTCAACAATTCTTCAGAAACCCTTGAAAACCCATAGCCTAACAGGGAAACTACTCAGACATGGTGAAAGAAACAATCATCATGATAAGAATAGAAATCATTCAATATAATAGAAAATAAAGTAGAGAACAAAGAGTATCAGAGATTAGAGAAAGATGATAAAAGCTTGAGATAGAAAGAGGGTCTGCTGCTTCCTTCTCCCTAAAACCCTGATCTAAAACACAATATATAGCTAAAAACTCGTACAGGGACCAATGCTGAAATATTAGAAACTTCTGGGCAAAATTGTAAATCTTCCAAAATCTCCCAAAGTTGTCCGCCTGTGGTGTCGATCGACACAAAGGCTTGGTGTCGATCGACACCAGGACCTGTTGTCCGAGAATACATGATCCTTCTACGCAACTTCATGGTCTTTGCTCCAAAATCTCCCATATTCTTCACATTAGCCCTAAATGCATACCTGAAGACAAAAGACTCTAATAGACTCTAAAAAACACCAAAAAGACTCGATTAAAGACTCTTATATCATGGTTAAAACCCATAAAAACCATGATATATCAATTGTGTCATACCAGAAACTAGCTAATGACGAGGTAGTTCCTTGTGATGATGTCATTTTATTGATTATTTGAGGTACAATGGGTATTGCCATTTTAGTTGTGTCAAATGTTATGTCCGGGATGTTCTTTTTTTTTTTAATTTTTTTTTTTTAGATATTCTGTTATATCTTTCATAGTAGGTCTCTTTCCCGGATCTCTCTGTGAACAGAGCATCTCTAGCTTCAAAAGTAACATGGCCTCTTCAGCTTTAAAGTTTCCTGATAGTTCACTGTCAACACTATCCATTAAACAACCTTTTTCCCACAACTAGAAACCCATTCAACCAGAATCTTCTCTTAAGGTGATCTCTCCAGGTTTATTGGCCTCCTTCCACACACTACCTCAAGGATGAGAGCTCCAAACGCATAGACATCAGTCAACTCATTAGCCACTCCCATTGCGGAAACTTCTGGAGCCTTATAACCAATGGTTCCTACCACACGTGTTGGTTCGAGAACCACACCACGTTCATGGAATCTCACAAGCCCAAAATCTCCTACTTTGTCATTTAGATTGGAATCTAGAAGAACGTTGGTAGCTTTTATATCTCTATGCAGCACAACTTGTGCCCATCCTTCATGTAGATAATGAAGGGCATCTGATACTCCTTTTAATACATGAACTCTTTGAGACCAACTAAGATTGTTGCCAGGAAACAAGTAATCGAAAAGGGTTCCATTTGGCATGTATTCGTAGACCAAAAACAATTCGCCTTTCCTTATTCAGTAGCCACGTAGTTGATATATGCAATTCTATATATATATATATAACTACGAATCTTATCTTAGTGTGAAAACAATAGTTAATACACTCATTACACGTTAATTGTATTGATTTAAACAACAACAACAAAAAAAAAAACTCAAATTTGTTTTTGAATATTTTGTTTGATTAAAATATTTGTTTATATCAAAATGGAGGTGATATTCATTGATATGAATCAATATGACATAGTGTTCCAACGACGACATTTAATACATATGTGTGATTGGCTATTTAAAAGGATTTAAACAACCATTAATCATCCAATTTTTAGTAATTGTTGGCTTCCAACCATGATACAAATATATTTTTTGATTTACACAAACACCAGTTAATTCAACTATCTTCTAAACACCAAATTGTTATATGCAGTAAAGACAAACAATTTTCTTTTTATGTTTATCAACAACATGATTGGTAGTTGTCTCTAATATAATAATATCAAAAAGATAAACAAATATCTTGTTGGTTAATTAATATTTTAATATCTACATTACATTGTTCAAGATTTGATGACATATTAAATATTTTAAAAAATAGAAATGACCTTCATTACTGTGTTTAAAACTTTTCGTTTATTTATGTTGTCCACTAAAACACATTTTTCCACAACTAATAATATATATTTAACCAAAACTTTTATTCGAATGTTTTCTCTAGGTCTATCGATATTTTCTAGCGAATCGCCTTATAGATGTTGAAATAATTTAATTTGTTTCTAATTTTTGTTTAATTGAATATTTTTTTCTTAACAATTTTTGAATGATTGGTGGTTTTAAAACTATAATGCAAATACATGTTTTGTTTTCACAACAAATATGTCATTTCAATATTTTTGTAGATAAAATTTATGTAAATTAATGATGCATACTTATCAATAATGTCTCAAAAAATTTCACGCTTTACCGAAAAATTATTCTATGTTTTGTTTAGTTACAAGACGACTAATAATTATTTTCAATAGTATACAACCAAAGTTATAATCATTAATTTTTTTTGGTTAATCAATTTTTTTAAATACTTACATTATTTTATACATACTTCAATAACACAATACGATAATACATTTTAAAAAAGAAAAATATATGTGATATTTATTACTACTAATCAAGTTATGTTGGTAGTCATTCAAAAATAATTAATACACGCATATTACGTTGAGCCAAATAATTTAATTAATTAAAAAAAAATCTCTTAATTTCGTTTCAAACATTTATTCAATCATATATTTGTTTTTAAATAAATTTTTAATAATTGTTGACTTCAAACCATGATACAACTATATTTTTGGTTTACACAAACACCAGATAATTCAACTATCTTCTAAACCACCAAATTGTTTCATATATGGAGTAAAGACAAACAATTTTCTTTTTCTGTTTATCACAACATGATTGGTAGTTGTCTCTAATATAATAATATCAAAAATATAAACAAATATCTTGTTGGTTAATTAATATTTTAATATTTACATCACATTTTTCAAGATTTGATGACATATTAAATATTTTGAAAAAATAGAAATGACCTTCATTATTATGGTCCATATATCATATTGTTTTTGCAAAGATACAACTATCATCAACATAGTTAACAAGATACTATAATCTTGATTCCTATATAATTTTCGATTTCTTCAAGTGCTTTAGAGCTTACATTAGTGTCAATTTTTACAGTAGGGATATAATTTGGTTCAAAATCACTAATCTAACTGAAAAAGAAATAACATGTTTATATAATTTATAGGTGATTTTTGGAAAGTATATCCAATGACTAACTATTAATAATTATTAATCGATAGTTATTTTTTCATCTATGTACATGATTCTTGAAATCACAATGCGAAGATCAACATTATTTTTTAGTCTTTTTTCACAACATGATTGTTAATTATATCCTGCAAAAAAAATCTCAAGTATATAAATGATACTCTTATGGACTAATTAGTTTGTGTGTGTGTGTAAGTATCTACATTAAAATATACAAATTTTGAAGACACAGTAAATCTTTTGAAAAAATAGAAATGATTTTCATCATTTTGGATCAAAGTATCCTAATGTTATTCATGATGGTGTAACTAGCATCAACCACTACAAAAGGTATGATGCATCAACTAAATTGCATTAATCAAATAAATGATATAAATTTGAGTTACTTATTAATAATCGATAAAAATAATTTGAATTAGCATCAATTACAATAAGTGATGTCATACTTAGTTATTTGGAATCAATTAGATAAAATTGATACTAATTTATCTTAATTTGTATCTCTTAAAAAGAAAAGATACAAAATAAAAATTAACATATCATTTGTTTTAATGATGGAAACTTCGTATCATTTGGAAAATGATGCAATTTGTTTTCTTACAAATGTCTCGCATCGCCAAAACAAGTTGGGAGGAAAAAATTACTCCTCTATAAATAAACTCATCATTTAGAATAAGTTTTTAAGGGTTTAGATGAAAGTTTCATCACCAAATAATTATTTTAACATTTTATTTTAATTATATATTAAATAATATATGAAACCTTATCAATAGATTTATCTATTATCATATTTAATTATATTTTAATTAAATAAACTTAATTATGAAATTAACTAATTTTAACATCATTTTTACAACCGACACAATTGTGACATCAGTTATAAATAAATGATAAAACTACGTAGCATCATTTATATTAATTTTTAATGCAAAATTAAAATTATTAGATTAATTGATGCAAAAATTAACATCATTTGCTTGTAACTGATACAAACTTAAATCATTTACTTTAAATGATGCATATTAACATCAGTTACAAACACTGATGCAATATTTATATCAATCGATGTAAATATTTTACATCATTGTTTCTAGAGTCACTTACTGATGCAAAATCCATTTGCATAAGTTATAATTAATGCACATACATAAAATAAATGATGCAAAATATCCATTTTTTAGTGAACTTAAAGAGAACTGTGAGTTGAACCTCGTAAATTTATGTTCTTTATGAATTGGACTTTGATTATTATACTTGTATACTCCATCTGTATCACTAGTTAAAATTTTTTTTATTTTTTATTTTTTTACACCTCAGTAAAAATTCTCTTTTATCTTCCAACAGACTAGTCTTGGTTTTTAATCTTGTTAAACGGAGATTTGGAGCCAACATACCTTTTTTTTTTCTCTCTAAAAATATTGTATATTGAAAATAAGTGTGATATGAAAATGAAAAAATACGAATGAAGTGAAAGTGAGCAAAAATAGATATGTTTGTATCATAACATCTAAACTGTGTTTGTTTTACTTTTCTACAAGAAACTATCTTCACTTCAAATCACTAATTAATAGTCAGAAGAAATTATTTCACTTTTTTTTTTTTTAATTAGATTCATTTACCTGTAGTGACTGCAAAGATTCAAAAAGACTTTATACATTTGTATATAAGACATTAATACACAAAATACCTAGTCCTCTCTTTGCTTACATGAGCCCTCTTGTGTTTGTTTGGTATCAGGGCCGGGCCTGAGTTTGAGAATGCCGCAAGCAAAAAAAAAAAATAGGTCACTTTAGTTTGCTTAAAAAATAAATGCATAATGTTTGTTGGGTTTGAACTCATGATGTTTAAGTATAGAAAAGTATAGAAAAATAAACCTTAAACCATTAAACTATGAAGATTCTACAAAAAATGGGGGCGAAATACTCTTTTATACATTAAGGAATGCAAGCAAGGGTTTGCCCTGCTTGGGCCCAGGCCCGGCTCTGCTTGGTATTGTTAGTTTATGATTCGCTAATAAAAATGTCAATGATTAACAAATCGTAGTAAAGAATAACAACTCAATTTAAGCGTGTTTTCGTAGTCCTACGAAATGTTTTGAAAATATTATTTTTCCAGTCAAATACAAAGATTAGTTCTTGAAAATATTAGTTAATATTAGTTATTAGTATACATTGTATTTATTTTGATGATTTTTGGTTTAACCGCTAGTTTACCTGCTGGTCAACAAGTCATAAATTTTTTGCAAACGTTACAGTTTTCAACCGCTAAACCAATCATTTAAACCATTTAATAACGATTAAAACCACAATCACTCGCTTTCGCAAACTCCTGCATCTATAATCGCAACCGCTGCGTTTAAACTAGTCGAGCCCTTAGTTGTCGTTATGGCTATTTTAAAACGTTACTATCTCAAACGCTAACTCGGATGCTAAATGATACTGCGGTTTTGTTGCGTCTTCTGGGCCCATTAATAGGCCCATCAAGGGAAAATCCCGCTGCTCAGCCTGCATCTTTTTCCCGCGCTTTCTTAGACGAACCCTTCTTCTTTGCCGCGCGCTGTGCTTCAAAGTGCTCCGAAACAGAGAACAGTGAAGAAGAAGAAGCAAAAAAAGCAAAATGAACCCAATACTGCCTCAGAAACGAACAGCTTCAAACGATGTCGTTTCAAGCCCCAAGCTTCCACTGTATTTTACAGCTCCACCTATGGAAGTCCGCTTAGAAGAATTCGAACTCTTCGCCATAGATCGCCTAAGAGGTTTCTATCAAAATTAATCCAAAATTGATTGCTAATTCGATGAGAATCTTTATGGGTTTTTGAAAAAGATTGTTAATTTTGTTGTTGTGATAGTTCTGAAAGGAGTCTCAGATGGATTAGCTCGTGGACGAAACCCTAACGAAATGGATGATCATGTAAGTTCATAAATTTTTCGATTTCTACTTAAAGTTTCTAAATTTTATCATTCAATTTCATTCCTTTGATTTGTAGGTAGGTGATTTGTGGAAAAAAAATATGAAACTTTCAGATGTTTCAGAAATGATCAATAAAGATATAATCTCTCATTTCGTTCTACGTCTCGTTTATTGTAGATCGTAAGCTCTTGTTTCCTCTAAGATTTTTGTTCATCTTTTAGATTTTAGTTTGATTTTTTTTTTTTGCTTTAGGGATGAATTGAAGAAATGGTTTCTTAGTATGGAAACTGCTCTTTTTCGCTATAGATTCCGGCTTCAAAACCTTGAAGCTCAGGTACTTCTTCTGCCTTTGTTTTGTTGAATGTGTATGATATGGACTCGTGTGTAAAGTTTGGGTTTTTTTTTTTATTATTATTCACAGAGAGCAACAGTAGGAGAATTTGGACTACCCTATAAGGCAGTCATAGGAGCAGAACTTGAGGTAATTGTTAGATTTTGAGTATACATTGTCCCTACACTTGAGCTTTTAGAGTTATATTGTCCTTGGATAATCCAGGATTGGTGTTGTATTTTCTTTCTCTATTGGTGGTTTTATTCAGAATTCGATCTTTGATCATTTGTAGAGTTTGAAGGAGAAGTTGTGGCAAGTCGCACGTTCACAGGGTCAAAATTCACCTACTGGTATGATCACATTTTAAATCGTAGAATCCTTTTTTTTTGTTTTGTCTCTTAGCTCTTGTGTTTGTCCTCGTCTCGAGTGTGGTGATGTTCTCTTCTAGTATTAGCATAACATAGTAGTGGCATGTTTGGTGATTTATCTTTACGATATTTTCCTAGAGTTGGTCAGTAATGATTTTAGCTTCATCTAGTTCAAGAAATTATACCTTCCTCACCTCTGAGATATTTAGTAGCAAGACTTGTACCTTTTTCTAATGGAAAGTTTCTCGTTCTTCTTATCCTTCGCAGATGAACCTATATACTACAAGGTAGGTTCTGCCTCTTATTTTGTATTCATTCATATACTACAAGCTACAAATTCATTTATCTGATGATTTCTTCATTTTCACCTGAAAAAAAAGGTTCCTTTTGAAGAGGTTCCTGACCTTGTAGCTACCCGGAGAGTATTATTACAGAAAGGGTATGCCTTTGTAGCTGGTAGTCAGGCAAGTCATGGTTTTCATTTAAATTTGAATTCATAACTTCTTCTTAGTGATTAGTAGAGTCTACTTCGATAACTCAGATTTCCTTGTTTCTCCTAGCAGTTGGTTTCCCTTGTTGTCACACAATTTCGATCTCATTTATCAAAGGCCCTCATTCTGACAAACAGGTTATTCTGGTTAGATGAATATTTAAAAGTTCCTCTTATATCTGTCACACCTTATTAACAAGATTTTTTCCTTTTGTTTGTAGAAAATGGACGACTACAATTCGAGAACGAGAAAAAGACAGACTAACTCCAGTAAGGATGACACTGAAATCAATGGCTTTATTCCCTGTTCCATGTTTCCTTACCTTATTATTGTTATCATTCAGATAGTAGAAGCGTTATCTACAAGCTACTTGGGTCCTGATTATTCTCAGGTGAGGGATCATCCTTTGAAACTTGGTATATTACATTTATAGACTTGGAATCATTGAAGTTGTTAATATGCTTGTCTACAGTCAAATGAGTACGCTGACATATCGCTTAAGGATATTGATCAAGTTTCCAAGAGTTCATTTCCTCTTTGTATGAGGCATCTGTTTGAAAAAGTAAGTTGCTTGATGACTTACAGATCTTCTATTCTTCATTATTTACATATCTTCCTCCCTTGCAACTGTAACATGTGAACGTTTACGCACAGCTTCGAGAAGATCACCATCTAAAACATGGAGGAAGAATGCAACTGGGCCTTTTCTTGAAGGTTTTTCTATAATATCTCTCCCCCTTTTCAAGTTTAGTCTCATCTGAATACCACATGATGCAGTTAGATTCACATCTAGATTTGAGGCTAGACGTTATAACACTTGTATTGGTCAAACACCATAGTAAACAAACACTAGTTCTGTTTTCATGTTTTGTCTTCTATTTGCCATCTTTAAAGTTGTCTATCGACGTATAGGGTGTAGGCCTGAAGCTGGATGACGCCCTAGCCTTTTGGAGAGAAGAATTCACAAAAAAGGTAAGAAAATTTTGCAAATGTTTCTCTGTTAAATTTTCACATCTGTTTTATGTCTCTCCTAGAGGTAATGTGTAGTATGTCCAATTCTAACTCTCTCAAAAGAAGCTAGTTTGTCGTCATCCTCACTCTTTTTTATGTTTTTGTGTGTGCTAGCAAATTTGAATTAGGAAATGGTGGGTAGACTTATATCTGCAGAAACTAACAATACTGAGCTATTAGCTACTTACTTCTTTCTTCCTTTTTATTCTCAGGTTGGCTCTGAGAGATTTGATAAAGAGTATGCGTATGCCATTCGCCATAACTATGGGAAAGAAGGCAAGAGAACAGTAAGATCCTAACGGTCCTTTTTAGGCCATTTTTTCATAGTTCTCATCTCAGCTTTATGTCAATGAAAGCAGAAATTATCAGCTTCTGATACCAAATTTACATTGCAACTGCAGGATTATACCCCTTATGCTTGTCAAAAGGTTATTTCATCTGCTCCTGGTGTTGGTGATCATCATGGCTGTCCTTATCGACATTTCAGGTCAGTTTTCTTAGTTAAAATATGTTTTTTTTTCTGTGAAAGAAAAGGGAAAGCGTGCGTTATATTTTTCATGAACCTGGTATCCATATTCCATACACCAACACTGCATATCTTATATTTGGCTTGATAACAACAGTTACCAGCTGGTGCAAACATTTGACCTTTGGTTCTAGTTTTTGTATACATTTTAACTAAGGAATGTAAGATGGACATCTTTACAGAAACTATATATATGTCGAAAAGCGAGTTCGGGTGCATAAGTGGCTTGCTTCTTTTGTTCAGCAGAAGTTGTTGCCCTTAGGGATTTGTCTAGCTCTAACGCGAAACAAAGATACATAGATATGTAAAGAAAGATGTGTGATTGAATGTGTCTGATGTATTTCTACTGCATTGGTGACAGTGAGGATAACTTGAGAGCAGCACTTGGTAGAATGGGATTGAGTTCTCGTGGAATGGAAGATGTAATGGATAAAGTGAAGAACAAACATTATCAGGTGATTGATTGATCTTAAAAACTCGAATCTTTTCTTCGATTTTATCAAGCAAATAACTAACAAGCTTTTCTTCATATGCATTTATGGAAAAGCTCGCTTGCACCTTAACCTTTGAAGCTGTTTATGGTACATCTTGTGATGCTGGGATCAATCATCCTAACCAATACTTTGAGGAGGCTCAGAAGGTTTTAAAATCCAAGACTCCAACTGCTCCTGTTTAATCGTTTTAATGTAATCCGTGACAAATATAAAAATTAAAATCCTACGTTATTGTAAAAGATATTACAATGTTTTAAAAAGCTAAAAGCATATACTATTCCAGTATTGTCTTATTGTGGATGATGGATGATCATTTTGGATCCAGGTTCTTTGTTGCTCTAATGATAAAGTATCTTGATTTTGCAGAAAATGACAAATCATGAATTATATTTTTTGGAATATTCAAGGATGTGTCAGTGACTGTAGTGAATGTCTTGGTCACACATCTGTCCTTGTGACTTGCAATAAAAATAATTAATTGTATGATAAGCACCCACATCTACATAATGTCATAAGCTAATAAAGCATTTAATTTAATGGTTTAAGCTTAAATGATACTATCATTTTGCTCTCTTCTAGGACATAAGAAACCTTTTACCACACAATGTAGACTGACCACACGTTATTGTTGCTGTGGTTGTTGCTACTATATATTATATCTCTTATGAACATTTCTGTAGTGGAAAAATGTGAGTGTAGGTGAAGATAATGCCAATGTTGAGAATAGAAAACAAGTAAAGTTCTCTGTTGAGTTTAATGTCTTGGATCTGCTGTAAAATTCTGGAGGTTGGGCCAAATGTTAAATCGACATGAGTGATTAGATTGATGTGAGGTTGGAAGAGTAAGGTATACGAGGCAAAATATAGAAATAATGATTTCCAAGCAAAATTTATAATTTAGGATTTACTTGTTATTTCTAGAATTTTTCTTTTTTGTTTATATATATATTTTATTTATTTTCTTTCTCCTATGGAACGAGAAAGAGATTAAAAAATTATAATTCCAAATTTTTCGAATATACTGAAACCTTAAGTAGACAGTAGTGGATGAATCTCAAATATTATAGAGTCGAACTCCAATAAGAAAACCGTCGAAATGAACCGTAAACTAATTGAGTAAAAGCACTTTTCTATAAGTAAACCATTCCAAATTTTATATATTAATTTTTTTAATCATACATTAATTAGAAGTTCACTCTTTAATTAGTAATTCAGGAAAAGAGATTACAAATAAGTATTTTTTTTCTTTTTCTTATAAGAATAAATCTTATGAGAGTTTTAGGATTTGGATCCTAAATCCGATCCCCAAACAATACAATTTAAGGAAGAAAATAAATCAATAAATAGAAATCCAAGACTTATTTTTATAAGAAAAAAACAAAATTTTGTATACAATTACCAATTGGCAAAAAGAGTTAAATATGTGTCTATGAAAGATATGTGGTTCATATCAACAAAAATAGATTGTGGATTAGATTGCAAAAAAATTCAACTCCTAAAATTGTGGATGCAGAGACCTTGCACACACATAAAAATCACAAGAGGTGATAAAATTACATCATATTAACATAAGTTTTACTCCCTCTGTTTCATTACAAATATCATTTAAGATTTTTCCATACGAATATAGAAGTTATTATAGAGGTCATGGTCAAATAGTTAGCAACTTATGAAAATGTATTTACGACCATATAAACATGCATTTTATATACATGAGCTCGGGTTACTTTATATAGACACTGTGCAGTGACAGAGGCAAACATATGTTTTAGAGAGAAGGTCAGTATTAATATTAGGACAATTGGCAAAATAACCAAATATGAGAGAGATATTGGAAAAATGACTATGGTGTCAGATTCGTTAAGGAAATAACATTTTCGTGGTGTGGAAATGGCATAAACGCCCTTCGTACATAGGTGAGAAAGTAGAACGTGGGCTGCGTAATTTCCGCTAGGGGGACAAGAAAATATCATGTGTCGGAGATGTTTGAGAACTTGACATTATTGGGACATGTTTCTAACTTATATTACATGTAATTTTAGGAACAATTTTGAATGTTTGAATTTCATCGCTGACGCAGCACTTACAATTGGACTGTCATTACGTTGTATCTATAGGAAGCACGAAATAATAAAAGAAAACATCAGATGAATCTTTATGTAATAGAGCCTAAGTAGTCATATAGAACCCAGTGGACGTGAATGAAAACTTGGAACATAAAAATACCTACACTTACCATGTTGAATACATGGCCACCTGTTTTATAACAATCAATGCAATATTGATATAATTGTTTGTGCCATGTTAAAATACACCAATATTAAAAGTTTCAATGTGACAAACACATACACTATAAGTACCCCTAAAGTAGGAAACTAAACCCTAAATACTAATATAGAACCCAAGGGGTGTGAATGAAAACTCAGATCATAAAGAAGGAGGAACCCAAGGGGAAAACCAAGACAAGACACTTACAATGATGATACATACCCCTAACAGTTTATCTTTTCAACAGACATGTTTTTTTGTTATATTTGATTACATTAAAAGAGGAAGAAATGATGGAAAACTAAACTCTAAGTAAAAATGGAGGAACCCAAGGGAAAAACCAAGGCATAACCCTTGCAATGAAGATGCAAAATCTTAACAATTTATCTTTACACTATACATGTTTTCGGTTATATATGATTTCATTGGAAGAAAGAGAAATAAGGAAAACTAAACCCTAAGTAAAAGGGAGGAACCCAAGGGAAATACCGCAGGACCCTTGCAATGAAGATGCATAACCTTAACAAATTATATTTTCAGTAGAAATGTTTTCGATTATATCTGATTTCATTAGAAGAGGAAAAAATAAGGAAAACTAAACCCTAAGTAAAAGGGAGAAACCCAAGGGGAATACCAAGGCAGGTTCCCCAACTATGATGATATATAATAATTAATGCAATATTTTCTCATATAATGGTTTATATGAAAACCCGACCAAGATACATATATTGATTGTAATATACTATTAAGAACTGTAATCCCCACAATATTACATGCCGTCTTGTAAAAGTAGGTGTAATACGCGAGAGCAAAAACCCATACAAACATATACCATACATAACATAATTTTCATGGTTCCAACAAGCTATACTACTATACTGCTGCAACTACTGTACCAATAACAACCGAAAACGTGATAAATCATAGTCTGGTGAAACAAACCACAAAAGAAAAGTAGAAAATAACACATGAATGCTCAGATATGAGAATAATTGGCCTCATATGCTCCTTGCCTGAACAACCGGCTGGAACTGAGGGTTTGCCATGATTTCAGCATATGACAAGATTTCCCTACGACAAAGAAGATGAACAGTTATGGAAATGAATAGTTAGGGTTAGGAGAGAGAGACCTTTATTCCTGAGAACATAAATTGAGAAAATTGAGTATGAGACATAGTAGAACCCTTACTGAAATTAAGAGTATGACAATCTAATGGTGGAGAAGAGGTTGAAATTATTCAAGAGGATGTTGAACAGTAACGCAGATGAACAGTTAGGGTTAGGAGAGAGATATTTATTTTCGTATTCAGAAATTGAGGAAAATTTAGTAGGAGAAATACTCGTTCCCAAACTGAAAATCTGAGTATGCCGACGTAATGGGGGAGAAGTGTTCGCAGTTGTTCCAATTCCGCCGTCGTGGACCTTCAATCAAGACGAAGATTGTATTAATTTGCTACAGTGAGAGGTAAGTATTAAAAAACCAGGTCCTTCAACTGGTATTTATATCCGAGAACCATACCTTGAGACTCGTCCAGAAGAAACTCACACTCAGCAATTGAAGGAATTTTTCTTTGTTGGGAAAACACACTGATAATGGTTGAGTGTTGCAGATATCGTTTATGAATTGGAATGCACGCATTTTTGGGAAAAACCGGTTTGAAATAAATGTAATAAATTTTAAAGAAGAATGTGTGAAAAAATTGTCGAAAAGGTTTTACAAAATTTGAAAATGTAATGATGAGACCTATATAATTGGTCGGTATAGAGGTCAGACCCTACAGGAGGAGTAAAATGATATTTTGGCAACCTATCTGACATGCAATGTGTAAAAAAATTATTTACCTAATAACATTTGTTTATGTGGTCATCTACTGCAATTTTCCATTAATATATTTATACAATAATATTAAATTATTTATATGCAATATAATTTTACCATTTGAAAAAAATTCAAACATTTTAGTTACACTATTAGGTTTTAATAAATAAAGTAGAACCAAAAATGATATCCTTATTATTGTAACCCTCATAAATTATATAAATTAAAATTGTTTTTGTAATAATATATGTAGTTTGTAAGTCTTTATTTTTTTTTGTGAACAAATTATGCTCCAATGAATAAATCATTTTTTAAATATAAATGATGTAAATATATAGTTTTAACTTAGGATAAATGGGTCAATTTTACCATTTCGAACCAAATTAGCAATAAACACAAATTAATTAAGCTATATAAACAAAATTTTGAAAAGTCATGGCACCCTCTTAATAGTGTAACTCACTGACTATAAGTTTCTTAAATATAGAAATTATAGATGTATAACCGATTTGATCCATTAATTTTAGACACTAAATATATATAACTCAGATCAATTTTAAGCGTTTAAACCATATTACCGATTTGATCCATCGATTGTAATAAACTGGGACGTCTGGATGTTTACGAACACCTAA
This sequence comes from Barbarea vulgaris, assembly GCA_963667165.1. Classification (NCBI taxonomy): domain Eukaryota; kingdom Viridiplantae; phylum Streptophyta; class Magnoliopsida; order Brassicales; family Brassicaceae; genus Barbarea; species Barbarea vulgaris. Next base: position 6,734,611 of record OY763887.1, read on the forward strand.
TTGGACTCATAAACACAAATTAGATCAATTGTTGAACCATGAGACACTACAATATACATACATATACATCTGTGGTTGAACTAGACAATATTAAATTTAGATAATTGTCCACATGGGTCATTTTTGAAAACTAATATGTTATTTGGTACTAGAACTATTCATAATTAGGAGAATGGGAACGAGACCACTGTCAGTGTAATACAATTGCTCTTCTCACAACCTTCTATTTCCCCATCGAAAATGACCCGTAGGGGTAATGTAGAGTCATGTCCTATTTGTTGTATCTCTTTCAGATTGAAGGTCTGTGCGTTTGTTTTTTATGAGTTTATTGGTGTACGTCTCAACTTTAAAATGGTGTATGTCTCCAGTTTAACATGGTGTACGTCTCCAAAGTATTCCAGACATTTGTCCATTGTACCCAATACACTGCAACATACATTTTACCATAACTTAAAAACTTAATAAAATTAAAAAATTTCAAACTAGTTCCCAACACAGACATAGTTATCATTTTTAAATATTAAAGTTTCTTGTGGTGTACGTCTTTACCTTCATATGATGGTCGGCTTTAGTTTTCCAAGCTTCCAAACTTTCAAACTTAACAAACTTACATTATCCCGCATTTGATGTGAAATGTGTACGTTCTTTACTTTAACATGGTGTACGTCTCTTGTTTTTCATGGTGCACGTCTCCCGTTTTACATGGTGTACGTCTCCATTTTTTCTTGGTGTACGTCTCTACTTTAAAATGGTGTATATCTCCAGTTTAACATGGTGTACGTCTCCAAAATATTCTAGACATTTGTCCATTGTACCCACATTTAAATACAATAGCTCGAATACACTGCAACATATATCTTACCATAAATTAAAAACTTAATCAACTTAAAGTTCTTCAAATTAGTTTCCAACACAGACATAGTTATCAGTTTTAAATAATAAAGTTCTATCATACAAAATACCAAACCTTCACTTCTTCACTTCTTCTCTGTTGAACGAACAAACGTATAATATGCATCCATAGTGGTACGCTTGTAAATACCACTCACCATTAAGAGTTGTTTTTAATCGGTCAATGACATTTCTCGTAATTTTAATTTGTAAGTGAGGGCACGCTTGTTATCTCACAATCCATGAATAGTTTACGATTCACTTTCACCCAATTATAAATAATGTTTCTCCTTACTTTCTAATTAATTTCAAAAAAACATCCCTATCAGATAAATTAACCCTATTAAATTCTGAAGTCTCTTTTGTTATTTTTAATAATAACTTTTTACTTTGTCATTTTCCAAAATAAAATCCTTTTTTAAAAGTTTCCATTTACCTAATTCACTTTAAAAAAAAAATCTCGTACAGCCAAGAAGTATATTATTATATTTCAAAGTATTCTGACCAGCACACGTTTTCTATTTTATTCATAAAAATAAAAATATCATCCATAATTGATTACCAACTCTGCTGGATGAGACGAAGGAATGTTAAGGATAATGACAATTATACCCTCAAGTTTTTCACTAGCAAGTTGATTTTCTTTTGTCGTCGTGCGCTCTAGTCTCTCTCAACATTACCAAAGTCAAATAAGAGTAAGGCTACTTCCGTAATTCACTCCGATATTCAATATGTTGTCGAACACTAAGATCAAGCCACGTCGATAGTCAATTATTAATCCGACCAATAAATCTCGCTTCAATAATATAAGGAGCGCCGCAGAGGATCGTAGCCTACCTGGCATAGCATACATCTTCGTGGCTCTCTGTCGGAAGGGTCCTCTTCTATTCCCACAGATTCTTTAATCAGTCTATAGTCAAATTTTTACACCTTCTTCTTCGTCGTCTTTAACCTCGCTTCTTCTTTGATCTCATGTTTCTGTGAATAGATTAATCGCTTCTTCAATTCCACCACTATGCAATCCGGTGAGTTTCTGGGTTTTCTTCATTTTCCCCCTTTTGCTTCCAAATTATAAAACTTTTGTATATTTTAATGACTAAAGGTTAAATCTTTCGTATTGTTTGTTTTAATCTCAGAATATGAGATTACTACTCTATACCAAGAAGCTCAGACCCGTTGGTTGAAACCTCCTGAAGTTTTCTTCATACTGAGGAATTATGAAAAAAATCAACTTACACATAAGGCTCCTCAAAAGCCTACAAGTAAGTTTTTTTTTTGACTTGGTTCTCTGACTTTACTGGTTTTGATTTTTGATTCTAGGTTTGATCAAATTTTTCTCAAACTCTTGTCTCAGGTGGGACTTTGTTACTTTTCAATAAAAGGGTTCTGAAATTCTTCCGTAAAGATGGTCATCAATGGCGTAGAAAGAGAGATGGTAGAGCTATTGCAGAAGCTCACGAACGACTTAAGGTAATAGGCCTCAAATTGTTGCTGGTCTCTTAGATGTTAATTTTGTTAGTTGTTAAGACTAGATATGTTGAATTACATTGCTTTGGAAGCTTGCCTGAATGTATATGTATCCAAGATAATGTCTTTTGCAACTTAAGAGATGTTGTTAAGGTTGTTAATGAGTCTTTTGATGTGTTTGAGAATAGGTGGGGAGTGCTGAGGCCTTGAATTGTTATTATGCACATGGAGAGTATGATCCTACTTTTCAGAGACGTATCTACTGGATGCTAGATCCGTGAGTCATGTACTCTTACTTTTTATGTTACTCCTATTATTCTCAAAAATGTAATCTTTTATAACATAATGTTTGCTATTTGTATCAGGGAATACGACCATATAGTCCTTGTTCATTACAGGGATGTAACCGATCGAAAGGAGGTAAGAAATACTTGTAATACTAAAAGGTAACTTCGGTTTCGTTGTATGACGTGATGGTTGGCTTAACTCTTTAGGGAACTCAAGGTAGTGGACAAGTTTTACAGTTTTCACCAGCTCTTTCAACTCTCTTTTCAAGTCCAAGCTCTATCGGGACTCAGAATGCGAGCTACAATCACTACGTTGGTGATTCTACTGACATACATCAGCATTCATCTACTTCGCCGGGCACTGCAGAGATTAACTCTGACCTGGAAGGCAGTACAAATTCTTCTGAGTATAAAGTTAGGCAGGCTCTGAAGAAGCTTGAGGAACAACTTAGTATTGGAGAAGATAATGTTAATTCTGTAGATCCACTCTATGTTCAATCGGAAAGTCTCGATAGTCTCCAATTCTTGGACATCGATAACCTTGCTCAACCAGCAACTGTTTATCAGAGACCAGAGAATAACAAGCTAGAGAGATGTTATGGAGGGTATATTGGAGCCGAATACCATTCTAACAATCTCATGGTCGTAAAGAATGGTTCAGGTACGCCAAAGTTATACATCAGTGTTTTGTTCCTATTTTCTCACTGTAGCAGACTTTATAGATGATCTATGATTTGTTTATTTATATAAAGTAGCTTCAGCATGACCTTGAAGCTTTGTCATGTTTCCTTCCTTCTTACAGGTGGTGCAGGAGGGAGTGGAGATCGACAGTCCGAATCTTGGACAAATGTGCTGGAGGCATGTGAGGCATATATACCTCGTAACTCTGAGGTAACTTTTTCGTATACTTTTGAAATGTGGGATCAAACAAGGGAGACTGTTTTGTATGTGTTAATTTGTTTGCAGAAATAAATAACAGAAGGAATCATAACAGTGACTTTATATAGAGGAATACGGCGAATAAACCAGATGTGTTATGGTTTTTAGTCTCTAATAGCATCTGAGAGTAGATTTTACTATCTGACAAGTAAAAAGTTTGTAATCTAGGGAAGCACACTAAATTCTGCGGAAGGAGTGTTAGCGGGAGTGCAGGATGATTCTAACTGGAGTTACAACACTCAGGATGACCAATGTATGGCATCTCTTTTGCTAAAGAATACTGTTAGGCTTCATACCTTGTTTAACGTCGGTCAGTTCTGATAGTTGTCTTAAATTTCAGCCAAATTTTTTTTGCCTCAAGAACTTGGTTCTTTCAAAGTTCCTGCTTTTTATTCTGCACTGGGAGCTCCAGAGAATAATGCCGAGTACTGTAGAATGATGGATAATGGAGGGAAAAAGGAGCTGCCTCTCGAGCAAGAAATGAGACTGACTGGTGCAGATAGACAAATGTTTACTATCCAAGACATATCACCGGAGTGGGGTTATGCGAATGAAACCACAAAGGTCTAGTCTCTTACACCACCCTTAATATTTCGTTGAGATTTTCTGAATTATGTGGAAGTGCATAAATCTACTCTCATGTTGGATGTACATTAGAATTATGTGATTTTCTTGCTTATTTGGAACAAATGTTGATCAGTTGGGTTTTCCGTTTTGAAATTTCATTTTGACGATGCAGGTGTTAATCATTGGATCATTTCTCTGTGATCCAACAGAATCTAGATGGTCTTGCATGTTTGGGAATGCTGAAGTTCCTTTTGAGATCATTAAGGAAGGTGTTATCCGGTGTGAAGCCCCTCCATGTGGTCCCGGAAAAGTCAATGTATCCATTACTTCTGGAGATCGACTCGCGTGTAGTCAGATAAGGGAATTTGAGTATCGTGCCAAGCCTGACACATGTTACCCTTGGTGCAGTATACCACAGACCTGTGACATGTCCAGAAGTTCAGATGAGCTTTTATTACTTGTGAGGTTTGTGCAAATACTTCTATCAGACTCACAGTCAGAAAGAACAAGTAATCAAGAGTCAGGCATTGATAAGTTGTTAAAGAAACTGAAAGCTGATGATGATCAATGGAGCCATGTCATAGAAACGATCCTAGATGGCAGTGCATCATCAACAAGAACAGTTGATTGGCTTCTACAGGAACTGCTTAAAGACAAGTTAGATACGTGGCTGTCTTCAAGATCCCAAGATGAAGATCAAACAACTTGTTCTTTGTCAAAGCAAGAACAAGGCATTATCCATATGATTGCAGGTCTTGGCTTCGAGTGGGCTCTCTATCCAATCCTTGGTCATGGAGTCAGTGTGGATTTTCGTGATATTAACGGATGGAGCGCTCTTCATTGGGCTGCACGATTTGGGAGGTGAGCAGCCTATAAAGAGTAGATCAACACTGTCATTTCAACATTTTTGATTCGGATAGAAAATATTGTCTTGATGTCACTCACTTTCCTAGGTTTCTGGCAAAATGGTCTGATGTCTTAGGATTATAAGTAAAAGATTCTTTTTCACTTGATCATTGTCAAAAAGAGTATTAGATGGTTATCAGACAATAGCGTCAAATGAATCTAATAACTGATACTCTTTTCTTTGCTGTGGCAGTGAACAAATGGTGGCTGCCCTCATAGCTTCAGGGGCATCAGCTGGAGCAGTGACTGATCCCAGTTCACAAGACCCGGCTGGTAAAACTGCAGCTTCAATAGCTGCCTCTAATGGCCACAAGGGTCTTGCAGGTTATCTATCAGAGGTTGCATTAACAAACCATCTCTCATCGCTCACACTTGAAGAAACTGAGATCTCTAAAGACTCTGCTCAAGTGCAAGCAGAGATAACTGTGAATTCCCTCTCCGAACCAAGTCCTCCCGGGAGTGCGGATCATCATTCAATGAAAGACACACTGGATGCAGTGAGAAATGCAGCTCAAGCAGCTGCAAGAATCCAGGCAGCTTTTCGTGCACATTCATTCAGAAAGCGAAAACAGAGAGAAGCAGCTATGGCTGCTTGCTTTAAAGAGTATGGGATCTATTGTGAAGATATCGAAGGGATCTCAGCCATGTCAAAGCGAACGTTTGGAAATGTCCGAAACTACCATTCAGCAGCTTTATCCATTCAGAAGAAGTACCGTGGGTTTAAAACTCGAAAAGAATTTCAGGAGCTTCGCCAGAAAGTTGTTAAGATACAGGTAGTTAACAGCTTTAGTAAAATAGAAGATAGTTGTTTCCCAGTAAAGCCATTGACGTCTCCTGCAGCTTTTAATTTCTTGTTCTGTTTCTGGCAGGCTCATGTGCGAGGTTACCAAATAAGGAAGCATTACAAAGTTATCTGCTGGGCAGTAGGTATTTTAGATAAAGTTGTACTAAGGTGGAGAAGAAAAGGTGTTGGACTAAGAGGATTCAGGCAAGACGTAGAAACTACAGAAGACAGTGAAGACGAAGACATTCTCAAGGTGTTTCGTAAGCAGAAAGTAGATGGGGCAGTGAACGAGGCTTTCTCTCGTGTTCTATCGATGGCTAATTCTCCAGAGGCTCGCCAGCAATACCACCGCGTTCTCAAGAGATATTGTCAGACAAAGGTGAGTAGTTTATAAATTAATCACAGTGGACTTGTTTCTCTTCATAAGCTAAGATAAAGTTATATGAACCTATCAAATAATGTGTTTGCAGGCTGAGCTTGGAAAAACAGAGACATTAATTGGAGATGAGGATGATGCGTTGTTCGATATAGCTGATATGGAAGATGACACTTTGTTTGCACTGCCTTCTTGAGGAGGAAGGTCAGGCAAGCACAGCTGTATGGATTTAGAGGTTTAATAGTCTGTAGATTTATCAAGTTTCAAGAGTGATTAGTTTTAGATTATAGAGTTGCATAGAAGAGGAAACTCTTGTTAGTAACTTAGTAGTATCTGTAAATGATCTTATTGGGGCTATTAACTTTTAAAATCTTTAATGGTTTGATGTGGTAGAGAAACAAAACAATGTAAATACAAATTTGTGATTGCATTTATTTAGGTATTTACTCATGTGTTTCTTGTTGTTTTTTTTTTTTTTTTTTTTTATATATTTTCTATCCTAAAAGGTCTATGTTAAACAAGTAAAATAGTGTGAATATTTTTTTTCATCCTCAAACATACATATTTTTTTGGTACCTAATTGGTTTTAATCACATTGGAACACTACAATTAAGGTAGCATAGTAAACATAGTAATCAAATAATAATTTTATTTAGCTAAATAATAATTTATCAAGTACAACTACAATCCCAGGGAAATCAAGTGGGGTATCTTACATTTTCCTTCTTATGATTTCATAAAAATAATAAATTTATTTAGCTAAATTAAAATAAAATACTTACAAAAAAATTGGTCTCAAAATAGTTAAATCAAGAATTATAAATGTCTAAAACATTATCAGTATAAAAAAACAAATAAAAAAAGGTAAAATCAAAATTTATGCTGGTTCTTAATTAAAAGCCAAAAACATATACAAGTGACACGTGCGTCATAGCATTCGTTAGATTTACGCAAAGCAGTACTAGATTTGATGATTCAATAAAGCGTTCTTGTCGTCTTTCTTCTCCATTAACACATGCGCACTTTAGCAACCACCGCTCACAGATGCTTCTCGTTGTGATAGAAGAAGAAGAAGAACTAAGAAGCTTTACTTTTCTCAAATCTCACTCCGACTTTTTCAAAATCTGTATGTTCTTCTTCCTCTTCGTTGATTTCTACTTTTGATTCAAAAGCTTCCTCGCTTTTTTTTTTCTTTTCCAGATTTGTTTCCTTAACTGTTCGTGTTTGCCTTTTGGATTTTTCCCTCTGATCATCCGATTTTGGAATTTTTTTTTTGTTTTTTTTTCTGATTTAGCTTTGATTGCTTCTAATTTTGTTTGTAATCTGAATCTTAGGTGACGTATGTGGGGACTGCAACGAGAATCATCGTCGATGTACAAGAGAACGACGTCATCGAGAGATTATAATCCGATGGTTGACGTTGAAGATAGCTTAGGTATGAACATGCATCATTTTTTTTTTTTGTGTGTGGTTATAAGTTTTTATAATAAAACTATGAATCTCCAAATTTCGAATTCGTCTTCAGGTTTATTGGAAAATGAGGTGAACATGGAAACAGAAACCACAAATCCTCCATGGAAATGTTCTCTCCCTCACGTCTTAGTAGCTACAATTTCTTCGTTCTTATTTGGTTACCACTTAGGGTTCGTGATTTTGATTTTAAACTCTTCTTCTTCTTCTTCTTCTTTAACTTAAAATAGTATTATTATTTATTGAAGTTTTGGTTTCTGTTACAGAGTTGTGAATGAACCACTTGAAAGTATTTCTTCTGACCTTGGTTTTAGTGGTGATACATTATCTGAAGGTATTATTATTTTTATATACTTTGTTGCTTTCTATTTTCATTGGTTTTTAGTCATCACTATAACTAATTTTATTAATTTCTGTTTGCTTCTTCATATGGTGAAGGCTTAGTGGTTAGTGTATGTCTTGGTGGTGCATTTATCGGATCTTTATTCAGCGGCAGTGTTGCTGATGGACTTGGACGTCGCAGAGCCTTTCAGATTTGTGCTTTGCCTATGATTTTAGGTGCTTTTGTTAGGTAACTTCTGAATTTCCTCCGACCTCTGCTTATTAAACTGTAGCCAAGGCTTTAGATCATTTCCTAGAAAGATCTTTTTGAGATTCCTGGCTAGTGTATCTTTAACCTAGACTTACGAGCTGTTCATTACAAATGATATTTTATCAAATCCTGTTATTACGCTTAAAACTGTTGACCATTTCTGCATCAGAGATTGAACTCATGCCTTCATATTTCTAGTGACTGTTAGTGTACATAAATGGAGAAAAGACGTACAGTGCTGACCGAAACAATTTTTTTGCATAGCTCAATAATCTTACCACCTCGCAAGCCTCCGTTATATATTCTGATCCCACTCAATCATATATGTTCTGATGTGGCATGTGTATTTGATGTTTCCATAATTCCATTAGTTTGATTTGTTGCTTATGCTAAAATGTGTTTCTCTCAGTGGAGTTAGCAACACCTTAGCTGTTATGCTTTTGGGAAGATTCTTGGTTGGGACTGGCATGGGTCTTGGTCCACCTGTGGCAGCACTCTATGTGACAGAGGTATATCAATGCAGGCTGATTATGGATCTTACTCTGCAACAAGTTTGGAGCCGTCTGACTTCTTATTCAAATTTCCCAAATATTGACTAGGTATCACCAGCTTTTGTTAGGGGAACATATGGAAGCTTCATACAGATAGCTACATGTCTGGGACTTATGGCAGCCCTTTTTATTGGGATCCCAGTCCATAACATCACTGGTTGGTAAGAAACTATTACCTTTTGTAGAATCTATCTCAATCTCTCTAAATTATAATTTCAAAAGTTTTGATCATCTATGTTGTTAATGGCACAAGGTGGCGTGTCTGTTTCTGGGTATCAACAATTCCTGCTGCAGTACTCGCTCTGGGGATGTTCCTTTGTGCTGAGTCTCCCCAGTGGCTATTCAAGGTATGAACTCTACATTAACGTTCTGTCGTTGTTGAGCCTGGAACCTGCACTGAATTTTACATTACTGCTCCTGCTTCCTTTCCTTTTATGATAATTATCTTTCAAATGCTCATCATCTTATGCAGCAAGGGAAAATAGCTGAAGCCGAAGCCGAGTTTGAGAGGCTGCTGGGAGGGTCTCATGTGAAAACCGCAATGGGAGAGTTACACAAACTAGAACTAGACAAAACAGATGAACCAGATGTTGTGAGCGTCTCAGAGCTGTTATATGGTCGGCATTCAAGAGGTATAATAACTCTTTTTCTTTTTTTTCCCCAAGAAAGTAACTGCAAACATGTAATATTAATTTTGCGTCTATTTGTTTCCTGTATAGTACTTTGTTATTCACTTGTTCCTTTTGCAGTTGTTTTTATTGGATCAACCCTGTTTGCTTTGCAACAGCTATCTGGTATAAATGCTGTTTTTTATTTCTCTTCTACCGTTTTCAAAAGTGCTGGAGTACCATCAGATGTGGCCAATATATTTGTTGGAATCTCAAACCTCTTGGGTACAGTAGCCTTCTCCTCGACTGTTTTTTTTCCCTTCGTCTTTTTAATTATATTGATCTTGGATTTTAACACTATTGTGATTTATCAGGATCTGTAATCGCAATGTTGCTGATGGATAAAGTAGGAAGAAAACTTCTTCTTCTTTGGAGTTTTATTGGCATGGTGCGTTTTACTTTTATTTAAGATGTGCTTTGTTTCCATTTTTCTTATTATCAATGCTAATATGTGTATATTGCTTTGATGTGTATAGGCAGTAGCAATGGCACTTCAAGTTGGTGCTACAAGTTCATACTTACCACATTTTCCGGCATTGTGTTTATCTGTCGGTGGCACTCTTGCGTAAGTGTTTGTTGGAACTGAAATTTGTCTTGCATATTTGGTTGGTTCTAAATACAAATGTCATTTCTGATACAGGTTTGTGCTAACATTCTCCTTAGGAGCTGGTCCGGTACCAGGTTTACTCCTCCCTGAAATCTTCCCAAGTCGAATTAGAGCAAAAGCTATGGCTTTCTGCATGTCTGTGCATTGGGTAAATAATAATAAGCCTGTCATTTCTATCATCTCACGGATTGTGTTTTTGTTCCTAACATTGCTGAACATTGTTGGTTTTGGTTGGACAGGTGGTAAATTTCTTCGTGGGTTTACTCTTTCTGAGGTTGCTTGAGAAGCTTGGTCCTCGGCTACTATACTCGATGTTCTCGACGTTCTGTTTAATAGCGGTGATGTTTGTAAAGCGAAACGTGATTGAAACCAAAGGAAAAACTCTTCAAGAGATCGAGATTTCTCTGCTAGCAAAACCATAAGTATGTTTCCACTTTCCTACGTATTCCTTAACTGTCTTGTTGGTCACTGTTGTAGATCAAATATGCTCTAAAAAATAATCGGGTTTACGGTTGAGTTAGCTAAATTCTATATCTATGAAACAATGTCAGGATTGGTATGATTGTTCTTATTTCACTAAAAGAGAGAGCTCTTAGTAAAGTAGACAATTTTTAAAGTATAATTGTCTTCAACATGAAGAATGGACACAATTCTGCTTCACAAAATCTTTGCTTACACGGTTTGATTTGAAGAAATCCTTTCAATATCCGGTTTTGTAAAAATAAATCTTCATGTCTTTCCAACACCAAGATCATGTTGGGTTAATCAAATCACACACCCTCAAGTCAACATTTCTAGAGTACTGACTGCAGAATAATCGGTGACTGGTCTAATCTCCATGCTCACCTTGCAAACAAGGTTTCTAAAGCCAATCCGTTTTTCGACAGTTTAAAGCAAGACATGACATAAACCGGTCGGGCATAGCCCTCGCAAAGACTGACTTTAAGCAAAATTTTGTTCCCGGAAGAGACTTTTAGCATCCCAGCATGATGATAGTCTCACCTGAAGTTTGTCTTTAATGTATCCTAATTAAAAGGACTTGTTTGGAACCACTGAAACATTCTATTAATCCGAAATACATCCCTAATTAACCTTCATTTGTTATCCTATTTATTTAATTTTTTTAATGTGATCATGAGCTTAACGTTCTCTCATTTTCTTCCAAAGGTTATATTTATATATATGATTTAAGAAATGGATTACTTGCCCTCAAACATCATTATACATGTTAAGGCAGTCTATATCTCACCACATTGTTCTTTTGAAGCTTTTATATATGAAAAGACAATAATAATCTACATAAAAAAGGTGATGATTTATTGTGATAATGTTGGTGCCCACATATTTGTGTATAAATACGGTCTTTTATTCTCGTATGAAACACGTTGCATTCGATTATCATTTCATACGAGAGATGGTTCAGTCGGGTTTCCTACGGGTGTCGCATGTTGTCTCCAAAGATCAACTAGCTGATGCTCTTACCAAGCCGGTGTCTCGGTCTCTTCTTCGATCAAATTTAGACATGATTGGGTTCACTGTTCGCTCATCTTGCAAGGACGTATTAGAGTGAAATCGTATAAGTAAATATACGATAGCACATTCTAAAATATCTTAGGCTCCAAGTTACATATATTTTGTATATCATAGTTTTTCTTACCTCTAGCATTGTATAACCTATATATTACTATGTAATTCTTGAATCTAATATAACACATTATTACAACTCTAATAATGAGTTGTTGGATCATTTAATTCAAATCAATCCCATCTAATCTGTAGATGAACTTGCGTTTTCATGAAATAATCTTATTTGAATAAATACTATGAGTTCACTCCAAAAGAAAAGAATAATATTATGACTATTTTTTTTTATCAAATAATTTTCTCTGATCATTATTTTCGGAAATACTTGTGTTCCATGACCAAGTAACGCTGAATTCCTACGGGAAAAAATTTAAAACCACATATTTTTTTTTATTTTTTTTCCCCTTACAGAACCACCATACAAAAAAAAAAAAAAAGACAATAAGTGAGGACATAATTTGCTAACCACCCATTCAGAAAAAGAATGTCAAAAATAAACACAAGTTGAAACTTATAAATTCACAAATTTATAAGCTTATTCTTCAACAACAACAAACACCATTTGTTATTGCCAAGTGCAAAACGTAAAAAACAAAAAAAACAAAAAAAAACAAAAAATAATAATAATAAAAATGAAAGAGTCAACAAGACTCTTATGGACACTATCCATCATTGTTTTGGTGTTAGCCGTTTCTAAGGCAGTGTCAGGGCAAAACAATGATGCTACATTGGAAGATACAGAGATTGGTAGCAGACGTGAAACCGCCGAACTGCAAGACGGAAAACGCAAGGGTAGAGGTGGTGCTGCCGCGGCAGGACCTGAGATGAATTGGCCCGGAAAATTCGAGTTATTTCTCAAGAGTTCTGGTGTATCAGCCATGCACGCGATTCTGATGCCATTGATCAACCAAGTCCAGTTTTACGACGCAACCATTTGGAGAATTTCACAAATCAAGTTGCCTCCAGGCGTACCTTGCCATGTTTATGACGAAAAGGCTAATAAAGTTGATTGCTGGGCTCATTCCGTCCTTGTCAATATTGAAACTGGAAAGATCAGGGGTCTAACGGTAACCAAATTATTATTATTATTATTATTATTATTATTATTATTATTATTTAGCCGGCTCAAAAGTATATATGAGCCATAAAATACACTAATGTTTTCATTAGTTTATTGCTGATTCTTTGCAAAACCACATCTTGCACATGCCTAAATATGACTTTGGTTATAATTAGTTCATGGTTGATCTGATGGATTTAAATGGAAAACATGACAGCTTTCAACGGATACATGGTGTTCATCGGGAGGTTTAACCGTGAACGGAACTTTGGTAAGTACCGGAGGATTCCAAGGAGGAGCAAACACTGCAAGGTTTCTTGCCCCTTGCGATACTTGTATATGGAAGGAATATCCAAAGGCACTAGCTGCAAAAAGATGGTACTCAACACAAGCCACTCTCCCTGATGGTAATTTCATCGTAGTTGGAGGCCGCGATGCTCTCAACTACGAGTATATCCTCCCAGAAGGACAAGAGAACAAGAAACTTTACGACTCGCAACTTCTTAGACAAACTGATGATCCAGAGGAAAACAATCTTTACCCATTTGTTTGGCTTAACACTGATGGTAACCTCTTCATTTTCGCCAACAATAGATCCATTCTTCTTAGCCCGAAAACGAATAAAGTACTCAAAGAGTATCCTCAACTCCCTGGTGGTACTCGTAACTACCCTGGTTCCGCTTCCTCGGCTCTTCTCCCTATCCGTCTCTACGTCCAAAACCCAGCTCGCATCCCTGCTGATGTCCTTATCTGTGGAGGCGCAAGACAAGACGCTTTCTACCGTGCTAATAACAAGAAAATTTACGATCCGGCCTTAAAAGATTGTCTAAGAATGAGCCTCAACAGTGCTAAACCTGCATGGAAAACAGAGACAATGCCAATGTCTCGTGTGATGAGTGACACTGTGATCCTCCCTAATGGAGAAGTTCTTATCGTTAACGGAGCAAGACGAGGCTGTTCAGGTTGGAACAATGGCAAAGAACCAAATCTTTCACCACTCTTGTACATGCCAGCTAAACCATTAGGCAAACGTTTCAAAACACTAGCTGCTTCCACTATCCCTCGTATGTACCATTCAACCGCAATCGCGCTACCCGATGGTAAAGTTCTTATCGGTGGTAGCAACACAAACGATGGATACAAATACGAAGTAGAGTACCCAACCGAGCTTCGTCTAGAGAAATTCTCACCACCTTACCTTGACCCGGCTCTAGCCAACATGAGACCAAGAATTGTAAACAACGCTACACCGAAACAGATTAGGTATGGACAAATGTTTAACGTAAGGGTTGAACTTAGCCAAAAGGACGTTACAAAGGAGAATGTGATGGTGACAATGTTGGCACCAACGTTTACAACACATAGTGTATCAATGAACATGAGATTGCTCTTGTTGGGTATAAATGATGTGAAGAATTTTGGTGGTGATAAACATCAAATCCAAGCCGTTGCTCCTCCTAGTGGAAATGTTGCTCCTCCTGGTTATTATATGCTCTTTGCTGTCTACAATGGTGTTCCTAGTGTTGGAGAATGGATTCAGATTGTTTGATTTCTGAATCTTCATATATTAATATTTTTACCTTATTTTTTTGACTACTGCATCCAACATATGTTTGTGATGTAAAACTTTTTCTTTGTTTTTGGTTTTTATGTTAAATAACTTTTTTTCTTTATACTCATGTAAATAAATTTTTGGATTCTTAATAATAATTTAATAAACATTTTGTTTTGGATAACTATTTGTGATTGAGATAGCAAATTTGAGAAAATTGTCAACTTTTTGGATAACCTTTTAGTTGTTTTTTTTTTTTTTAACGTCTGGATTTATTATTTATTGCAAATTATGAGAACTATTATATAGACGATTCTACCATGGACCATTTCTTCCGATCTTTATTAGATCCACGACAGATGACACTTCATTCTCCATGCTTTTGATGAACACTTTCAACTATCCACGACCTGGCGATACTTTCCTTTTTACGTAGAATCACGGCGAACATCGCTAGTTGTATATAGTTGGAGGTCTCATGTAAACTTGTCTCCATTAATTTACAAATTTGTTAATAGATCACATTATCTAAAACTCGAACCCCAGACCTCCGGGAACCCCAGACCTCCGGGTGTAGAACCATTAATTAACTCTTGGTAAACCTTTTTAGGTGTTTGTTAAATAATTTTATATTCTTCTAATAATATTTATCTTTTGGATATATAGCTGATTTGTGATTGAGATAAAAAAATTGAGAAAATTGTCAATGTAAAAAACTATAATTAGTTTAGTTACCAATGAAATTTTCCCATTTAGTTATAAATAATGTTAAGATATTTCTATTTTTTAGTTTAAAAAAAAAAACATTTCTATCAATTTTTTTAAGGTTAAAAATTTTCATTTCATAGCACAATAAAAAAAAATCAGAAAATTTAAATAGATGAGACATTTCTCACATATCACATAAAACTAATTTTTTTAGGTAATTCATGTTTAACCTAAATCCAGTAGCTTAGACATAATCTAATTAATTAAAATTTTAGTCTGAAACAATATTAATACGAGAATATTTCAATTTCATATAAATCTCCCCAAGAAAAAAACAAAAAAAAACAATAAGGGGCTGAGCTTTATCTCTAACCGTTGTTGTCACTTCCTCGCCGACGGAGGAAAACTTCTCACCGCTTGAAGATTCATTAACACACAGACAAATTCCTTCAACTGAATCACGACGAAGATGGTGAGGATCGTTCCCATGGCGTCTTCCCTCAGACCTTCCCTCGCCTGCTTCTCTTCTTCTCCTCGCTTCCCCGTTTCTCGGAATCTCTCTCGCACCCTCCGTAATCATCCTCCACCTTTTACATATATCATTGACTACACAGAATTGGAGATTTATGATTGTTTGATTAAATCAGTTGAAATCTGAAAATCTGATTCTTATCTTTAATTTGCTCATGATTTGAGACTTTGTAAGATTCTTCTTATGGTTGATTTGTTTATTCAATTTTTTTTCTGTGTGCAGATGTTCCTCAATCACAGCTCTTTGGATTGAATACTCATAAGCTTTTGAGAACAAGTGTTAAATGTTTAGGAGTAGCTGAATCTGGAAATGCAGCTCAAGCTAGTACAGCTGCTACTACACAAGATGATCTTCTTAATTGGGTTAAAAATGATAAGAGAAGAATGCTTCATGTTGTTTATCGTGTTGGCGATTTGGACCGCACTATAAAGTACATAACTTTTGATTTACTTGTGATTATATATGAGTTGATGTTTAGTCTCTTAAAATCACATTTGGTGGAGCATTAAGTTTAACAGAATCAATCTAATTGCTGCAGATTCTATACTGAATGTCTTGGAATGAAGCTTCTACGTAAGCGTGATATACCTGAAGAGAAATATACAAATGCTTTCCTTGGTTATGGACCTGAAGATTCACACTTTGTGATTGAGCTTACTTATAGTAAGTCATATACTGTAGTTCATTTAGCTCTAATGAGCTCAAGACTGTGGATTTTTGTATTTAGATGGTTGGCTTAGTCTTTTGAGTGTAATTTTGTTTACAGATTATGGAGTTGACAAGTATGATGTTGGGGCTGGTTTTGGTCATTTTGGTATCGCTGTTGACGATGTGAGTCTCTTATACAATCTATATGAAATGATGTCTCTTCTATGAAACAGTGTTTTACATACATGTCTGGATTTATACTTATTTTTGGACTTCATGGTCTTATTTCTAAGAAGTGAACTTTCTTTGCAAAAAAGGTGTCAAAAACTGTAGAGCTTGTAAAAGCCAAAGGAGGCAAAGTTACAAGGGAGCCTGGTCCTGTCAAAGGTGGGAAAACTGTAATCGCATTCATTGAAGATCCTGATGGTTACAAATTTGAACTCTTGGAAAGAGGTCCTACACCAGAACCACTTTGCCAAGTTATGCTCCGTGTTGGTGATCTCGATAGGGCCATAAAGTTCTATGAGAAGGTGAGTCCTATTGTTTTGAGAATGTGAGAGTTTATTGCCTTAACAATAAATTTGAGAATGCATTCGTATCTTCTGATCATAATCTGCTTGCTTTCTTTACAGGCTTTTGGAATGGAGCTTTTACGCACAAGAGACAATCCAGAGTACAAGGTAACTTGCAATGCCTTGCGGATCTATGTGTATGATCTATTCCAATTCAGTTTTTATGTTCAAAACCGCATACTATTGTTTGTTCGATCAGTTTGTTTTTTTTGTATAAACTCACTTACCATAAGTAGTTATTTTCAGTACACGATAGC
Organism: Barbarea vulgaris; assembly: GCA_963667165.1. Classification (NCBI taxonomy): domain Eukaryota; kingdom Viridiplantae; phylum Streptophyta; class Magnoliopsida; order Brassicales; family Brassicaceae; genus Barbarea; species Barbarea vulgaris. The sequence goes on from OY763887.1 coordinate 6,751,629, forward strand.
CATGATGGGATATGGTCCTGAAGATAAATTTCCTGTCTTAGAGCTCACATATAACTATGGTGTCACTGAATATGATAAAGGAAACGCTTATGCCCAGGTATTAGAAATTTGACTTTCTCTGTTTCTAGATTTCTTCTTTTTTTTTTTTATGTGAATGCTAGCCATAGTTATAACTAGTTTGCTTGTATTTTATTACTTTTAGATTGCAATAGGGACCGATGATGTGTACAAAACCGCAGAGGCTATAAAAGTCTTTGGGGGAAAAATCTTGAGGGAACCTGGTCCCTTACCAGGTATAAACACGAAGATCACTGCGTGTTTGGATCCTGATGGTTGGAAATCGGTAAGATATTGACGTATCGAGTGAGATTCATTTGATGTAAAGAGCTGAATATCGCGTTTTGAGTTGCATCGTGTTTTCAGTTGCTGACTTTTGGACTTTACAGGTATTTGTGGACAACATTGACTTTCTCAAAGAGCTGGAGTGAGAGGAGAAAGGAGAAAGAAGAAGAGCGACACCAAAAAATGGCTTATGAGGGAGGAGACAAGAGGTGGTGTTCGCTGTGTTACATCAGTTTTGAGGATTGATATAATCTCTCATTGCTGAGTATTTGTTCGAAGTGAATGGTTTGCTTTCCGAAATCTAGTGTAGTTCTACATGATGATTACTCCATATTGCGTCTTTGTATATTAGTTCCACTTATGTACTATTATTGCCATTAAATAAAATTATAAGTGGATGATACAATAAAGACAAAGGAAGATATGTATATCCGAAGTTGTAACTACAAAAGCTTATGCAAAATAATTTGGTACACTTCAAAAGTCACAAATAATTTGGTATACTTAACTCTTATCAATCTTTTTTACCGATTCGATTGGAAGCTTCCCGAAGGAATGAAAGTAGAAATGTTGATCTTGAAGAATCATATGGATTTGTCTGTCCCTAAAAAAAGTGTATATATTTCTTATTGACATAAAGTTATTCATATATTATGTTGTGAACCATTTAAAACTTACAATTTAACTTATAAAACAAATGATATTATGTAACTAATTCTCAGGCCTGGGGATTCGGATTTCGGATCAGATTCGGTTATAATTTTTTCAGATTCGGATAATTCGAGTAGTGGAGTTCATTATCCGTTTGAATTTTATAACTATTCGGTTCGGTTTCGGGTTCGGATCGGTTTTGGATTAACTTTTAGGAAAAAAATAAATACAAATTTGTTCAATTTTAATAAAATGTGGTTATATTTTGCAAAACATAACTTAACATTTTCAGATATCTAAGTTATTTCAAATATTTTTGTGATTTGGTATATTTTGCGTATAAAATTATGACTAAATATAACTAATCTTTTGGATATCTAATTTTATTTCAAGTTTTCGGATATACTATTCGGTTTTCGGTTCGGATCGGGTTCACTTCGAATAATTCAGGTAGGAGAATTCATTATCCGTTCAGATTTTAAAACTATTCAGTTTGGTTTCGGATTCGGATTTTTCGGATCGATTTTCGGATTTTCGGTTTTGTGCCCATACCTACTAATTCATATCAAATAAATATACAAACTCAAATGACTCCAAAATTTAACTTAATATATATAAACATGTTCTTCCTAAATTTATAAATCAACAAACCAATTTTTTACACATCACTGTAAATTATCATTTTAGGACATCATTTCTAATAAAACGCTTTATGGTGTAGTAGCAACAATATAATTGTTTTGTCTTAATGCATGAATACAAAGTATAAGATAATTAAATATCTTTTCCCCATCAGAATGGTAATTTTTCAAAAAGTCTTGAGAGTCGTTGCATATGATTCCTATTAGGTTTGGACATTTGGGTTTTAGATTGGGTTCATGTCGAGTTTTCCAAGTTTTGGGTAATTCGATCCTAGGAGCTTTGGTACTGATCAAATAATATATAATTTTGGATCGGATTTGATTAGGGACCCCTTCGGATTGGTTCAGTTCAAATATTGTTTTTTTGGATCTGAAATTTTTGAATACGAGCTCGGGTACTTTGTTAATCCAAACATACTCGGAATATCCGACAATATCCAAAATTTTCAACCCAAAAAATATTGTGGGTTAAGGATCCAAATCCGGTCCGAAACCCGAATGCCCATGCCTTATTTGTATTAGTATTATAGGTTTTTCTTCGGATGTTTCATATACATGTTTGGATCTTGGTATTTATCTGATATGATATCCGAACACATTTAAAATCTGGTGCCAATAGGGTAATAGGGAAGAACAGAACCCGATCCTAACCAAAAATTTCGGATTTGGTTCGGATCAGAATTTTGGGTCAAGTCTGGATCCGAATGATATGCTCATGCCTAATTCCATTTTTTTTGTTTTTAAAATCAGAAAGATTAATTTTCATTATGGTAGTAAATTTATACATATCAACACATTTTATATATGATATGTATAATATTGTCAGTTGTGGCATGAATATTTTTTTTTTCTCTTAATGTATGAATACAAATTATAAGAGATAACTTTGATTTTGCTTTCTTTCATTTCTTATTTATGAAAAAGGTAATTTTCAAATTGAATTTTAATTATTTTTATATAATTCATAATGAATTTTTGAATTATATCAAAAGAGTAATTTTTATAATGTTTTTTTTATAATTAATATGGTAGAAGTTGTAAATATCAATAGATGTTGTATATGTATGTATAGTATTGTCACTAGGTGCATGAATATAATTATTTTGTCTTAATACATGCATATAAATTATAAAGGGTGACTTTGATTATTTGTTCTTATTTTTTATTAAAAAAATTAATTTTCCAATATGACTTTTTATTTTTTTTTGTAATAGTCATTCAAAAAAAACATCTATCAAAACTAGAAAATATTATATTTTCCTTGGTTAACAAGATGCAATACGCGTCTTTTCAAACGGATGCTGACGCAACAACAACCTGTCTTTCTTATCAAAAGAATAATAACAATATCTTTTCTCGCCAAAAGGAAAACTAAAATCTGGTAATAAATAATTAAAAATAAAAGTTGAATTCTTTGAAGAGAATTAAGAAGTAAATCTTATATGTTTCCTTGTTAGCAACATGCAATATACGGATTTAACAGGGGCACTGATGTAACAGCACAAACCAGTAGACTATTTATATGTACTAGTTTTGGAGGATAGGTCTAAGCCCCAATACACAATCAAACTTGTTTTGGTCCATGTGGAGCGCAAGAGCAAACTTCTTGTATTTTTTCTTCACTTCTTCTTCAACAGATATCAGTCAGATTCCACGCTAAAGATCCCATACCAGTCAGATTTACCGTAGATCTTATTTTCTCCAACGATATGAAACCTCAATCGTCACCAAAAAAATGTTCCAGACCATCTAGCTCTGGAAACAATTGCTATGCCTTGTTAGCGTTCGCTAATAAGGCACATAAATTATTTACAGAGATGGATGTTCTGAAACATTTACTTGTGACAACCGAGCTTTATTATTAGGAGAAAAAAAAAATCTATGTTAAATGCGATTGGTATGGGTTCTTTTGCATGGATATCCTAGCTGCTGAAGGAGACATAGGGGCTCCTCTGATTAGTTTTTCTTTTCTTATAGATTAACTATCTAATAAAAAGGGAAAATTTAAAAAGATTTTTATAATAATATATGAAGTTGTATTATCATTCACAACATCTACGAAAATACAGAAACTAAGATTATTTGTCCGAAAAAGTAAAATAAAAGATTACTTGTTCTAGTGTGCATTTACTGGTGTGCATTTTAAAACAGTTGATGAAAAATGAAAATTCTATTAAAAAGTAAGTGGACCAAAATTAGGCCATTTAAACAGATCAAAATTAGACCAAAATTAGAATACTTGAAGAAGAGAGCCTTTCAATAGCGCTGCTAAAGGTCTTGAACTACAGTTTCAGCTTGTCCTTCCTTCAAATCAAGAGCCTATATAAAAAAAAAAAGTGAAAATGAATGAGATTAAAGAGTAAATAATTTCATATCGTAAGTTCATAATAGAGAGCAATCGCCATACCTGTCCAAAAGGTAAGCAAAACTCGAGAAACTGGCATACATTTCCAGCTTCTTCAGTTGGTATATCAATGCCTGACACAGAAGTCAAGCTTATACCATGAGGAAGTTGAGCCTCAATCTGAATCTCCTCTTTCAGCTTCCTCTTTCTCTTACCGACTACTTTTGTCGTCTCCTTGGCAACATCTGTTTCATAACCGTTAAAATTGTTAGCCTCTCATTTTTATAAGACAACTTGCAAACACACAAATCTTAAATTCTCCCACCAGCTACTGTCACTTCTGTCACTTCTGTTTCTGGAACAAAGTCATTGCTGCCACTAGTCCCTTCCACGGAAGCAACATCCTGTAAAAACGATATATTAATAAAGTAACAATGAAGAAAAACAGAAACTAAAATCAACAAAAATCAGGATTGTGTAATTGTTTTAAGTATCAACTTTGGCTTCTTCTGATAATCAAACTTATCATGTTCCTCAGCTTCAAGAAGCTCAGCGGCTGAAGCTAAACCAATATTTAGCGAAATCATCTTGCAATTTTTTTTTTGTTTCAGCTGCTTCTTCTATAAGACAAAAACCAAACTTTAGCACAAATATAGTTGATAATGTAAACCATTGCGCTGGAAACATTTCACACATATATATAGGTTAAGTTATGTGATACATAACATAGTGTAATTTACAAGAAATTGAGGAGAAACATTGATATAGTAATTGGCATATGTACACATACCGTGTGGTGAGTGATTCATCACACAAGAAATTGAGAAGCTTGAGCCTTCTTCACGCACCCATCTTCTCATACTCAGCAACACCTACTTCAAAAGTTTACGGATGCCTAAGATTGGTGTGCCTGAGTCTCCTATTAAATCAATTAGCTGCCCTAGACGAGTCCAGCTATCGAACCAGAACATTGTGGTTAAACAGTTAGGAAGCATGACAGTATCATCACAAACATCCCAAAATGAGTCTTGTCGAAGTAGATAATGATGAGTCCAAGCAAACCCATAAAGAGCCCGGAATGGTCAATCACTACCATATATCATCTCTTATTGCTTTATTGTTTTTATAGCTTCCGCATTTTAATTATTATATTTAGTCTCTTAGGAATTTCATAAAACATTCTGCCAAGCATCCTTCGTCTTTGTAACATGATTTACTTCATGTTGTGTGTTTGTATGTTAGTTCCACATACCATTATTGTTGTTAAATAAAATTATAGGTGACTGTGATAAGAAAAATTAAGTAAGAATACATGTCCAAAAAAAAAATTTCTTTATCTAAATGTATTGATGACTATATTTATTGTGTCAGTTTGAAATTTTAATCAGCCTTATTATAAAATTTTATGACGTGCTGCACATGTAATAATACTAGTAGCTAATTCTAAAAGATTTGAGATGAAATTTTAGTGGTAATGTGTGAAGTAGTTGGAACAATGAAATAGTTATAATAGAAGACTAATAGAATACATTTTTCGAAATCATTAGAGACGACTGAGACTACAATTATTTCGTAATTAGTGACAGAATTGGAATGTTATAAAAATTCTAAAATACTACGATTTAAAGATGATATTTTAGTCGGTTATTTTGACATATAAGAGATGTTTTAGTCACTATTTGTGATTATAATTATGTCATAATGAGTAACGGAATTACGACCTTATCACTGTCACAAAATATGACAGGTTTTTACCACGTTTTTAGGTGGTAATTGTGGCACTTTTGCTACTCTTATTTATCATTACTATTTGTCATGGAATATTTACAAGATATTATTGTATTTATGTTGTGATGCTTTTGTTACAATTTTTTACTGTGAAGATTGTATTGTAACCATTCACAAATTATCACAAATTAGTTACCATACTTTTATTGTTACGAACATATTTTACTGTGAAGAAGTATTTTGTAGCAATAAAATTATTTTCCTATAGTTTCATTGCCTAGATTACCTTTTCTTACAAACATTAAAGCATTTGAAACGACTATATAAAAAATATTTTATACGACGTCGTTTGACATGTTTCAATCTTTGCATCGCCTAGGTTAAAGTCTTTTGCAAAAATTAAAACTTATCAAACGATGTCGTATCTTTAAGGGTGTCAAAATGGATAATGGGTTGATGGGTTGACCCAACCCAATTCAATCCATCAACCCTAATGGGTTGAAATTTTTGACCCTAATAGGTTAATGGGTCAAATGAGTTGGTGGATAAATGGTTAAATGAGTTAAATGAGTTGGTTTGTAATGAGTTGATGAGTTACCCATTTAACTATTTATTTTAACCATTTATAACCATTTATAGCCATTTAAATAAGTTAACCAATTTTTAATCTAATTTAATTCAATTGAACCAAACTAATTTTAACCATCTCTCAATTTTTCCACCAAAAATGCAAATCAATTATTTCCCCACAAAAAATACAAATCAATAATTTTCCCGCCAAAATGAAAATATGAAATTTCCCGCCAAAAATGGATCCATAATTTTCCAGCCAAAAACGGATCCGCAATTTTCCCGCCAAAAAATGGATCCGTAATTTTCCCGTCAAAAGCGGATCCGTAATTTTTCTCGCCAAAAACGGATCCGCAATTTTCCCGCCAAAAACGGATCCGCAATTTTTCTGCCAAAAAACGGATCCGTAATTTTCCCGCTAAAAACGGATCTGTAATTTTTCTCGCCAAAAACGGATCCATAATTTTTCTGCCAAAAAACGGATCCGTAATTTTTCCGTCAAAAACGGATCTGTAATTTTTTCCGCCAAAAACAGATCCGTAATTTTCCCATTATGGTAGTGATGATGATGATGGTAGTGATGATGTTGATGATGATGATGATGATGATGATGATGATGACGACGACGACGACGACGATGATGATGATGATGATGATGATGATGATGATGATGATGATGATGATGATGATGATGATGATGATGATGATGATGATGATGATGATGATGATGATGATGATGATGATGATGATGATGATGATGATGATGATGATGATGATGATGATGATGATGATGATGATGATGATGATGATGATGATGATGATGATGATGATGAAGATGTTTCTTGTTTTATTATAATTAATTATTAGTTAATTTTATGATAATTAATTAATTAAAATTTAATTATTTTAATTAATTAATTAAATTTATTATTTAAATAGGTTGATCCATTTGAACCATTAACCCGTGAAACTATATGGGTAATGAGTTGACCCAACCCATTTAACTAAATGAGTTGGGTCAACCCATTACCCATTTAACTCTCAAACTCAATGGGTTTGGGTAAACCATTTGAACCATTTTGACACCCCCTATATATCGTATATAGTATTTTATACGATGTCGTTTGATATATTTCAATATTCGCATCGCTTAGGTTAAATGTTATGTTGTATAAAAGGATCTAACTCACAATCTTTTCTATGTATTCATTCCGCCGCATAACTATTATTAAAAACACTTTTTTGAAGAAAATCTGTGTGAGATTTCGGGTTGAATCTAGGAGGAGATCTTGAATTCAGTTAATATTTGCAAAAGGTACGTGCTAATGAAATATCCTTAAAAATTTTACATGCACTCAGTTTCATTTTATTGTTTCAAATATTTTCATAACTTTGTATTTTTTTATGTTTTGATTCATGAGCTTTTAAATAAATTAAAATAAAAATTGAATTTTGGTCTAAGAAATCATTTAAAATTCATTTAAAACCTCATCAAAGAATTTTGTTTTTTTTTATAACTTATAAGTATATAGTTTGTAGAGAAAAAATTTCTAAGATCCGATGTTATCCGATTCGGAAGATACAATATATGAAGTTTTAGGATCTAGATCGAAATATGTTGAATCTAAATTAAGTATATCTGAATCTGGATCTACTTCTAAATAAATTTTTCTTAAAGTATATGTATGATAAATACAATTATCTAAATTATTTTGTGGTATCTTTTTAAAATAAATAAAAATGTATGTATTAATAAACCTAACAAACTAGATAATATCCTGTGATGTATAGCGCGGGGGAAATGTTTTTATATATTTAATCATAGATTATTGTCAGTGTTTTTAGTTATATTTATTATATGTTTTAACATCTTACTTATCTTATTTGTTATTATTTTTTATGATTTGTATTGTTTAATTAAAGATACTTATATATAATTAGGTATATGCTGTATTATGTTTACATACTAATTCATTTGATAATTTCGATGATAACATAATTTTTCTGTAAAACTTAAGTAGTGTTATGTATATATTTTCTCATTAGAAATTCAATCCGAGATCCGTCATGACCCGTCTTTATCTCCTCTTACCCGTCTTGACTCGTTCTGACCCGTTGTATAAATTAGAATATTTGAAGATCCAGAAAACAATAGATCCGTTGAAACCATATCCATATACTTCTTGATCAATTTTTAAAAAAACTATATAAATATTTTTGACATTGAAATTGATAACATCTTAATTTTTCATAAGTTAAAAAAAAACTATATATTCGATAAAGTTAAAAAAATTATATTTTAAACTTTACATATATTTTAAGTTTATTCATAATATTTTAGAGTTTTCATAAAGTTTAAAATTTTAATAAAGTATAAATCTATTTATAATATTTTAAACTTTTAGATCATAAAAGAAGAATCATAATTTTAGATTTTAACAAAATCTTTCAAATATAATAACTGAAAATAAATAATATGGTAAAACTAAATACTAAATCTTAGATTTTCAATTTTGATTGATTAATAATTTTTTTAATAATTTTAAATTTTTTTTCTGATTAATAAAATTAAAATAAACAATCCATGATTTCATTTTTTTTTGCCTTTATTTTAAGTTATATATATATATATATATATTGTGTGTTTATATTCTTAAAATATTGACTATATTTATGGAAGATTCTGAATAGGTTTTAAATGACCAATTTATCTTTAATAACTTATAAACATTTGCTAACAAAATAAATATTTTCTAATGGCATTTTTTGTAATATGCCACATGAACTATGGTTAAAGTTCTATCAATATTGCTTAAATAATAGTATAGAGATATGTTTTAAAATATCTTCTTACAAATCGAAATATTTTTTGAACTTTTTAATTAATTTATAATTTTAATATTAATCATTTTAACTAGTTTCTACTAATCCAGATTTGGATACCCAAAGATCCGATCCAAGTAGTTTTTTTTTTTTAATCCATGTTTATTAACTTAAATTTCAGAATATTTGATTTATATGCAATTCTAGTTATTCTACGTAAATTTTAAAATATTTACATATATAAAATGTTAGATGACTTGACCTTGACCAGAAAAAATGTATTACATGAACAATAAAAAATATGTCATCATCTAAATATTTTTTCCTTAATTATTATTCTACCGTCCTATTACAATTATAATCATTCTTCTAATGTTTTTATGTAAATTTTCAAATATTGACGTATCTAAAATATTAGATGCTTTGACCAGAATAAAATGTATTGCATGAAAAATCAAACATTTTCATAATCTAAAGATTTTTTTCCTTTAACTATTATTCGACCATCCTATTATTTTGAATACTTTTTTCCCTATTTTAAATTATTTTCAAACTTTATTTAAAGAGAGCCTAAACACAACTCCAAAATCACAACAACGTTTATTTTCTCATTCTCATATTATCTTTCAACTCCCCAAATCGCTTCATTGCTCTCTTTTGAGGTTCTTCTCTTTCGATTTAATTATTCTTCACCTCTAATTTACCAATCTAATATGGCTATTGAGAGTGAGAAACCATCGACAGCTACCACCAACCCTGGCGTTAGAGTCGTCGATGGCAAATACTGTCACCAGGTGAAACAACAAGAACGACACAGTGTTATACGTTGATTTTATATATGGATTTTCTTTTGTGGCTTTAGACTTGATTTAGTTTGGTTTGATATTTCCGTTTCGAATTTTTAATCAAATGTTTTGTTGCTTGTAGTGTCGACAGAAGATAATGGAGTTTGTCTTGTGTAAGGCTATAAGGAAGAACAAGCCATGTCCTTTGAAATTTTGTCATAGATGCTTACTTAACAGGTTCGTTTGTATTTTTTTTTTTTTTTTTTTTTATACACAAACTTTTTTCCTGATATTAATTTAATGTGTTCTTTTTTTTTTTGTTCAACGATTATTTAATGTGTTCTTATTTTGTGTTTTCTAATATGAATCATGAAGGTATGGTGAGAAAGCAGAAGAAGTAGAAACGGTGGCGGATTGGATATGTCCTGCATGCACAGGCAAATGCAGCTGCAGCGTTTGCAGGTAGTTTAATTATTTCTTTGGTTTTTTTATTAATTAAGAGATTTTTTTTAAAATTAATTTGTGAGGATTTTACAGGGATAAACGAGGACTAACTCCCACTGGGGTATTGATACACAAAGCTAGAGCCAATGGTTTAGCTTCAGCCGCTGAGCTTCTTGATGCTGAGGGACATGATAAGTTTGATTATCAGAATAAGCTTAAGCTGGTACTTAAAACAATTACACAAATCTTGATCTTTGGTAATCTTAGTTTCTGTTTTTTGTTATAGAATTATTTTTATTAATATATGGTTTCTACAGGATGTTGCTTCCATGGAAGGGACTAGTGGCAGCAATGACTCTGTCCCAGAGACAAAAGTGGCAGTAGCTGGTGAGAGAATTTAAGATTTGTGAGTGTTTCGAGTTGTCTTATACAAAAAGAGAGGCTAACCGTTTTAACTGTTATGAAAAAGATGCTGCCAAAGAGACGACAAAAGTGGTTGGTAAGAGACAGAGGAAGCTGAAAGGGAAGATTCAGACTGAGGCTCAACTCCCTCAGGGTATAAGCTTGACATCTATGTCAGGCATTAATATACCAACTGAAGAAGCTGGAAATGTATGCCAGTTTCTCGAGTTTTGCCTAACCTTTGGACAGGTATGGTGATTGCTCTCTATACCAACTGAACTAATGATCTTTATTTTTTCTGTTTCAATTTATTTATTTTGTTTTAAGGTTTAGGAACATAGACTAAGAAATTATTTAATTTTTAATTATTTATAGTCTAAAACATTATTTTTATTCAATTGAAAACTATTCCACCAATAAAAAACCTAACAGTATAATACAAATAGTCAAAACAAATAAAAGTAATTAATTTTGCATTAAAAATTGAAAATAACAAATAAAATGAAACCAACAAAAATCTTTTAAACAACATAATTACTTCTTTAATCTGATTCATTTTCACTTTTTCCTGTAGGCTCTTGATTTGAAGGAAGGACAAGCGGAAACTATTGTCCGTGAGCTTTTCTCATGTGAACGTAACAATAAGAGGCAACAATATAGCTCTATAATCCAAATAATGATCAAACTGTTGGATTTTATAGCAGAGGATAGAAACATGTATGACTGCTTGTTTATTTTTCTCTCCTGAAATATATATTTATTTTTTGCTCTTGTTTCTGATGTTTCTGACGCATTTTGTATTGATTATACAGGACTTTGTCTCTGAGTGCAACAGACAGTAATTGGTTCACTGTTCTTGGAACCTGCATGATGAAGTCAGAAGTTTCAATTGATGAGTTCCCACCTGAAACTTTTGAAGGAGGTCTTGCTGAGTATGAGAAGATGGAGGCATCAAGAAGGCTCAAGCTTCTCAACTTCTTGTGTGATGAATCACTCACCACACGGTATGTGTATATAGGTTTCATGTATTTCTTGTAAATTACGGTATGTTTATTAATCACTTAACTTAACCTATACATGTGTGAAATTTTTCCAGGGCAATGAGGGATTACATAAAACACAAAGGTGAAGGGTTTGAAAACCAGAAAAAAGAAGCTAAACAAAAGGCTGCAGCTGCAAAAGAAAAGGTATTTCTAAATCGTCAAAATGGTTTACATTATCAACTATTTGTGCTAAAGCTTGGTTTTTTGTCTTATAGAAGAAGCATATGAAACTGAAGTTGCAAGATGATATCGCCAAAGCCATTATGGAGAAAAACGGAGCTCCATTGTCCATTGAGGAGCATAACTCAATTCTGTCTCAAATAAAAGCTGAAACTAAAGCAGCTGATGATGAAATAATGGAGGCAAAGGGCATGTGGTTTGTCTAAATCCTTAAGACTCTATTAAATAAATGTTGTCTTCTATTTGGTTTATTTAACATGATGAAATTTATTTGCATGCAGCAACGCTAAGAACTGAACCAATCTTATTGGAGGATAATGGTCATGTTCTCTGGAAATTGAAGTGCTATGAAGAAGAACCATTTATTTTGCTTCAAGGTTTGAAATTTACTAAAGTACTCTTTGTTTATGTTTCTTATGCAAATTTTTTTTGATGATTTAATCTAAATCGATCTTATTAATGTGCAGATATAGGAACGTTTGATGATTTATGTCCACAAGAAAAATGGTTAGCTTTTCAGCCTGAGCAGAAACCAGAGATAGAGAAATATATCTCTTACAGAAGGTAAGATGTCATTCTCATTAATAGCACTATTGCAGTATGAAGTTTGGCTTTTGTAATGTTAAGATTAATAAAGGAATTTTTGCTTTTGTTTGGTAGGATGAAACAGACGCAAAAACAGAAGAACACAAATGTGGAAAAGAATGCAAATGTCGGAGCATCAGAATCAGCACCAAGTCCTAACTCAGATTGTTGAAAAGGAAGAAATTTTAAAAGATTTCTTTTTTTTTAATTAGTCAACAAAGAAAATGGAAATTTCAATAATCTAAATTAACTAAATGTAAACTTTTTGAATATTATCTTATGTACCTTCCAAATCATCAAACAAGCCACTGAAATGGTTGATGTAACAAAGGGATGCAACAAAGAAAGATTTAGGAGAGACCTCTCAACAGTAACATCACCCATATCAAGTATTGTCCCAAAGACACCTTCCCTTCCATAGCAAATATGATATGAAAACCAAAATAGAAGAAACTCAAATGCAATATGTGACTGTGAGTTCAATCCAAATTTCTTCACGTTTATAAGAATTTCAAATTTTCCAAGAGGAAAACACCAAGTTAAAAGGTACCTAAAACTTTCAGATTTCTCAGGGCAGACAACTCTGTAACAAGGTCTCTTTCATACAAAATATTCAATACGTTATTTGGGAAAATATAAAAACACACAAAAAAAAGTAAGTTAAATTTTGTGTCTTGTTTTTGTAACTACTGGATCATGCATAATACTGTATCTTAAATTCTAGAAACATTTACGAGACATTTTATTCATCGACATCTGTTTCTATCTATATAACCAATTCATACAAATAGTTATTTATTTGCTTGAATAGAACAACCAAGAATTGAGCTGAAATTATTTAAGGCATATTATTCACAGAGACAATGAAAGCATCGACAAGGCAGAGTCATGCTCTGACACCAAAAACAACCAAAGCACATAAGTAATTAACAAAAGGAAAAGAAGAGTAAACATAATTTCCAGCTCTGGCCGTGAATCTTTTACATATTCCTAAATATTAACCGCCAATCGCCCAAGAGGAACTTAGAGGGCTTTCGACTAAGACTCCTATGACAAGAGAGGATTCTCCGAGGCCATATGGTTTGTAGCATTCCACTCTTGTTGATACTCTGTTGATTCTCACGATATGCAGGCAAAAGCTGAAAGAGTTGCCTAGGCTTTCACTGGATCAGCCAAGCTTTCTGAAAGCTCCAATAGAAACTGTTCAAGCAACAACAAGAAACACTATTTTCTACATTGAAATTGTTTCATACGAGTTCCTGAATTCTGAAGATTATCTATTTAACCAACCCACTAAGCCAATTCAAAGATAAGTTTGGGACGTTACATTTATTCAAATAGAAAGAGAGATAGTACAACTCAAACATAAGTTGTTTTATGGTCTTTGTGAAGAACAGAAACAGATGTGGACAATATCAGAATTTGTTACCAAAAGTGGTTTACCATAACAAATTCTTCGCCTTGTAGATGAAAGCATCAACGGTGTAGAACCAAAATCTGCTCCAAGGAGAATCAAAAGAGAGAGATGCAAATACTCCAACAAGTATTGTCACATAGGCTGCAGCCAAACTCCAGTAGAATGATACCATGTCGATTGTGGATTCATCAGCTTCCACTCCATTATCTGTTTCTTGAAAGTTATTGCTCTCGCAGCTTTGGTTGGTAGGTTTCCCACATAGAAGAGGATTACCTAAGTAGCTTGGTGCCTCGAAGGTGTTAAACTGTCTTCCCTCTGGAATGATTCCGGATAAGTTGTTGTATGAGACATTGAACACTGCAAGGCTGCTTAGATCTGTTAGTTGTGGCGAGATCGGACCTTGTAATCTGTTGAAAGAAAGATCAAGGCTTTCCACATTCTTCAGACCTGAAAAGCTTTCTGGTATCGCTCCTGATAAGTTGTTGTGAGAAAGATTGAGAGCTTGTAGTTCCAAAAGACCTCCAAGCTCTACTGGGATCTCACCAGTGAGCTCATTTTCTGAGAGATCCAATCCAAATAATAAGTTGAGATTTCTACCCCAGTATGCATTGTATCGGTGTTTTGTTGCAAATTCAATTTTCATCTGGGTGGCAGCCTGGTGGTACTTGAAAAACCGATCTTGCACGATCAGAGTTTTGAAATATATATTGATATTTTCTCCTGGGAACCCAAAGGGGGAATCATAATGATTGTCGTCTGTAAACTCTTTCCGAAAACCAAATGATGTATTGTTGAGACAAGAAGGTATGGATCCATTCAATCTGTTGTTGGAAAGATCCAGAAGTTGGATGTTGCTTAGGCCACACAACTGGTGGGGAATACCACCTGTAAAATTATTCCCCCGAAGAAGCAGAATACTGATGATTTGGGTGTTGACGAACTCCGGAATATTTCCAGACAATCTATTATTACTCAGATCAAGTGCAGTGACATTCACTAACAACGTCTTCGGAATAGCCCCTGATAAATTATTTCCTTGTAGGAGTAACACTCTCTGATATGCAGAACTGGCATGAAGTGAAGGTATGCCCCCAGATAAATTGTTTGCAGACAGGTCCAGTAGATAAAGATGGGATAAGTTGGACAAGGAAACAGGTATTTCACCTTCCAACGAGTTGTTTGAAAGCAATAACGCATTTAATTCTGGAAGTTCGCCAATCCAACTTGGAATAACACCCGTGAGATTGTTGTTGGAGATGTCAAGCGTAGACAAAGATCTCAAGCTCCGCAAACCTTGTCCAATCTTTCCAGTAAACTGATTGTTATCCATAGACAGCGCAAAAATACGAGTAAAGTTGGCTGATTCTTGGAAAATGTCTCCACTTAGATTGTTATGTGAAAGTTTCAAGATACTCAACGAATAACAACCTTTTAAGAAACTTCTCGGTAGCTTCCCGTAGAAGTAGTTCTGAGATATATCCAAATATTCAATACTCTTCATGTTACCCAGAGAAGATGGCAGCTTTCCTTGTAAATGAGGAAGTATCCACCCAATGTTCTCAGGAAAGAATCGATCAAATTCATTAACTGACACATCCAGAAAAACCAGATTATGATCAGACTCTGGTAGCTGAAAGCTCCAAAAAGAATTATTTCGTAGAAGCAAAACCTTGAGTTTTGTATTGTTTTCTAACAGCCAGTAAGGAAACTTTGCAGAAATTTTATTGTCAGAGAGATCGATATGACGCAAATCCTTCTGGTATAGGAGAAAATGAGGAACCTTCCGCAAATTGCAAGCTTCTAACGAAATAACTCTCAGCTGAAATTCTGGATTCCAAAATTTTCCTGAAATAACTCTCAACTGAAATTTTGGTTTCCATGAAATATCCGACTCTGGTTTAAGAGAGTTGGAAGTTGAGCCAAGTTTCAAGACCTTAAGCTTTGAGAGATTGGTTAGCGAACCAAGTGAGAAGACGCCTTCGAAGTTGTTATCAAACAACGATAAGTACTCAAGGGATTCAAGGTTACCGAGAGCATCTGGTAGCCTCCCAGTCAAATTGTTCGATGAGAGATCAAGAACTCGAAGTCTAGTCAGGCTAGTTATGCATGAAGGAAACTGACCTACAAGTTTGGTTTTACTGAGATCGAGCTCTTCTATATTCTTCAATTTGCAAACCCCTACGGTAATCAAATGCAGAATTTTTAGTCACTTAATTAAACTTGAGTCAACAACAATTCATTATCCAAACTTTGAATGATTTGAGCAAACTTGCCTTGCAATTCAATTAAGCCAGAAAATTGATAGCCACCACTTAGACCCAGAGCTTTCAGCTTGCTAAGGGCAGTGAATTCTATCACAAGACAAAAGCAAACAAAAATGAACAACGTTTAATACAAACATGATGATCTCAAGGATAATAATAATATATAAACCAATCTAATAATGTTGTTAAATTGCAGCACTGAAATCATTTAAATTTCCACCCTTGAAAAGAAAGCAAGCATTTATGAATCAATCACAATTCTTTATCCAAAGTTTGAATTATTTGAGCAAACCTGCCTTGCGATTTAATTGAGCCAGAAAATCCACTGTCACTTAGATCCAGAACTTTCAGTTTACTCAGGGCAGTGAACTCTACCACAAGACAAAACCACACAAAGTTGAACAACGTTAAATTCAAACATGATGACCTCAAGAATGATAATCTGTTTTCAGCATTTAAATTTCCATCCTCGGAAAGAAAGCAAGCATTTATGGACAACTAACTACCTTGTACTTGTATGGAGCCGATAAATCTGTTTTCACTTAGGTCCAGCAGTTCCAAGTTTTTTAAATCTTTGAGTTCTGAAATGCAGGTCAACGAATTTATGACAAAAAAAAAAAAAAAAAAAAAAAGTTATAACAAATATTTTAAATTGTATAAATCTATCAAAAGATACATCATCAAGAAATAGGATACGCTAAATATTGACTTAGATGTGAATGGAGAAATATACCTTTAACATGAAGAGGGCCATCCATGCCGTTGTTGTGGCTAAGAAACAGAGTTGTGAGTGATGTAGCGGCATTAAGAAAGGGAAATATGCTACTATTGAAATCATTCCACGAGAGATCCATAATCTCCAACTTTCTTAATCTTCTGAGGCTTTTATAACCTGCAACCGAGAATCTTGTTAACAAAATATGTGAAAATAACATAGCTCACTCTAATCACTTCAATATTTTTAATTATAATTCTAGTCTGCTCTGAAGATTATGAGAGTTGCACTGTATGGACTTTGGAAGGAAACATTAGTGATAATTGGATGTAATTATGTGCTACATTGCATTGACTAATTAGATATCAGCAAGTTAGTTAATACAGAAAAAAAAAAAAAAAAAAAAAAAAAAAAAAAAAAAACAAAAGTTAGTTAATACAGATCTGGAAAAATCTAAGTTACCAAAAAATGAAATCAATAAAGCTCATCTAGAATTCGAACTTGTCAATGCAGGGAAAAAAATAAACACTAGGAGAAATTCTGGTATACCTTCCACATCATCAAACAAGCCATAGAAATTGGAATTGGATAAGTTCAGACTTCGAACTTCTTCAAAGGGATGCAACAAAGAAATATTTAGAAGATAACTCTGTTTGAGGTACGGAACACCAAAGCCAATCCCGATCACCTGCCCGGTAGTACGATTGCACTTAACTTCCTCCCACTGGCAGCAATCGCTCTTTGTATCATTAGTCCAAGTAGGGAGAACAGAGTTGGAATACCAACTCCTTGAGATGAGGTATCTCTTGAGCTCAAACAAAGCTTCCTTTTCTTTTAGAATACAGCTTATGTATCCATGTATCTGTCCCAACAGTAACATCACCCATATCAAGTATTGACTCAACAACACCTTCCCTTCCATAGCAAATATGATATGAAAACCAAAATACAAGAAACTCAAACGCAATATGTGACTGCGAGTTCAATGCATATATCTTCACGTTTATAAGAATTAATTCAACACAAGAAATAATTGTACATTTACAAAGTCCAAGTCGTAGTCGTAGTGTGAGTGATCACTATCGTTCGTTTACTTTGAATTGTATGTTTAGCATATAAGTCAAGGTCTTTGTCGAAAATGTGTGGTCAGCATCTTTTACTCATAATCATATGATAACCAAATAAGTCTTGGAAAACAAATAGTCAAAATACTCATAATCATATGATAACCAAATTAAATAAGCTGAGGAATGAAATTACTGTAACTGCATCTTGGAAAACAAATAGTCAAAATACTCATAATCATTTATTTTTTTGTTTTTTTTTATCGTATAAAATCGCTTATTTGTAAAGTTAAAAGCAAATAAATTAAAGGAAAAGAGAAAAAGCAAACTGGAAAATAATCTAGTTGACTAATCCTCTACGATATACGTTTTCTCCCTGGCTTATATACCACAAAATATTTTAAGGGTTGCTTACAATTTCAATGAATATTTTCTTTAATGATTCTGAAGACTTTTCCAACGTTAATTAGCCAGCTAATATAATTTTTTTTATTTGACTCGTATAATAAAATGGTAAAATAATAATTAAAGAAAATCTCTTTAGATTATGAAAAAATTGTGATCTAAAAAAAAGAATTATTTGTATCGAGAGTCTTGGATTTGGGATCTTCCTCAGTTCTCGTCCTTACGTTAAAAATGAATCGGACACGTAGAAGATGAAGCTTGACATCATCCTCTCTAAGCCTCTGATTGATCCCACTCCTTGTAGAAGGAAGCCATTCTTATACACATGCCTCAAACCTCGTTTTATTTTGTACTTAAACTCGTTTTAACAAGACACGAAACCCTACTTTGATTTATCTCTGAATTTTAAATACCTGTCAGACAGGTTCTAAATCCAGGTATAGTATAACTAATTAATAATTAATATAAATTAACTTTAGATAATAATGATTGAAGCAAGAACATGTATCACAAATAATTATACTCCCAACAACTCGTTACGATTCAATTATTTATGATTTTATAATAATTAAAAAAAAAAAATTATCTAACAAAAAAAAATGTGTAGTCCATTGTCCACCTTAGAAGAGGCAAAGAGCCATGCCCTTCACGGGATTATCACATGTCGACCGGTCCTCCTCCGTACATTACATGTTTTATTAAACTATACATACTGTGTAACACTTGTTTATTTTTCTAATTAATCTGGATTATTTTATTCAATCCAATAAGATGAAAAAGTAAAGAGACAAGAAAGCTTTTGTCTGAATTCGAGGGTTCGAGGTAATGCGATAAGTTTAATGGCATTGTCTCGTGTTTATCATATCATTGGGGGTGGGGGGGGTGGGGTTTATGTCCCCACATAACATGGTTACAACCCAATTTGTTTTAAAAATAAAACTGTACACGAGTGTAATTCTTGATTTTAGCAGATTAATCTTGTCAGTCATGTTAACACATATCATAATATTTTATAACTAAATTTTACACCGAATAATAACTACAAACCACAAAATTGTAGTATAAGGTGAATTTTCATTAATATCATGGAGCAAGGTTAATAAATATCCAATTGGTTAATAGTTTTTAGTGAGGTTTTATAGGATATTTCAAAGACGTCCAATCCTAATTAAAGCAACCTTTTGAAAATGAATATCCAGCCAACAAAATGGGGTCTTTGTGTCTTTTGATTTGTATATATGTGTGAGATCTTTCGTTTGTTTACAAAATATATGTATACTAGATAATATACATGCGTTATACGTGGAAACATATTATAATTTATAACTAAAATATTTGTATTTATGTAATGTGTTTTAAAGATTAATATATGTAATGGTTACAAAATTTAATTTTTTTTATTTGAATTAAGGATTATGCTGTTTATGAATGTAACTGATACAAATATGCCAATAGATGATAGATTTAACAACTTATATTTGTTTAAAAAAAAATGAATCATAGAATACAGAATATGCGGAAAATAATCTAACTTTTTTATTAATATGGATGATGTGATTTTTTCACAAAAATATAATCAAACGAAGATGAGTGATGAAATATAATGATTAAAAATTAATTAATATAATATAGTTGGAAATCAAATCTTTCTTATTCAATTTGATTGTCTATTAAACATTTTTAAAAGATTTTTTTATTTTTTGAAAACTAGTTAAATTGTAAAGATTTTCCACTGACATTTGAATCCTTAATGATTTTTATTAGTTGTTCTTTAAATGATATTTTGATAATGCCATTTCATGTAATTTTTTACAGTTCATAGTCATTTTTAAATGTACTTCCCTAATATTAGTATAGAGATTGTATATATCTCCATGTTATTCTTTGTTGAATATATGAATATATAAGTTTCAGATTAATAGCAGCTGACCAAACAGAAAAAGTTCACTACTCCATAGATTGTTGAAAATATATTTAATAAGCTCATTGTATTGTAAATTTATTGTTTAGACAAGTAAATCTATTTAATGAGAATCAACTGTTGTTACTTTACAAATCAGAGTAATTCAGATATTTGGTTAATGAAGCGTTAGAGATGTCATTCATGATGGATCCAACACACGATGAAAATGACAGATTCCAAAGTATATCACACAAGAGAAAACAACACAATGCGCGTGGGGTTGCTTAGATTCCTTTGTAATCTTGCTACTTCTTAGAATTGTTGAAATGGTATACTCTTAATTAAGAGAAAGACAGAGACTGTTTTAGTTTCTAATTTAATTTAAATATCAGATTCCTTTTTTTCTTTAATATACAAAAAAAAAAATATTTAATGCATGATGAGAGAAAGTATGGGATACATTTCCCTTGTTACTTGTCTCTTTTTTTTTTTTTATTATTCTATAATGGGTAAATGATGTATACATATTTGCCTACCTACATACATAGTACTGTACATATGCATGTATGTGAGTATATATATAAGTTAAGTCTTACTCTCTTTGCAAAACATCTCTATGTGTTAAGTAATCTCTTTATCTCCCTCCCACTCACATTCTCTCTCGGTCTCTCCTCGATCTCCCTTTCTCTCTATAGAGTTTTTTTTTTTTTAATAATGAAAGACACCAAGAAGAAGACGCCATGCAGCAAAAAGCTTGGAGGATACTTGAGAGAGCAAAAGGGAAGGCTTTACATCATAAGAAGATGTGTGGTCATGCTCATTTGCTGGCATGACTAAACACTTGCACCTCTTCCACATATATATATATGTGTTGTGTACTCATGCACAAAGACAGTATCTATATTTTAGTACAATGGTTTGATTGAAGAATGGTATCAGATCTTTGTGGTTGTGGTGATTTGCGATGCGAGTGGAGTTCCCAAGCAGGAGATATAACGGTTTCCAAGCATCTATGAATGGCATATTCTGATAGTTATTGAAATATGAGTTTTGATAATAGTTTTTTTTGAATTAGTATGACAATTTATAGTTAGAATCTTCTTTATAATGTTAGTAGTGTAAGGAGAAGAAATCGAACATCATTTGTAAATGCATACAGAGAGTAAGTGTTAGGGAAAAATTTCCTTGTATCTCTTGATTATTTTCCAGTTCTTACTTGTTGTTGTGGCATTTAACAATAATAATAACCAAAGATGCCGAGTAAAAATTATACGAACAAAAATTAATAATTGGATGTAACTTCATTTTTTTTTGAAAAAGAAGATAGTATTTTAAGTATTAAGACACGCAGATATCAGACTCTAGTTGATATTCAATAACTGTTTTGGTATTTAAATATTAAAATATATGTAAATTACGAAATTGTGAATAGAAATACTTTGGCATTTACGAATATGTAAAAACAATTCGCTATCAATCAGATCAAACTTTTTTCATATCTTCATACCTTGCCCCTAATTTGAAACTTCAAGCACATGTGTTTGTTTGGACCCACTGACTTAAATTCTGTAGCAAAAAAAAAATCAAAAAGTGACTGTTTTCATTTGCAAGAACAATAGTTTGAGATTCCATATATATTTTCCTATAAAAAAAAAAAAAAAGCAAACACAATATCGTTGGCAGAAGATAAAAAGGCATTTCATGAATATAACAAGTCATGATTTGGTAGGGAAGAAAAAAAACGAGTTATTAAGTCATTACTGTTTTGCCTTGTGTCTTATTACCAAGTTTGGGTGATATGTAAATGAAATAATGCAATACTGCATAGTCAGAAGAACTGACAAGATATTCAAGCCTGACGAATGAGAACGTGCCAAAAGGATACTCTTTGTGATGACAGCTTTAATGTCTGCCCACGGGCAAAGGCCAATGTTTTGGGACCTACATACCATCAGATCCCGATCGCCACATCATCTCCTGTTTGAGTTTTCAATAGGACCCCACACCTTGCCATAAATTAGACATGTTTTAGTCACGACTAACGATTAGACTTGGACACAAATGAAGCATTGGAATCGTTTTCGGTCCGGTGGTTTGAAAATGAATTTGGGATATGATTGATATATCATGGTAAGAGTTTTTTTTTGTGTGGTAAGATAATGTTTGTTTTAGGTTTAACTACTGATCTTCTACATACTAAAACTATCTTTTAACATCTTAAAAACTAAATTTGATTTTGATTTTCATAATTTCTTTTAATTTGATATTTGTTGCAGGATGAATTATTTTCTAGTGACAAAGAAATAAGAATAGGTTCATCGAGCGTCTTTTATTTAATTAAAAAGGAAAAAAATAAAAAAAAATAAAAGAGAGATGATGATAGTCTTTTGTATTATAAAGGACTGATTCTACATCTGTTAATTTTTGATTAGTTCAAACATTTAAATAAATAAAAATTTAAGTAAATAATTAAATTATAAAACAAAATATTATTAATTAAAATTTTGAGAAACCTTTATAGGTTTCTTCCTATAGAAAAGCTCTAAGGATGAATTATTTTCCATATTGTAAAACTAAAATATGCATATAGTTTTAATGCTATATTTATTTTATTTTTGAACGAAAGAGTTAATACTAAATTCATGTGTAGAAAATTTTGGAAAGAAATACAATTTTTTGTCAACAACATACGATAACCAATTTTGAATTCTAATGATGACACACTACCACAAACCATTAGATTACATGCTCTAATAAACAATTATTCGGTTTCTTCAATTTTGTTGGAAATAAAAAATTTTAATATTTTAGTTTAGGCAAATCTTTTAGAACTATGTGTACTTAGTTTAAAGGAATTTCTTAGCGCCACAATTTAACTATGTTATTTTGGAATTGTAATCCATCTCTAAAAGGATTTGGAACTGAGTAATTATATAGTGACCAAATAACTCAATGGATAAGATAACATGATTTTAGATTCTTATTGTCAGGTGATGTGGTCACACCTCCCTATAAGCACTAGAGACTGAGTAGTTAAACGATAATGTAGCACCACCAGTCCACAGCCTAGTCCCTATAGCATCAGAATCCAGGCCATGGAAGCTACGTTAACGACACTCTGGAGAAGAAGATTTCATTTTACAGATATTAAAATTTACTCGTGTGAAGGTTTTAATTAATTTGCAGATAACATCTTTATTTTACACATACGACAGAAAGAGATAAGAGCAAGGTCTAAAATCACTATATGATTAAATCCCTAAACTTTGCTTAGATTGACTAATTAATTAAAGAGCATCTGCATGATTCTTCTAATTCCAATACTTCGAATTATATCGAGATTTTATCATCTGCATGGACTTCAAAAATCTACCTAGGGAAGCATGGACTTAAAAATGTAATTTTATACAATATGCTTTTATCATTGTATAAAAATTAATAATATATGTTATCACTTTTGCAGGTCAGATTCGAATAATAATCAAACTAAAATATTCATTACCCATACATATATTGTACATGTACCTTTGAGATTCTTACTAGCTATTACTCATATTCAAAGATGATGGACCAATTTAAAAATTCGAGACAGATCTAAAACCGGTGTGGATCTTTCTAATTAATTTGCCCACCCTGCTTCACATTGTGGAGTTATATGGCAAATTAATTCATTAATGGGTCGTTAAAAAAAAAACAATAAGCAGCCTTGGTTATATTAGGAAAATGTTCCGGGAAACAAAACAAAAAAAAATATATTAGGAAAATATAATCTTCATTATTTCCATCGATTCAACCCCATCATCTATTCGAAATCAGGCATGGGATTATTATGTAAACCGGATTTTTAAACTGAACCGAACCGAGATTTGGATGGTTGTGCATAATTACCGTGCCATCATGTTCCGTCTCATTTCCGCTTGGAAATTCTCATCCTATTTCAGAATATATTTTCATTTGAGACAACTCTCTAATTTTCATTTGTGAACGGGACGAGACGGGACGGGAATGAAAATTCTCGAAATCCCATTCGGAAAAATTTATATATAATGCATAATATTTTTTATATATCCCACATATATAATAATAGGAATTAGAAATAGTGAATCTAAAATTTTCTAATATGTTTAGAGCAACCTTTTTTAATTTTGATGATTTATGACTATAAAATTTATGTTGAGTTGTTTTTGAATTTTTTTTTTTCTTTTTATTATTAAACAAACACTTTTGTGATAGTTAATTATTTGTTTGTCATGTTTATTTTTGGGAATTTCCGTTTCCGTTATACTAGGAAAATGTTCCGGGAAACAAAAAAAATTATATATTAGGAAAATATAATCTTCATTATGTCCATCGATTCAATCCCATATGGGATTATTAACCAAACCGGTTTTTCAAACTGAGCCTAACCGAGATTTGGGGGGTTTGGTACCCGGTCGGTTGATAAGAGTGAACCATTGGCAACTTTTTAAAATGAGTTTGGTTAGTGCCTTAGTGGTTATTCTATGAACACCGAATGGTTAACCGTTTTCTCTAAATTTTTTAACTAATTTAAATCGAATTTCACGAAATTGTACCAAAATTCCTTTAAAATTGGTATCTGAACCGAACCAAATTTTTGTATGGATTTTAGCTAAATAACCAACCTGAATTAACCGATGAAAACCAAATTTTTGTTCTTCGGTAACCTTAACCCTTAACCGAAATACCTGATAACTGAAATATCCAAACCAATTCAAACCGAACACTTTAAAATCGCAGGCCTATTCGAAATTGTTCTTTACTTTGATCTAACTAAAAACTTGCACTATCAGATTTTCTTGGCTAAAATGTTAAACTGTACAGTATTAAACAGTGTAAAAGAGAATTAACTCTGTTTCTAAAATAAGAAAACAACTCAAAATTAGAGGCGTTTCGGTTACAGTGGAGCTTAGGTTCATCTCTGGCAAAATGTTTTATTGAATGCAAGAGTAAACCGGTTCTATAGAATACCAAACCAAACCAAACCAAACCAAACCAAAACAAAACAAAACAAACAAGAAAGTGCATCACAGAGAAGAAGCTCTTACTACGGTTGTAGGAACAAAACAAAATACTACTGAGACGGTACCAACTCTGAGGACCGATGATTCTCTTTCGTGCCTTTACGGTTCCAGATTGGAGTTGTCTCGATGAGCTGATGTGGTACAAGCCGCTTCTCCCGCTTGCTTAGCTTCTTAAAGTTATGAACTTTAAGCCTCGCAATCAAAGTTTCTTCCTCTGGAGTCATCTCTCTAACTATCACTGTTAGACGACACTCAGGTCTTATCATCAAACCACATTTTCCTTTTCCATGGTATGATATTCTCTTCTTGAAGAGTCCCTTTCCAACAAACGCTTCCGCTGCAATCACATATCAAAAAGTTTCATCATTTAATGTACCAATCAGTGAAGTCACATGGATTCAGTATCAGTAGTAACATACCAATAAGGAGACGGTTAGGATCTAGTCCATGGTTATGAGTAGCATTTGCTCGAGCTGCGTGAACAACCTGTATTAGAAGTAATTCAATTCCTTCATTAGATGAGAAAAAGTGTCAAAATGCCTGAAGAGAAAAGAAGACTAGATACTCCAAAAGATCTTGAGAGATTTACTCGGTATACGGTTTGGGAAGCTCGTTTAACTGTGACCTGCAATTGCATTAGAGCATCTTCAACGCTCATGCCACGGACTAGTGCTGCAACCAGATTAACCTTCTTAGGACTCTGAAACAATCAAAGAGAGAACCGCACATATAACAAGATTGAGAAATGTAGCAGAATCATCTAAAAAGATGAAAGTTTGAAAAGGAGTTAAGAGAAAGACACACCTGCTTTATAGCCTTAAGAACAGCTTGAACTTTCTTACGCTTTGGTATAATCTTCTGCTCTTCTTCTTTTCCACTACCTAACAGAGCTGGAGATGATAAAGGCGACGATACAGCCTCTTCACCTGCCTGCAACAATCTCGAAGTACAAATTCCCTGAAAACATAACAACTTCAGATCAGAGAAGAATCAAGCACTATGATCCCATTACAATTTCATAACCCCAAAAGTTAAAGGTTCCCAAGTTTTCTACAAATGCAGAGTTACAAAAGATTCATCTTTTCGCCTAATAATTAACATACACTAGCACATTTCCCAATTCCCCAATTCCCAAATTCTCTAGTTCAATATAAAACAAAAGCAATCAATTTGCCAATATGATCAAATTACAGAAGCAAATTTATCAAAGAGAAAACAAGAAACTTGTTGATTCAGAGAAAGCATTACCACTTGTTGAAGATGATGATACAGAGGACTTGAGGAGTAAGTTGGTCTGAGAAGACCCTGCAAATAACCTATTTCACCAACAAAATAAACCACTAAGAACACATAAAAAAGATTCAACCTTTTTCAAAAACCCAAATGAGGAAAAAAGTCAATAGCTTCATCAAAATGTATAGCATTTTCGCCATTATAAGCTCAACCTTTTGAGAAAGGAGACTCTAAATTCCGAGCTAAAGAGTAGTAATTGGCTGTGTTGTTGATCTTCACACTTCTACCAAATTGACGAATAAGTAACTGTAGATGTCTCTGCCAATACGCCATAGCCAAAACCTTCTACAATACCAATAAAGCAATTTGCTCAACTACGGATTTAAGGGTGTGTGAGGAGTGGGATGGAACTGAATAGAGCCCTGAAATTTTTTACTTACTAGTGAGAGTGAGTGCTCAAAATTTTTCAGGAATCTGTTTTTTTTCTTTATAAAATTTAGGTTTTTGTGAGTAAAGACGACGATGAACAAATAATGGGCTTAAACCATTATCATAGTGAGCCCATTTACTTTAATTGTCCATTTTGTTATTAACAAATGTCACATTTTTTTTTTTTTTTTTTGAAGTATGCGTTTGATTGGGGTATCTGTTTTCTTCGAGTGGATTGGGAATGTGGGATACATGTACTTAAAAATTCTTTCTATTACAGTAAAAGTCCAATCATGTATAATCCAAAGTGTAAAGATTAATATGCGTCCATTTGTTGTAACTTCAAGAATAACTTCGGCCGATTTTTATTTAAGTACCATCAAATCTGAATCAACGGCCCAATTCTAGTGCTCAAATGGTCATGTTCAGGACGAATCTAGAGATAAATTTTATTTGGAGCATTATTATAATTTTTTATAAAATTAAAATATTTTAGAAATTTTAGGAAAGACGTTATTGCAGATCCTTATAAAATTATATTTATTCTGAAAATTTTATTGGGCCAACTGCACTTCCCATTCATAATGTACATTGGCCACGGTCAAGTTGGTTCTTAAAAAAAATGTGAATTCATATATTAAGACTAATATATGGATCAAAATTATTGTATTTATTAATTTATAAATATAATATATAGGTTAAAATATCAATTTGAAATCAGAGAATTTATCGAATATTAATTTATAGAGATTATGTTGTACAAGAAAGACATGTGTCATTAAGATTTGTTGAAAATGAGAGATAAAAATGTTTTTGTTGTTTTAGTCTTTTATGGACAAGGTGAGTTATTTGTTGGAACACATATCTCGTTATTTTAATGCTGTATGTAATTAGATATTGGTTGGTGTCGAGATTAAAAATGTTTTAATGTCGGGTAGTTCTAATTAAATAAAATCTTGTTGTAAAACTGTCTAAACGAATCTAATTAGTAATTTAAGGGCATATGATATTGGTAAGTCATGTTTGTTTTTTTGTTTGTTGGAGAGATGACTTTAAATATCTACTTTCTTTTCTTTCTATAATCTGTAAACCCTAATCTCATTATATAGAGATATGTTCGTGGATGGCTTGATTATATACTAGTTTCTCTTACAAACCATCTAAGCTTCCCGAATTTGATAGTAACCATATTCTCTATCTTCAAAATATTATGAATCACAGAACCACTAAAATGTATCAAAACCAAAATCACAACATAAATTAATTAATCTATTGAAACTAGGGTAGAAGAATTTGTCAAATATAGCTCTCCTCCCAAATCGTAGATAAAATTTTAGGGAAAAATAAACTTTTTCATAAACTCAAAGTACCCAAAACACAAAGTAATCAATTATAACTTTGGATAGAAAAATAGTTTATATAAACTAACAAAACAATCTAAAATCTAAACTATAACCTTAAAATTCTAAACTCCAAGCTCTAAAAACTAAACACTAAATCCAAAAACTAACATCTAAACCCTAAGTTCTCCTCAACCCTACATTTTTAATCTTGAAACCATTAAAATATCTACTTCCTTAACCATTTTGAATGATTCCACTTATTTTTTTACTTTAATTTAAAAGAGGGAGAGAAAAAAAAAAAGATTTCTCAACCTTATCCTATTTTTTTTTTGTCGTCAATTCAACCTTATCCTTTAAAACCATCATATTTATAATTATACATTTAAAATTACTTATCGGTTAAAATACTATACATGTAATTTCTATGGTCTAATTTTTGCATATGTAAATAGTTGGGTGCATTTTATTGTGTAAGCTATAGTCTCCACTGTAAATAAGAACAACCCTTGACTAATAGGTAGGGACGTCAAAAAGCAAATTTGAAAACGACAAATCTTTTCACAATCTTGAATCGTACGGGAAACCAACTCAGGTCACATTAATGCCTCTTTTTTCTTTTTTGACAAAACCCTAAAAAGGGGGAAATGTTTATATATGTTATATACACATTACATTTCTTCTACATCTATAGTTTCATTAACTAGTCAAAACTTTCAACCAAATAAAAAAAAAAAAAAAATTCTGAATTTCCATTTCCATGGCATGTAAGAATATTAAAAGCCCGGCCGCTGGACAAAAGAATAGCAGATCTTGTCTGAGATCCCGACAAAAAATAAAAAGTGAAATACTGTAACGTTCAAAAACATCGATCGCCTTCAAATCTTCAATCCTGACTCTTAAATCCTTATTTTTATCAGTATAAATGGTAACAAATCCCTTCAGATGTCGTCTTCTGTTGTTGAATTATTATATTTTGGACCATTTCTCGATTTTATGGGCCATGTTAATTAGATATTGCCTTTACCGAGCACTACATACGAAGGTACTATTTGTATTTATATACGTACGTAGTAAAAGTAAATTCTATGATGATGATACTAAAAGTAGTTGAGTTTGAGGTTAATCCCAAATATATAAGCTCATAACCAGATACTGGATCTGGAATTGGAAACCCTAAGAAATTTTGTAAACCCTAAGATAAAATTAACCTGTAATTGAGTGAGTGAGGAAGATGCAATATTTCTAAATCAGACCCAAAGTCATTTTGCGAGGAGATCTTCAGTTAACAGACACAAACTCATGTCTTCATCACTGTACACTTAACCAGTTTCTTGTTAACACTTCTCTCTCATGCAGACACCATTAATATCTCTTTCTTTATAGATTTTTTTTTTTCCTGGGTTTACACTCTTTCTCTTTCTTTTTCTCTTGTACCTGATTCTATCTTTTTGATGATGTGAAAGTTATGGTTTTGTTTTTTTTGTTAAAGGGAAGCTGTGATTTTGTTTCTTAGAGACAAGACATATTCTTGATTCTTGATTTTTGATTCTTGATTCACGATTCTTGATTTTTGATTCTTGATTCTTGAAGCTTCTTAAGTTCGGTGATGTCTTCTTCCAACAATGATTACAATAACGGTAATAACAACAGTGGAGGGTACCATCTCTCTCTTTACCTTTCTTCACTCTCTGGTACTCATCAAGACATCATTCGTAATCCCTACAATTATCAGTTAACAGCATCTCCGGGCCAAATGGTATCAGCAGTGCCTGACTCTCTGGCCGATTACATGGCTTTCAACTCAAACAATGCCGTGAATCAGCAAAGTTTCGAGTTTCCTGAGGTGTCGAAGGAAATCAAGAAGGCGGTGAAGAAGGACCGACATAGCAAGATTTACACGGCACAAGGTCTAAGAGACAGGAGGGTAAGGCTTTCTATTGGGGTTGCTCGCCAATTCTTCGATCTTCAGGATATGTTGGGGTTTGATAAAGCCAGTAAAACGTTGGACTGGTTGCTAAAGAAATCAAGAAAAGCCATCAAAGAGGTTGTACAAGCAAAAAAGCTCAACAATGATGATGAAGGTTTTGGAAACAATGGAGGAGATGTAGAAGAAGAGGAGGATGAGGATGAGGATGATGATGGCAATAACAGCTTTGTGAATGGTTCAAGTCCCGAGTACTGCAAAGAAGAAGTGGTATGTGAGGTCAAGAAGGCAGAGAAGAGAAAGAAGAAGAGTGAGTTGAGCAGCGTCTCCTCAGAAGGATCAAGAGCCAAAGCTAGAGGAAAAGCAAAGGAGAAAACAAGTGAGATGGTCTATGACCATCCAACTGTCTCAGATATCACACAATCTGAAATCATGGACCCATTCAATAGATCTATAATTTTCAATGAAGGAGAAGACATGACACATTCTTTCTACAAGGAAGCAATGGAAGAGTTTGATAATCAAGAATCTATCTTAACCAAGAGGAAGATCAATCTACCAATGAATATGGGTCAAAGTTACAATCAACTTAATGGGACGTTTATGTTGACAGATCAGGGTTCTACCAGCAACTACAATACCATTGATCTGCCTCAAATTTTGGATTATAACTATAATCAAAACCCTTTTGATGACCAAACCTTTTGTGCAGTCACCGACACTAATTTCCCCAGAGGTACAGTTTGAATTCAAGACTCTTCTCAAGTCTAAAAATTATGATTCATATGTCTTTGCATTGGATGATATGTTTATTTCTCTTGATATATATACATTATTTTTTTGCAGTCTTCCCATAAATATTGGTATTGTCGAAGGACTATGCATCATGCATATTCAAACATGTAAGCCAAAATAATCCTTTGAATTCCTTTTGAATGTATACTAAACCTGTAGTTATGTGTTCTTATTAACATATGTTATTTGATCTTTTGTGCCAAAATTGATCAAATTTTCTTTTTTTAAGATTCAGTTTGTGTACCTTGAAATGTGTTAGCTACAATTTTCAAGTAGTATTGTAACCTTTAAGTATATTGAAAATAGATAAGCAAATGATCTGTATATTTGGTTATCCCAGTCCAATAATCCAAGATTTATGCTTCGATTAGGCACTACACAACAAGAGTCTCTCTAATATTAAGTCATTCTTATAGGTTAATGTTTCACATAGATTCTTAGATTTGTTCCAAAAACCCTAAAATCCATTAAGACCTACAAAAACAAATATGCATGATGATGATAAATTGAAGATCATATACAAGTAAATATACATGTACGCACCTGTAATGTTTGGTTAAGTTACATTTCAAACTAAGCATTAGTGTGTGAAATGTGGAGGCATGCCTGCCTTGGTGTCTATTTGAGTACTTGGTTGTGATTTGGCCATCCAGATATGTGGAGAATGAGAATATATTTTACTTTTCATAAGTCTTATATTCTCTGCTTGGAGGATATTTTGTAATGATTATCTTGAAGGGCGTATATTAGTAGTTGTTTTTTTGTGGGGGTCAAAAGTTTGGCGTTTTGGAGAAGAGGTTTAAACTATTACACTTTCAAGTAGGATTTGTTTAAACCTTGCTAGGTTAAACTCTATTGACTACAGATGTCAAATTTTTTTTATTTACTTTTAGTAGTTACCAAAAGAAAATTCAATGTTTTGAAGTGATAGAAGTAGCTTATTAAACATTCACTTAGATAATATTAAAGAAACATGGATCATTAATTTAGTTACCACCAATTTGTTTTAAATT
Organism: Barbarea vulgaris; assembly: GCA_963667165.1. Lineage (NCBI taxonomy): Eukaryota > Viridiplantae > Streptophyta > Magnoliopsida > Brassicales > Brassicaceae > Barbarea > Barbarea vulgaris. The sequence continues at coordinate 6,783,714 of OY763887.1, forward strand.
TTTAATCGGAAAAAATGAATATATATAGTTTAAGAGTTCAAACATGAAATTAACAGATATATATATATATATATATATATATATATATATATATTTCTTATTTTCTATTGATCTGGCCATATATATATCTTTTAATGGATTTCGTAAAGATGAGTGGCTAGAAAATCATAATCATGGAATATAAGGTACAGTAATATGTTAGGGAGATTGTCCAATCCATTTGCTGTGAACTGGTTTTATGTTGGAAATGTATCAAACTTGAATACTCACCAGTCACCACTTTAAAATCTTAGAACCATTTTATTTCAATTTAGCATTTAGTCAAAATTTGCAAACGCTATTGATTCAACTCATAGTACAAACCGACCAATAGGTATATGAAAGAAATCTAACTTTTAAGAAACTGAATGTTTAATAGTTGGGGGAAAATATTGTGTTTAGAGAATGCTACAAATTATGACTAATTTTATTTTGTTAATAATCTTTAAAATTTAAACTACAAGAATCCTACAAGATTTGCCTAATGTGTTTTTTTGGTTTGACCGTTTTGAGGATAAGAAATATAGTCAAATTCTCTTAGTAGATGATTATATGGTTAACTCATAAAATAACACAAAGAAACAAACAAAAATCATTGTTTTATCAAAAAAAAAAACTGTTGTGAAATCGAAAAGTGTCATTTTCTTGTAAAAGAAATAGGATGAGTATACAAAGCAAACAGATGTCAGGTAACACCACATCAGATAAGTTATATATTACAATTTCATGTGAAATAAAAGTTCTCAAAATACCATCATCTAGAAATCACGTAGACATATTTACAAAATGTGAATAGGTTTAATATGCGACATTGCGCTTACTAAAAGTGATTAAGCATTGAAGAAATATCACTGCTATAAGAAAATTTACAAGGTTTGCAATTCACATCAAGCAGTTGGTCTTGGTGTTTCAGCGCAAAAATTTGTTAGGTTGACATATATTTATCGAATTTAACTTAATTTTTGAATTTTGGTATGACTAAGTAAAATTCTATTAACTTTAATTAAGAAATACTTATATTAGGTATAGAAAAATATATTGTTCGATTCTGTTCAATGTAGGTTCATTTTAATGACCACCTCTATCTAGAAGAATAGATATTTGTAGTCTCGAATTTTGTTTCTTCTTCATTTCATTTATGTGTTTATTACTTCTTCTTCAAATCAAGTAAGAAGTGTACTGACATTAAATCTAGACTTGCATAGCTGGATTAGATAAGAACCTATGAATAATCTACAATATTTTAATTAACAAATGCCTGGAAAGTGGAAACTGATTATACCTTCAAGATTTTGTTCCAAAGTCTAACTTTGTTTATATTATATAAAATTTCATTTGTCAGATCCTATGAAATAAACTCGCCGAAATAGCTGATTTTAATATTCATACACTATCTTTCAACATGCCTTTGTAGTACCATTTATTTAATTTTTTATTAGTCTGACCTTGACTGGACCATCACTACGTCCATCTGTTTTTGCTTATCATAAATTTACTCATCTACATATTTGTTTTTTTTTTTTTTTTTTTAGGGTCACTAAATCATCTATAGATTAGTTATTGAATAAAAATAAAGAAAAAAATTACAGAAAGTAAAAGAAAACGTCTACGTTGAAAATAATCCGCAGATTTGAGTAGGACTACTAGGTAGGAATTCGATTTAATCGGTTCAGTCAGAAACATCAAAAATTTAGTTTTTTTCAGTTTGAAAATATTCTCACCGAGTTGGACCAAATTTGCGATTTAGTTCTGTTCGAATTGAAGGAAATTTTTGGTTGGTTCGTGATAAAATATGGTGCCGAATTAATTAAACTGAAAACCTAATTTTATTTGGTTTACTGTAAATTTCTTTTCCTTAGTAACTTCGATTAAATTTGGTATCTATAAATGTTAGCTCAAACTTATGTAATTTTGGTTTGTAACTTTAAGTTTCAAACCAAGTATGAAAGTTAGTTTACCATGCATGTAAACCGAAACTAAACTGAATTGGTCAAAAACTTTGTTCGGTTTAGTTTGGCCAATTCAGTTCAAAGTTTATGTCCATAATTAGATTTCAGTTAAAGACAACAAAAATTCTAGATTTCAGTTTTGAAACATGAAATTTGCGTCACAGTCAGTCATCCTTCAACTTCATTTTTTTAAAAGGGTGGAAAAATTCATATAATTATTAATGTTAAATATATAGTGACATTATAACCAACCAAAAAAAAAAAAAAAGGCTTTGCTTTCTTTTTGAAACAGAATACTAATTGAAAAAAGGTATGAACAACGGAATTCTTAATTCTCTGAACATAATAAATTAATAATATTTGAACTCATCTTTAGCCACTCTAAACGGGCCAATAGACAATATTAATGGGCCTTTCATTCTGGTTTACTCATGAGAGCCCATTAATAGACTTCGTCTCTTGTTTTCTTGCCCCTAAAGTCGCCTAAAATCTACAAGAGGAAGAAGAGAAACACACAGAAGAACAAAGAAAAAAAAAAAAAGAAAAAAAAAATGGATTCTCCGAAGAAGATAGCTCATGAGATCGGTGGTCTCAAGAATGACGCACTCCGATTTGGTCTTCACGGCGTTAAAAGCGACATCGTCGGATCTCACCCACTCGAATCATCTTACGAATCTGTAAACTATCATCCTTTTTCTTTAATTTCTTAGGTTTTGAAATCGATTCTGAATCTTCTTGTTTTCTCAGAGAAGTGTGAAATTAGCTTAAGAACTGAACTAAGTGTGTTTGATTAGGATCCTTAATCTCCTCTATCACCTAATTAGTTGATTTTATTTTTTCTCATATTCGCTAATTGTGTTTAATTAGCTGAATAATTAGGGTTTTGTTTCTACTCATTACAATCTTAAATCTTTGTTTTAGGAAAAGAAATCGAAAGAGACGTTGAAGAGGACGATCATTGCGCATACCTATGGAACTGCATTGCCATTGAAGATGGATATGGATAGGCAAATTCTCTCAAGGTTTGTTTGTGTGTTTGTAATCAGACTACTGTTAAAACCTAATTTCTATGAATCTGGTAATATCGTAAAATTACGAGTTTGTATATGAATGTTAATTGATGCAATGGGAAGCTAAGTCTATGGTGTTAAGTATGATACACACACTTATAGGTTACATTTATGTATGTTTTTTCATTGGCATTATGATAATCGTGTGCTTTACAGGCTTACTTAATATAGTTCTTTGTTCGTATGTGTGCATCAGGGAGCATAGGGTTTAAAGTTTTTGCTACATGATCTGCTAATGGTTAATAGCACTTTGGAAGACATCATTTGGTTGTACTGTTCTTATTTTATCCGTTTTTTTTTCTCTGGAATATTTAGGTTTCAGAGACCTCCTGGACCAATTCCAACGTCAATGCTCGGTTTTGAAGTTTACACAGGAGCTGTGGATAGCTTTGGTTTTGAGGATTACTTGAATGGTAATTGTCTTTTACTCCTGTTGCATTTGTCTCAATGCTAGATTCACTTCTTTAGATCAGTGAACACGTATTTGATGGTATCTCAGTATGCACTACACTAGCAGAAAAGAAAATCGATAAAATTCACTTCTTTGTGATGCTTGCAAGAAGAAAAACCTTTTTTCTTCAATGCTTAGTTTTCGTATCTTTTTAGTATTTCTGTAGTTCATATTCTTAGAAAGCTCTTGGTCCTTTTCAGTAAGTATATGCTATTCTTGACACAAATTGACCAGATTAATGGGTGGTGTTATTGGTCGATATCGGTTAGCTGAATATAGTATCTTCATCCCTTGCAGATCCTCGTGAATCCGAGACTTTCAAGCCTGTAGACTTCCATCACGGGATGGAAGTTCGCCTCGGCATGTCAAAGGGCCCGGTTTGCCCAAGTTTCATGTAATGGCCCGCTCATGGGTTGTTTATGTCTTAGCTTTTGAATCATGACTGAAGTGAGATCGTGTATGAACTTATTTCAACCTTAAACTTCGATTCTCTCTTGATCTAAGTTTGAAATCAGATGAGACAACTATGAAAATGCATGATCAGTTCTAGTATGTTAGGTTGGTTATGCGGAACTAAAATGCCATGTTTTATAGCTTTTTTTTACTATCAGAAGAAAAAAAAAAAAGAAGAAAAAAAAAAAACACTATTGATCACGCTAGAAAAAAGGAATGGTATTTTTTGAAACGAAACTGTTCTTCTTTCATCTTCATTTAGGCACCAAAGTAACTGAACTGAGAACAATTCAAAATTATGGAATTGACATAAGTCGAGATTACAAACTTGAGACATGAAACCCTAAATGTCATGTATCTTGTCAAGTTTACAATTGCAGGATATCGGTTGCTGATGAAGATCTCCGTACAATATGATTCAGAGCTTCTCTGTTTTTTTGTCGTGTGATGACAGAGATGATTGTTAGCTGTGCTGACTTGGCAGCATTTGTTTCGTGGGCTGGTTGGCCTATCTTTTGTGGCATTGATTTCGTGGACTGACATTTAATGGGCTGCTACTTGTCTTGGCCCAACTTCTGCTTGTCTTGACTCAGAACTCAGAGGCTTCCTTTTAAATTTTAATAGAGAAAATTACATACCATGCCTTTTTTTCTTTTTTTTTAGATTGTATGCCTTTTGAAAAACTCACTTCATATCATGTCTTTAAAAAAAAAAAAAAACGGATTTAACCTTCTTATAATGCATGCATCATGTCAGCCCAAAAGTATGATTTCGTTGATTAGATGATTTCGTACACAAGAAATAGATTAATGATGGTGGACAAGTTGTTTTCGTCCACAAGAAACATGTTAATTTCATCCACAAGAGATAAATGGTGAACACATAAATTCGTATAATAAGTTAAACAAATGATGGACAAATAAATTTTGTCTACGAGAGACAAATGCACTTGAAAATTATGTCGTGGATAAACTAATCATACTATGAACAAACCAATTTTTTTTATTATATGTAAAGTGCTTGTTTGACGAAATATGGTAGATACGTTATTTTTTTATGGACAAATATTTAAGTTAGATCCAACATAATTAATCTATGGGCAACTGCGATTTCGTGGACAAGTACAATTATGTGGACATCATCAAAAGTATTTTAGCTAATTCGCGTCTCCATTTGCACTAAGAAAAAGGACACAAATAAAAACTAACCAAAAAAGAATATAAAAGAAAAGATTGATGCATTTGGTGGCATTGTAGGCAAAATTCTCATTCCAATAAATCTCTGCAGTTGTTGGAGTCTTTGCACAACTACATATGCAGAGATGATGCAACAAATAGCTAAATCGATTAAAATCATGAAAACAAAAAAAATCATTTCTCTTTTAAAAAGTTTCAAGCAGAAAAATGAATGAAATGAAAATATTCATCTAACCGTACATTCATTTGGAGTGAGTTTGAAAAGTGAAAACAGTGACTATTATTTTTATTGCCTTCGAGGAAAATTCTTCTCAACTCAACCGGTGATTTCTTAAACGGGAAAAAAAAGGAAACATGTTTCTTCAGCTGACAAATTGGAATAGTCCCAGTCACGCCCATCTATATTAATTTCTCATTTCAAAGATGCTTTTTGCTAACGTTCTTTATATATATAAAAAAAAGAATGTTGATTTTATTCCCAGCAAAAAAAAAAAACTATTCCCCAAAAGAAAAAAAAAACAAAGAATATTATTAGCAACGGTCACAAGCGATTCCATATTGAAGGCCCTCATGTCTCTTTTTACACGAACGTTCTTCTCACGTTGGCCCACTAACACTCCATTACCACATCACTTACTTCTTATTTTTATTCATTTCTGTCACACACACACATACAAAATCCCTGTTGTAATATTAACACTGAAAGTTATATTCCATTTATCATCAAATTTCTACATTTCATTGTTTTTTCTTTAATGATAAACCTTAAATTAGATATTAAAATGATTGTAAATCCGTTGTTATCCATCGGAAACTATAAGCGCTAAATTGATGAAGATGCATCATTATATTGTTATTTATTGCATGGTATCCTCTTAATATACTAAAGAAGAAATATTAGTAATGACATGTCAATTACATAATTTTAATCCTTTGATTTAACTGTCAAATTGTTTTACTAGAGTTATTTCATTTATCAGACATTCATATTTGAATCAAAAATTTCTTAATTCTTATTATATCAAATACTAATTACTATGTCGGTTATTATTAACTAAAAACAAAATTTAGTTCATGAAAGTGAATATGATTTTGCTCAAATTTTGATTTGAAATTAACTAACGTTATCTCGTTTACACATGAATTAAAAAAAAAATATATATTGAAAAACTTATATGTTATTTAAAATTTATTATAGAATATCATTTATATCTAAATTATATACATTGACAATGAAAAATTATATTACATCTTAACACTCAGTATACATATATATATAACGTTAATAAAATAAATAATATTGATAGAAAGCTAAATTTAAGTATTATCTATTAATTTGACATAAGATCACAAAAATGAAATAATACTGTCCATTTTCACCGATTCGATATGCATAACTGTAAATGTTTATAATAAAATCAAATGCAATAACTTTGTTATCTTGAAATGTATTAAAAATTTATAATACATATATCAACTAAGATTATCAATAAAATTAAATAACATAAATTTGCCATTCTTACCTAATTATCAAATAAGATTACCAATAAACTTAACTAACATAAAATATTCTTAACGTCTCTTATTTCCAGATCCTCTTAATGTAGTTATTAAATAAAATGTAATACTAGTATTGAATGGGCGAGTCAAGTTAATGTGGCAGAAAGGCGGCGGCAGCCAACAATCACCTTACTTTATCCTCTTTCATTTGCACGTTTTTAATACATGTCTCAATCAAAATTCTTTTTTCCAAGTTTGTGGATTAGCAGTATCGAATTAATCTTCTTTCTTTTGTTACTTTTTTGGGTTTTAATTATTTTCTTGTTTTTTTACATTAAGAAACGGATCTAGAAATGAATTTTATGGAATACATCATTGAAAATCCTCAAAAAATGGAGACATAACTGAAAATATGAATTTTACATGAAAATTTCAAAATTTACATGGAGCAGGTTCAAAGTATTTTTTCTAGAGATATTTTACTGAAATTTAGAATTTACAATTAATATATAATACAGTCAACAAATAAATATAGAAGACAATACAATAATGTAGAGAAAAAGTAACACTCTTAATTAAATTAGAGACGTCGATTAAGGTTATCTGTTAGTTGGATATAAACGGGTTTGCCTCGATATTTTAAGATTAAAATATTTATAAATAGAAAAGAGTTTTTCATATTACAAATAAAACAAGTATACATCTATATTTATAATTAATATTCTAATTTATTGTAAACTAAATATGGGTTGATCTAACACAAAATTAACCCCCAAGCCATTGTTCGTACTACCATGATTTATATTAGTTTTTCAAAACTCAGTTTCATAATCTGAACCATTAATAATTTAATATATTGAACAAATTTAAACTTATGAAAATTTAATAGCACGGTTAACAATTTATTAATATAGTAAGATTTAAGTCAACAATTTATTAGCCAAGTCTAAATCTGCTACTCCATCTATCATGTTTTATAAGATGCTTTAGGATTTATCTCCTTTATTTTATTTCATTAAATATTTTGCAAGTTTTATGTAAAATTGAATTGCATTTAATATTTTATGATAATAATATTATGCAGTATTTTCGATGATTGGTTGAATTGATTTAAATTTAAACTAAAGTACTAAATGATATTTTTGTAAGAAAATTTTGTTTTTTTAGTGTGCACATTTTTAGCCAAAAGATCTTATAAAATAAGACATAGAGAGTACAATTTCTTATTCTTTTTTTGGACAAAGTACAATTTCTTATTCCTTGGTAATCAATCAAATGATCCCCCAAACAATCATTTTTTATTATTAAATAAAAACACAAATCAGTTTTGGTAATTATTAAAAAGACTTTGACTTATTTTCATCGACGATTCATTAATGTTATTCTAACATTTTTCACACAAATAAAGAAAATATGTAAATTTCTTTTATATCTTTTACTAATAAATTAAAAAGTTTGTCTTTCTAATTTATAAGATGAAATAATAGGGGTAAACTGGAGTACTATTTAGCTTAAAAATTTAAATGAAAACATAAAACAACATTTTTTGTGAAAAAAATTAAGTCTTAAAGTGACATTTTTTGGGGAATAGAGGGAGTGACATATAAGTATTGGTAAAAATTTAGGTAAAGAGCAAGAATACGACTACTGTGTCTTTAAATGACAGGAATTAGATTTTCTAAAACTTTAATTTGACTAATTAAATGTCTACATAAATAAAACCGTTGAAAACATATTTTAACCTATTTTGTATAATGGATAAGGAGTACGATTACCATTTCCTTAATTATTTTTTACTATTTTGCTACTGTGTCTAACGACTCTAATGCAAATAGTATTATTTTGAATATATCATTAATACTAGAAAGCCAAAAATTAATCCTAAAAAGAACAAGACAGAGTTAAGAGCACAATGATGGGGAGCACATGGAGACAGAACATATGCTTGCAGCCAAACACTACAAGAGACATATGCACAACCAGCAACTTAACAGCTCTTAGCCACCTTGGCTTTCTTTTTCTTTATTTTTTTTTATAGTTACATTGTTTCGTTTTCTTCTTATTATCCATTTCCAAATTGTAAATGTTTTTTTCTCTCTCTCTCTATAATCGAAGATGGTACCTCTTCTTTATAATCACAACAAAATTGACTTTCAAAGTAAAAGTTATACCAAAGTTATTATAAAATATATTTACCTAATTTTAATGTAACTTTAAGACAATTTTGGGGAGAAGCATAAAAAAAGTCTAATTTTATATCCAACTTTTGAAAATACTTTAGTTTCTTTTTTAATAATTATCAAAACAGTTTTTATTTTCCATGGATTTTCAGACATATAGTTGATTTCAAGTGTACAAACAATAATCGTCCCTTGATAGATGATATTCCATCTGTTTAATTTTATTAGATGTTTTGACTAATATATATATATATATATATATAGACTTTTAATTTTCTTTACAAAATTATTATTTAATGTCTTACTTTAATCCATTCAACTAATCAAAATTTAAATTTGCATAAAAAATTACAAAACATCTAATAAAATATAATAAAAAATAGCTATAACATCATATAAAATAGAACATAGAGGTTACAATTTAAAAGTGAGCTAAATAGTAACTAAATATTGGTTTGGAGATTTTGTGGATCTTTAATGAGAATTAGTGAGGAAGAGAAATCTTAATATCCTAATATGATAACATCATAAAATTTAGAATGAATAATATAGAATTTTTTTGTACGAATTACAATCTAGCAATGTTTACGAAAAAATATATGATAACAACATATAAAACTAACCTTAATATCCTAATATGATAACATCATAAAATTTAGAAACAAAAATAGAGAAAATGTTTAAAATATATAATAACAATCTATTAATGAAATATTAATTAGTTTGTCATACAAAAAAATATTATACTGTTTATTTTATTTTTAATATTAAATTTTTACATTTTATTTTGTTTTGGATATATAAAAGTACTTCTATAAATTATATATTATATATTAATTTATAATAATTTTATAATTTATAAGAAAAAAACACAATCATGCGAGAACACTCATTCATAAATCATAATTACTGTATGAATCATATAAATAACTTAATTATATTTGAAAGCACGCCGTCTATTTCCACAAACTTCCACATCCATATCAATCCTATAATTAAAATCAGTGAAGCCATAAAATCAAAAGAGTCACTATACTTACTTTATTTTTGTCCTTAAAATAAAGTTCCCACACTTGCACAAGCACAACGCATAACCGTTGTAATTCGTCAATCAAATTCCAATTCTACCCTTAAGGAACATTCGAGCAAATCTCTAAGACGGCGGCCAAAATGTAAATAAAGAGAAAAATTTGGGGTCCACTTTTATAATATAAGCAAAAAAAAAAAAAAAAAAAGGAAGAACGTGAACGATCCGCGCGAGCCACACAAAAAAGGTTCCTCCAGCACAGAGAAGAGAGAGAAGAGAGATTGCTTAAGAGACGTTGTCGGACTTCAAATCAGTTTCGGTATCGGAATTTAGGAACTCCGTTCAAATCCGGAGCCTTAAGGATAAACCTTTTTTTTTGTTTTCTCTTTTTTATCCGTTTCTTATTTCTTTCAATTGGAGAATTTTCAGAGACACTGAAGTTCCAAGTCAGAGGAATTGGTTCTTGGGTTTCGGTTTTTGGTTTCTGGGTTTTTGATTTCCAGAGTTCAATTTTGGTATTAAGTCAATTCGGTGAGGAAAGTTAGGTTTTTTTTTTTTTTTTTGGGAATTGGGTTTGACTGAGAGATCTCTTTGAATTTTGAGAAATTGGTGAAGAGATGTCCACGCCTTTGAAGGTGTGGAAACGTTGGTCTACACCAACGAAAACGAGAACTCCAGATTCGAATGGGTCTACTTCTCATGGAAACGGTTTAGATATGGTTACCCCAGTTCCGGGTCGGGTTAGTGAGATCCAGTTTGATGATCCAAGAAGATTACCTGAGAAAATTTCAGAGCTTGAACAAGAGGTTTGTATTTTTTGTTGTTGTTGTTGTTGTTGTGATCTGTTCGTTACTTTTCTCTTTTTATTTATTTATTATGTCTTATGATTTATAGCTTAATGACAATGTGAAATAACTGTTTCCTCTAATAACTTACTTTGTCGTTTGTAAATTAATCGTCTTTTTTACTCTTTTATTCAATGGATATTTAAGAAATTTTGTTACTTTGGTTTAGTTTCTGTCTGTAACTATGGATGGATGTGAAAATTGTTTAATTGTGAATAGTGATTTTTACTGTTGCGGCTTTTTAATGTTTGATTTGGTTAAACAGCTTTTTGAATACCAACACAATATGGGTCTTCTTCTGATTGAGAAAAAGGACTGGGATTCCAAATGTGAAGAACTTAAGCAGGATCTTGAAGAGGCCAATGAGTTTCTTAAGCGGGAACGTAATGCGCATTTGATTGCTATAGCGGATGTTGAGAAGAGGGAAGAAGGGTTGAGGAAAGCTTTGGGGATTGAGAAGCAATGTGCACTTGATGTAAGATTCTAAATATTTTGTCAAGTTTCTACCTAAACTGTTCTTTGTGTTTCCCTATTCCTTTTTGATTACACAAATTTGTCAAACAACTGATGCAGCTGGAGAAGGCTCTGCGGGAACTACGCTCTGAAAACGCTGAGATCAAATTTACAGCTGACTCAAAGTTGACTGAGGCAAATGCTTTGGTAAGTAGTGTTGAAGAAAAATCTCTCGAAGTTGAGGCAAAGCTACGTGCTGTTGATGCAAGACTTGCTGAAGTTAGTAGAAAGAGTTCGGAGGTGGAGAGGAAGTCGAAGGAAGTGGAGGCTCGAGAAAGTTCCCTTCAAAGAGAGCGATTTTCCTACATTTCTCAGTACGCATTGGGCTTCTTGCTTTGAATATTTTTTGTTTATTCTTATTGGGGAATGACTCAACTTGTTTTCTTTTTTTCTCAGACGAGAAGCAGACGAGGCAACTTTGTCAAAGCAGAGGGAAGACTTGCGTGAATGGGAAAGAAAGTTGCAAGAAGGAGAAGAAAGAGTTTCTAAAGCTCAAATGATTGTAAAACAGAGAGAGGATAGGGCAAATGAAACCGATAAGATTATCAAGCAAAAGGGAAAAGAACTGGAAGATGCACAAAAGAAGATTGATGCTGCTAACCTTGCTGTGAAGAAATTAGAAGACGATGTCAGCTTGAGGATAAAAGAGCTTGCTTTAAGGGAGCAAGTAAGCAGCTCATTTTTCTTGTAGTATTTTTTATAATTCAAAGTGCTTGGAATCTTGTCCATTTACATTCTTGATTCTTCCTCTGGATGCAGGAAACTGATGTGCTGAAGAAATCTATAGAGGCAAAAGAGCGAGAGCTACTAGCTCTGCAAGAGAAACTGGAAGCCAGAGAAAAGGCAAGTCTCCTCTCCCTCACTTTCTCTCTATTGATATTTCTCTGTCACCACCTTCTGTGGATGACATCTGATGCGCTCTGGGCTTTGATTTTTGGTTGACCAAATTGCTAGCTGAATATAGCAGTTTTATTTATCCTCTTTGTGCAACTGATAAACATATATTGTGGCCCATTCTGATTTTCATCTTCTGGACAGAAAAAGTATTCAGTTTCCATCTCGATTTTGCTTGTTCGCGATTGTCTTATATTTTGTATCATTTTCTCTTTTGCACTTAATGTGATGACCTAGTTTTATGTAATCATATTCTTGAGAAGGTTGATATCACGTTTGCATGTCATTGTGATGATTACATGTGTATATTCTGGGTGTTGACTGTGCTAGTTGTTTAATGTTGGCTTATTAACAGATTGCAGTTCAGCAACTAATTGATGAACACCAAGTTAAATTGGATGCAACACAGCGTGAGTTTGAGTTGGAAATGGAGCAGAAAAGAAAATCTATTGATGACAGCTTGAAGAGCAAGGTTTTAGAAGTGGAAAAGAGGGAGGCTGAGTGGAAGCACATGGAGGAGAAAGTTGCTAAACGTGAACAGGCATTAGATAAGAAACTGGAGAAGCATAAAGAAAAAGAAAAAGATTTTGAAGTAAGACTGAAAGGCGTAAATGGCAGAGAGAAAGCCTTGAAAAGTGAGGAGAATGCATTGGAAACTGAGAAGAGAAAACTGCTCGAGGATAAGGAGATTATTCTCAATCTTAAAGCTGAAGTCGAGAAGATAAGGGCTGAAAATGAAGCAAAGCTATCAGAACTCCACAAAGAGAAGGAGGGTCTTAGAGTAACTGAAGAGGAGAGGTCTGAGTATCTTCGTCTGCAAACCGAATTAAAGGAGCAAATAGAAAAGTGCAGGTCTCAACAGGAGCTGCTTTTGAAAGAGGCTGAGGATCTGAAGGCCCAAAGGGAAAGTTTCGAGAAAGAATGGGAAGAACTTGATGAGAGGAAAGCTGAGATCCAGAAAGAACTAAAGAATATAACTGATCAGAAGGAAAAACTAGAGAGATCCATTCACTTGGAAGAAGAAAGGCTGAAAAAAGAAAAGGAGGCAGCAAATGAAAACATGAAAAGGGAGATAGAAGCTCTTGAAGTGGCAAAAGCTTCATTTGCGGAGACTATGGAGCATGAGCGTTCAGTGATCTCTAAAAAAGCTGAGAGCGAAAGAAGTCAACTGCTTCATGATATTGAAATGCGTAAGATGAAGCTCGAGGCTGATATGCAGACTAAACTGGAAGAAAGAGAAAGGGAGTTGCAAGCAAAAGAGAAATTATTTGAGGAAGAAAGAGAGAAGGAAATGAGCAATATTAATTACCTAAGAGACGTAGCCAGAAGAGAAATGGCAGATATGCAGACCGAAAGACAGAGAATAGAGAAAGAAAAGGTAGTAGTTGATGCTAGTAAACATCATCTTGAAGAGCAGCAGACAGAAATCCGGAAAGATGTTGATGACCTTGTTGCCTTAACCAAAAAATTGAAGGAACAGCGGGAACAATTCATTAGTGAGAGAAATCGTTTCCTTTCTTCCATGGAAAGTAATAGGAACTGCGATCCATGTGGTGAACTGCTTTCTGAGCTTGTGCTTCCTGAAATTGATAATGTTGAACTGCCTAACTTGTCAAAACTAGCCAACGTACTTGATAACGAAGCACCAAAGCAGGAGATGAGGGATATCTCCCCAACGGCTGCTGCCTTAGGATTGCCAGTTTCTGGTGGGACGGTGTCCTGGCTCCGGAAATGTACTTCAAAGATTCTTAAGTTGTCCCCAATTAAAATGGCAGAACCCTCTGTTACTTGGAATTTGGCTGATCAAGAACCTCAATCTACTGAGCAAGCTAATGTGAACAGTGGGCCATCAACTATGCTTCAGGCAGCGACGAACTATTCCTTTGATGGTCAAAAGGCTGAATCTGAAACTGGCACAAGAGAAGTTGAAGTCACCAATGTAAATTCAGATGGCGATCAGAGCAATATCAACAGCAAAGCTCAAGAGGTTGCTTCAGATTCTTTGTCCAATCTAAATGCGGATGGTCAATCACGCATGAGAGGGAAAGCCAGAACCAGAAGAACACGCTCTGTCAAAGATGTTGTTGAAGATGCTAAAGCTATATATGGAGAATCTATAAATGCATATGAGCCCAATAATTCAACCGAAAATGTTGAGGACTCTGCTAAAGCAAATGATGGAAGCACGGCTGAACCTGGTCATTCTGATAAAGAAACTTCAAAGAATGGACGGAAACGTGGGCGTGTGGGTTCTTTGAGAACTTGTACTACTGAGCAAGACGGTAACGAGAGTGATGGAAAATCAGATAGTGTCACTGGAGGAGCACGTCAGCGGAAGAGGCGGCAAAAGGTTGCATCAGAACAACAAGGAGAAGTGGTGGGACAAAGATATAATCTCCGACGACCTAGAAGGTTACTTTAGAATCTCATTTACTTTCAAACACAGTCCCTGTAGATAGTGCGTTGGAGCTGTTTATTCGTCCTTTTATTCAGGCTGTTAATATCTGTTTTCCCATTTGGGTTATCAGGGTGACTGGAGAAACCGCACTTGCTAAGAAGAACGAAGAGACTGGTGCAGTACAACAAGACGAGGAGATTCACTGTGCTCAAACCACCGCTACAGAATCAGTAGGGGTTGCTGTTAGCGATAATGGAGTAAACATGAATGTGGTGCAGGTAAAATGCTCTCACAACTTGGCTGTATTGTTGTTTTTCCCTTTTGCTTTCGATCGATTTCTCATTCCTGACAAATGTGTTTTTTTTCAATAGCATGAAGAAGCCACAGCAGACTCTGAAGATACAGATGCTGGTTCACCAAAAAGAACAGGTGAAAGTGATGCAATGAGTGAAGACGTGAACAAAACACCTGAAAGGGCTGACTCGGATGGTGAAGAAGATGAATCTGATGCAGAACATCCCGGGCAAGTCTCCATTGGTAAAAAGCTATGGACTTTCTTAACGACGTAGCGGCTATCTTTGATGAGAGGAGTTAGTTTGGCCTATGATGATGAAGAGCTAATAATCTTCTTCTGTTGACAATATTAGTGTTTGCTTCTTGATCTTTTAGCTACTTAGGAGAATTGTGTTAAGTTCGTGTTGGATCTTTTTCACACAAATGTAGTGTTTTCTTTCTAGCTTTTTCTACCACTTAGTTATCTGGTTAAAGAGGATCTTCAAGAATTCTCAATTCTTTTGGTATGTTTTAGATGATGATGATTTATTTTTTTACGAGAGTGGTTGCATTTGATCTTCTTTTTTTTTTGATTTTTTTTTCTGGCTCAACATCAACTCTTCATTAACCAAAGTTTAGTTCATCAGTACATGATCTAAACCACTATGGAGTTATCAAACCTCCACAAAGCTAATAACCCAACTTGTGACTAATGAGTACAACTTAGGAGCATAATTCTCAAAAGAAAGAGCTTCATTCGCTACTACTATTGAGTAAAACTGGAGCTTGAAACCGTCTTGGTGCACAGATCCAAGGATGGGCCAAACCTTCTCACCAGACATTGCTTCAATCAGTTCTTTTGAATCAGATCCATAGATAACATTGTGTTAACCAACACCTGTAATGGTAAGAATGTCCCATCTAAGAGCGTCTGCCTCTGTCTCTTGTCAAGGGCCTCAAGGCTTCCATCCACGTTACACTTTAACTGACTCGGCCGCTCTCTGCTGAAGAACATCACTCTATAAATGTTGGTGTAGATAGATCTAGCCATTTCTCCTCTCAGTGGAGCAAGGACAGGGGAGAGTGCAGTGCCCAGACTTTTGATCTGTTTATGTCATGAATACCCTAATAATAATAAGGGTCTATAAGTTCAATATACATAGACGACTGAAATATTAGTTTTGTAAAAAAGAGAATTTAAAAATTAAGTAACTAAAAAAGAGAAATAAAATTGTTCCATTTTACCCTTATTGTTTTAGATAATTACATACATATGTTTTTATAATATAAAACTGTTACTGTGCTAACTCCAACATCGTAAAAAATCATTTTATTTTGGCGGTGACTCTCGTCACATATCCGGAGAAAAATCAATATTGTTATTTAAATTCTTAGCATGATAAAAGTTAGTTTGTATTGGTAATATTATTAGAATACGTTAAGTTTTGTTGTATCGCTATAAGTAAACTATTATATTATTTAAACACACAAAATCAAATTGGTATTTAAAATAATGTTTAAAAATCATTTTATATTGACATGTTTGAATTATTTATTTAATATATTAGCACGTTACAAAAAAAATATCATGGTTCATTAAAATTTAACTTGTTACCAATTTTGTATTTCGTTAATGTTCTACATAACACGTTATTAAAAGTCATATCATGTAAATAAACAAACAATATTTTTGTGAAAATGATTTTAAAACATTATTTTACGTACAAAATTATTTTGTGTGTAATTAAATACTATAATATTTTAATTATAGCGATACACAACAAGTTAACGTATAATAATAACTTTATCGATATAAATTAACTTTTATCATGTTAAAAATTAAATAACAGCAACTGACTTTTTGCCGGGTATGTGACTGGAGACACCGTTGAAACCGAATGATTTTTTGACTATATCAGAATTACCGCCGGTAACATTTTTATCTGATCAAACATATGCATGTAATTACCTAAAACAAATAACAATAAAAATGGAACATTTTTTTCTCTTTGTTACTTATTTAATTTTGAAATCTTCTTTGCTACAAAACTAATTTTGTAATCCTCGGATGTTATATAGTGATATTATCCATAATAAAATAACACAAAGAATAGTAATATGCTACACAAAAGGAATTAGATATATATATATATATTGACACAAAATGTATAATATACTGTATGTTGCACAAAAAGGAAAAACATATTTTCGCTATATGTTTAGATGATTAGATATATAGAGAAAACAACACTCAAGAGGCTCTTAGCACTCTTGACAGTAATGAAAAAGACAGATTAGTTTCTGATTCTGATAGTCTTGTCTTGTATAGTCAAGACTATCAGAATCAGAGAACCTAAGCAATGTACAACTTCATGCTTCGACTCCTTTGTCTTCGAGAATCTTCCTCAACATGTGTTCCTTCAATTCTCTGAGAACACAGAGAGATGAATCAAGTTAAAAAAACAAAGCTAAAGTTGCAGAGAAGATCATATATTATAAGTAAAACCAATGGAAATTTACCTGCAGCACTGTACGGGGCATCCGAGATCTTCGCAATGTTTTGCGTGTATCCTTAATATCATCCTCAGTCTGTTGCAAATCTTACAACAAGCTCTCTTCTCTTTCGTGCCGCATCGTGCACTGTGATAGAACAATACTTTAACTTCATTGCATTTCGGGTATGAGCACGACAACTTAGTGCCTGTGGGTTGGCAGCGATGCGCATGCGATAATGCGTTCAGTATCTCAAGAACCTATGAGAGTAACAAGTTGCTTGATTCAGTAAACAGGTCACAGATAAAACCAACTAAAAGAAAGAAACAGATATGTTTTCAAGAACATATACTCACCATTACGGTTCTAGGCTGCGCTCCATTAGCTGTAGGGAATGTAGGGAAGAGATGAAGTTGAAGATGGGTTGTGCTTTTGGCATAGCATCCAGTGCAAAGCCGGAAATGCGAACAAATCAAACAAGGGAAGTAAATCGTTTTCGAAACATCTTTATTGCAGACCCAGCAGGGGAGACGACTAGAGTTTTGCGAGCAACGATGCTTGTTTGAAGTGTGAAGATGGTGAAGTATCATCATTGAAGAATACTTGGCACGTCGAAGTATGTCGAAATTGTAATTTTGCTTTTCAGAAAAACCTAAGAACCCTTGTCTGCTTCCAAACATATCGTTTTCTAGGATGATATCATTATCTTCTGTTGTAGACGATATGCCACTCACCTGAACCTGTGGAGGAAGTGAAAACAGAACACAGTTTTAATAAAACGCGCTTTTTTAAAAAAAAATTTCCTAAATAAGAATTATCATTCTTGATTAAGAATGCTAATAATTTACCTTTGAGAGCTGATGCTTCTCTTTGTCCTTCCTAGTATGTATGTGTTCCCCAGGAAGCTCCGGTTCTGCATCATAACAGCGTTCACACAATTGAAGATTCTTGCACTTCTCGCAAAACCATCTCAGTCCCGATAAGATGGCCTTCGAACAGCGTGTGCATGAATAATTCAATGCCACCACCATGAAATCCTCCTTGTTTTCGGATACCTTCTTTTCGAGCTACACAAAAAACAGAATAGGTAAAGAAATGAACAAAAGACCGATCTGTATTTATACTCAAAGTGCATTCAAAACGTAAATGATTATTACCTTTTCCATCAGGAGAATGTTTTTAGCATCATCAGTATCAACACAACCGTTAATGTCGTAGTTCAAACCCTTTAGTTTTTTTCTAGAAAGCCTTTTGACCTTCCTCGGCAACTCCTCATCGCCTTCTTTCTCAATATTATCAATCTCAGTCTTAGCTATATAGGACCAGAAAGATCCTTCAAAGTAAGGCAACCGTGCAGCTGTCCTATAGCAGGTAGATTTCTCATTCACAACAAAGAACCGTTCATGAAGGTTTGTAACATTCACCACTACCCTCTCCTTGACTGCTTTATTCAGCATTGACACATACCTACATTAAAGTTGTAAATGTTAAAAATCCATTTTCCAAGCATTAATGTAGTGAACGAGTGGGATGAAAAGAAACAAAAGACTGACCATTGACGAAGCTTCTTAGCGTTGGGGGTTTTCTGAGTCTTAGGATGAGAATACATAATGTAGTCCACTCCTTGTTTAGGTGGACATGCCCATATATAAGAAGTAGTGAAACCTCGAAGCTTACAATACTTGAGATATCCAATCTATCAGAGACAAAAAAAAAAAGAGAAACATGTCAATGTCAATAATAATTAGGTAATTAAGCACTAGGAAGAAATAGAAAAATGAATAGATTACCAATATTTCATGATAAACGAAAGTTCGAAGAGCTTCTCCTGAGAATGTCTTTCTCTCGGGTCTAAAGTACTTGACGGAATCGAGATATACGATGTATGTACTACGTTGGTTTGGTAGGCTACATTCTGATCCAAACTCTTGGACAAACAAGGCAAAGATGCATATATCAACTCCTTCGACTTTCTGGAACAGAAAAATAACCTGAAACATATCAAAGTTAATGAACAGTTAATAAAGTAAGGTTTGAAATACATAATAACTGGATCAAAAATATTCAATTGTGATACTGATTTCTTCTCACCTTTGATCTGTAGGGAAATTCACTAGGATAGTTTTCTTTTTGAAAAAAACTGACAAACTTTTCGCTGACGATAGAGGTTTTGTCAGTCGAATACACGACTCTGAGAGTAAGATCTTTTGGTTCTAATACCTGGAAAGAAGAAAAAGTAACAAGTTCAGTATAAAGAAACATAATCAGGATTTTCAAAGTGAACAACAGACACCACATCATTCATTCTTACTTCATCGACGCTCTTCCCAGCAGCCTCTGCAGTTTTGCATCTTTCTTCTTTGAGGCGCCTAAATAGTCTTTGCTCTATAAAGTAGCTGAGGATGGTTTCAGGCAAATCTTTTGCTCCCAAATCCGTATTGTCGTCAAATCCACTGTTGCTGTTACTCTGACGCTCCTCTAACAAACATTTGGGACAAATATAGTCTGCTGTTTTGTCAATGTCTTTATGCTTATTGTAGAGACCACATATCTGATGTTGCCATCCCTCACAAGATTCACATTGAACCCACTGTTCCAACAAAAGTAGCTTAGGTAAGATTTTAAGAATTCATGTAAAAAAAGAGAGAAATACACAGAAAAGGGAGGGATGAAGTTTAATTACCTCTTCTGCAATTTGGTTGTCAACAATCTTCACCTTAAGCATTTGGTCTCTTATGATATCGATTCCATATACCGTGAACTTTTTTGCACAATGATTGTAACAATAATTGCAGAGATGATATTGCACATCGCCTAGTTCTTCACCGGTGGTGTGATATGAAGATTTGTCGTTGATGCGGATGTCGCAGTATGAGCAGTACACTGGTGGTGATGGAAACATGATCTTGCCACCGCCACACAATTGACATAGGTCCTCACTGGGGTCAGACATTTCTCTGATTCCACTCTGTGAAACCAAAAGTATTAATAACCAAACTAATTAAAAGACACACAAAAAGGAAAAAAAGGCTAAGTAAGTTTACCTGACTACTACTTCCCTCCACAAGACTCATAATATGCAAATTTATCTCTTCATCTGTGAAACGTTCGACCACTGAGACGTTTCTAATCTTACGCTCAGCATTAACCTCACACTTGGCTCCTTCATCACATTTCATTGGCTCAACAATATCCTCTCTTTCGCTGGTCGTAACCTTGATCAGATCCTCCAAATAATAAATCTTGGTTGTATTTGGTTTTGCTGATGTTTTATTGCTAGTATTAAGACCCTGAGCAGGCATATTAACCAAAGGAGAATTGTTAATCTCATCTAGCTTCGTTAAGCCAGAACCTCCGCTGATTGGCTCACCAGCTTCATCAACAACACAATTGCTACTAACCGGGACCATAGAAGATGTATCTAAACATCTAGCATATGAAGAAACCTCCTCAGGACTTCCCTGTGAAATCGGAATTGGAACTTTCTGCTTTGCAATGACATCATCACCAGGGAGAGTTGAATTGGGATATGCCTGAAGACCAGGGAGTCCAAATGAATCGTCCAAAGGATGAGGAGGAATTCTCAACCTTATCGATGCTTCAACTCGAGGTCGCTTTGGCAGATGATTACCACTTTCTGATTCATTTCTTCCTCCAAGAAACTCATCAATAGACGGTATTTGCATCCCGGTTTCATAATTAGTACTTGAATTCTGTTTTCTCGACCTGCGACGCTTCCTGCCCTCGTTACCAGACATGACATTCACACCTTGTAGTGTGTTCAACCTCTGATTGAACTCCTCAAGCTCTTCTGTATCTTCAGGCTTATGGTTAAGAAAATTAGGCAACAAGTTCCTATTCCTTTTCCGCGCAGGCATCAAAGATGAACAATACTATATATAGAAGAAGTTTCTGAATCTTCCCTCTGCACATTTAGAATCAAACGAACATTAAAAATGTCAGGATCATGCATAAGAAAAAACAAAAAAAACAGAGAGATGTTAAGAAAGAAACATGAAAAATTTGCAACAGAGTAAACATAAAACAAAGACCATTCATTATAGCTTGTTGCACAAGTTAAATAAACTAAGTGTTGACTCTTACATAAATAAATCAACAGATCTATCTGAAATTAATCGATAAAATTCACACTCGATTTCACAATTAAAGCTTATATAACACTTTGCATGTTCATTAACTTCAACATTAAATTTTGAATTTTTACGAAAAATCCCCAAAATTGATTGTAACCTTCTCCTTAAAAAACCTCAATTCTGAGGTTTTAAAAAACCCTAAAGACATGATCATACAACAAGCGACGCATAGCAAAAACCTCATTAGCTCCGTCACCTAAAATTCACACAGCGATCATAAGAAACACAATTAACCAAATTTGATCGAAGAAGAACCCAAAAATAAAAACCCTAAATTGAGATAAAGAAGAAGAAGAAGATAGAACAAAGCTAAAACCTTTAGAATTCGCGTAATCTTCTGAGCTTCGCAAGTGAAGAAGACAAAGAAAGATGTTGAAAGAGAAAAGAAAAGCCTCTGACTTCGTTGCTCTCTCGCTCTCTGTTTTACCTTATTTAGGGTTTCGACAATTTCGATTTTATAATGTAAATGTAAATATGAGTCAACTTTTTTTCTGTAATATTGAGGTTTTGTTTTGTATAAGGTTAATTAAAAGGGTCTTTATTATTGGTATCCATTATTAATTTCCTAATTTAATTTAGATTTGGTATTTGCTTTATTGGCCTTTCCTATATCTGTTTAGATTTGGTATTGATTATTCAATGTAACTCTCTTTTTTTGTTTTTTTTTTTGTCAACAAGTTACTTAATGTAATAACTAATTTTGATAAATTTATATCTTATCTCACTTTGTTTTATCCTTTGGTCAGTAAATTAAAGTTGTTCTTATTAATTACCATTGTCTTTTTTTTTGATTTTATTTTGTTTTCATATTTCAATATATTCAATACTGAATTTGTTTTTTGTGCATATTTCGTTACTTTATTTTTCTTTAAAAAATATATTTATAGATCCTAGATATATTATCTAAATAAATATTCTACTCCTTTGTCATTCATTGATAGAATTGCAGAGTCGAAGTTCACTTTCAAGTCTCGCCAACAAAATCTATGAGCTGATTTATTAGCTTAAAAACAGTTACATGTAATTATTAAATTATCAATGAGTTTTGTATCATGTTTGCCCATATTTTTTAATGAATGTTGTAGCTCAAAGATATAAATACATTTAATTAATAAAGCTATTAGAAGGAATCAATATATATATATATATATATTCTACTCCTATTTTAATTTATTTGATATTTGATCTAAAAGAGCGGGAACTACTTTGCCACATAGCTCCAACACCAATAAGAAATGGCTTCCTCTACTCTAAGGTATGTTTAAATGCTTTTTGATGGTCTGATATTGTGAGAAGAGTGGAGATGAACAAGGTAAAGTGAGATGGCTTGGACGCATAAGCCGCATCACTACTATGGTTTTGAGAATGCCATTTTTGAAAGTGATTCTCATACTTTGATTCAACTGATAAAGGACTCATCATCTTGGCCGTGAATGACAAGTTACACAAGCGACATCTCAAGTTACAAGTTTGGTTCTTTAAAGCCATTTTTTTTTTTTTTGATTTTAGGGAAGACAAGGTAATGTTGTGCCGATCTTATTGCCAAGAAAGCTATGGCTTGTACCTTTTATTTTGCGCTTTTTTTTTTTATTGTAGTGTTCAAGTATGGTTGTTGTATCCATAAGTGGAAAGCAGACAAGGTTCTTAGTTTTATTATAAGGGAAAAAAAAGTGTGGGAACTCAGAAACTACAATAAATTAGATGTTTTTTTGGGTTTAATTTCTATTTCTATATTAAAAAAATACATAATTTAAACCATTCAAATAATGGTTTCAAATACTGTAGAAATTTAATGATCACAAAAATAAATGAATTTATTTTCTACATAAAATATGAAAAATTCAAATATTTTTTTTAAAAAAGTATTCTATAAATCTCATAAAGAGTGATGATATCATTAGGACCAAAACAGAAACTTAGAGGGGTGTATTCAATCGGGCATTTGGAGAGATTTGAGTTAAATGGACAAATCATGTGTTATTGAAACTTAGATTTTAAAATATCTTATAAAATCATGTGTTATTGGATTAATGATTTTAAAATATACAATCAAATCCACTGTTATTGAAAACAGTATTAGGATTTTATTTAAAAGTTTCAGGTGAGATTTGAGGGGATTTCTTACTTAAAAAATACAAAGACCAAAATCCCATTGTTTTAGGTGAGATTTCAGAGAATTTAATAACAAAATTCCAAATTCACCAAAATTTAACCAAATCATCTAAAAACTCATTAAAACTCAAATCACACCAAATATTTAATTCAATACACCCCTCTTAGTGATCAAACATTGTACTAAATTGTAACTCATTAACCGGATTTACGTTTCATCAAATTATCAGGTTCTCACAACTTATGTTATCTCCACAAAACAAATGATCAGATTCTTTAATATCCTAATTTTCATAGAGAATAATAAAAACAAAAACAAAAAAAAACTTTCACATTGATGAACATGTTACAACAAGATTTGAGTTTCAAGGCCAAGGATATGTATACTCGTTATAGCTTTGGTTCGATTTCAACTTGAACAAACATTGGGCGTAGACTACATGGTTTCAGCCTCAATGTGTTATCTATAGTAGGCTTGCGAGTAACGGTTGACCAATGGATCTACTCACCCCTTACCTTAAGCGAAACGCGGATACAGGTGCTAATTCTAGAAAAGCTTATGCTTAAAGGCTACCATATATATACCACATTCACTCATTAGTTCATCAGCATCTGCTGGTAAGTCTATATGAGTCACTATCTCCCTTAGTTTGGATCATACGAATGAGTAATAATACCTCCTAACTCTTTCGGCTTCTGAGATTTCAGATCCTGGGCTTCTTGGTCTTAAAGCAGACCCATGATCATATCTAAAGCCATACCTTGGAGGATAGCTTGAAGATGGTTCAACAACTGGAGGACCCAACTCGCCTCTATAATCTCGGGGTCGAAGGTGATCATGATAATAAGTATTCCTCTGTTGCCATAGCCGCGAATCTGCGTTCTCAGGTATGGGTGCGTTAATCCCTGGAAACCCAACTGTCATTTTCCTTTTTGGCTCTTGAAGGTTTGAATTTTCCAAGATTTCACCTTCCTCGGTCTTTACTTCTTTCTCTTCTTTAGTCTCTTCCTCACCAAATATAGTGATTCCCGAGTCATGATCGTCTTCTACATCTATAGAAACAGAAAGCAGAGACAACCAAGTCATTAACAAAGATGCCTTTAATATGATGATGATGATCATAATGGGTAAGGTTGTGTTCGGTGATCCGTTTTGACACCAATCTAATGAAGCATAAGAAGAGAGAGCAGAAAAGATTACCTAAATATCCTGGTGGATATCCAATCTCTAGCATTCTCTGAAGCCATGGAGGAGGGTCGAGTTCCTGCACGAGACAAAAATGGCTTAATCAGGAAGCTCATTTTCTCTGGTCTAATTTCAATACCAGAAAAGAAGCTTGAGATTACCTTTAGACCGAGAAGCTGACGTGTCTCTGGATCAAGTGAGCCAGGTTTCAATCCATCATATTTTCCAGCTTGAGGACTCTGATAATATCGGGATGGTAGACGAGATCCATGAGTCTGATTTCTTTTGCTTTTATGTTGCCTACGAGCAATATTAACAGCTGATCGATCAAAAGGCTTTGGACATTCTCTTATGGAGTGACTGTATGCGCCACAATTGAAGCAACGTGGTGGATCATCAACAATCTCCAAGCCTCTGGAACAATAAATAGAACAAAAATTTCAAAAAGAATGCACAAGATAGATGCTAAAGTTTCAATAACACATTCACTATCACAGAAGGAAAATACTACAAATCTAGATTTGGTTACCCTTCCGAGTTATTTGAACCATCAGTTGAATCTAAACCAATTGTAAATCCACGGTTATAAAGAGGAGTAGAGCTACTTTCCACTGGAGCAAACTTCTTCGAAGAACTGAGACCAGTTTGGTAATCGAACCAATATGACTGCACGTGCAAGAATGTATCTATCAGAACGGATTACGAAAAGCCTGAGAACTTTAAGTTTCTATATGCTTGAAAACATTCTCACTCACCACAGATGATGTCTTCTGCAATCCCACACGCAACGCAGGAAAATATGTCTCATCACCAGATTCTAGTACTTGTTCTTGATCCTGATCATATTGCAAAAGAAAGGAATATAGCTTAGATTGTAACATGATATACCACAATATTTTTTCAAGCCCAACTTGAAATTGATTGACTTTTGCAAAACAATAGTATTGGCTATAAAAAATCAATCCAGAAGATATCAAATTGTAGCTACCTCGGACAAGGAATCTTGTTCTGCCTCCCATTCTGACCATTGCTGTAATAAACTTTCCAGCTTCTGCTTACTAGCTCTGTAAGATGCAGGACAACACGAATTAGAAACACGTAGAACACCAACAATCATATAATGAAAGTAATATTTACGGTCAAGTAAAGAGTCTTCTTTTCATCTAACCTTGTTAAGTGTTTATAAGTAACATGAACTGAAGGTTGCTGTTCTTCAGAGGTTGTTCTGCGTCTTTTAACACCAGATTTAGCTGACACATGGAATTAAGGAAAAGAGAAAGAAAGAAAACATAATCACATGCATTCAAGTCTCAGAGCAAATGATTATAAAACATGTTCAACTTGAAGCAGAGGTTTAAGAAACGCAAGAATTAGCAACCTCCAACATTAAGAAGAAGAAGAAAAAGGATACAACTAACATCCACTTTGACGGTTTCAACATTTACATTGAAAGCATCCTTGACCTCCACTGCCGATGCGTGCCCTGAAAACTGGCCAGTGACATTTCTGAAATCATCTTCTGATAGATCCATGTCTTCCTCCATGTCTATATTCATCTCCCCATCCACAGCTGATAAAGTCAAGAATAACAAACAAAGATAAATCCCAAGAATCTCTTCTTTCATCAAATTTAAAAACAATCAAACAAAAGCAGCTCATAAACCCTCAAAAGCTCTCTCAAACTTAAATGCGTCTCACAAACAAGACCTCATCCTTATTTACACTAAAACGTAAAAACATATAACCATCAGTACCAACTAAAGAAAGGACCTCAGGTGACCTTTTACCAGAATTGATGTCATCTTTCTGACCAGAGAAACTTGAAGCTGCCATTTTTAAACAAAACGTGAACTAATATTATTATATGTCCTAGAAAACTTCCACTTATCATCCACCAAAGATAATACCCTGCAAAACAAAAGCAAACACCATCAGCAAAAAAAGTATTTATATAATTGCAATTTCAAGGGTTTCAAAACAACTAATGTAATTGCTAGTAAATTATCAAGAAACCAATTCTCAGTCTAAACAAAATCCAGCTAATTAAGCTAGTCAATTCAATCAAAGCTCATCAGATTGTTTCCCCCCAAAACCAAATTGACAAAAAAAAAAAAATGAAAACTTTAAGCAATAAGAATCAAAAAGTAATTCACTTTCAAAAACCCTTCGCCTTCCCTTTTCAATAAAATTGTCAAAAAAATCATTAGACTTTGAATGAAAAAAGAAAAAGAAGATAATTTCACATCAAGAATCTCCCTAATATCCTTAATTCGAGACGTATAGAATAAACTAAACGAGAAAATACTAAAATAACAAAACTTGGGAATTGAAGGGAATATGAAACGACACGAAGCTGACAAAAGAGAAGAAATCAATTGGTTTAAAGTAGGAATTAGAGAGGGAAGAAGGTAAAGAGATAGAAGAAAGGAAACGAGAGAGAAGAAAGGCTTAACCTTTTTTCAACGGGAAACAAAGAAACAGTGAAGAAGAAGAAGAAGAATGGTGAAGCGATAGATCTGTGGGAGGATTCAAAAGAGAGGCTTTTATTTGGTCCGCCCAATTAAAAAAAAAAAAACAATTATCCAATGCGACCAGGTTTATAGTAACTATTATATCCACCGAACCGAATCGAACCACGCTGTGTAAATTTCCATTTTTTTTTATTAGTCAATAGTAAATTTCCTTCTTTTTTTTCTTTTTCTTTTTGAAAAATTCCCTCAAATAGCACCAAAACAAGTTTTTGTTCCACAAATAGCTCACATTTTTATTTAGTACAAAAATAGCATTTTATGAAGTTCATAATTTATTTTTTTGGGTTTGGGTTGACTATATTAGAATTTAGGGTATAGTTTTTAGGGGTAGGGGGTACAATTTAGGGTTTAGGGCTTAGGGTTTAGGGTTTTCTAAACCCTAAACCTTAAATCCTAAACCTTAAAAATATGAGGTCCTTTAATAAAAATGATAATTGTGTCTTAAATGAAAATATAAGCTAAAAATGTCACAAAAACTTCATTTTGTGCTATTTTTGAGAATTGCCATTTTTTTTGGTCAACTGTAAATTACTGACTTTCCGTTTTGAATTATTTTTTAAAACTTGGGTTTTTTTTCTAAAATCTTTTTTCTTTTTTTCAGCAAAACAATTTATCTGTTAAGCTCCGTAGAGATGATTTTATTTGAGGGAAAACACTCATATATGTTTAAGCTTACATTAAAAAAAAATGACATCACATGTTTTTTTTTTTTTTGAATGAATGTAAAATTTATTCATAAAAAAACCATTATTACATCGAGTGCATCATTTGAAAAAAAAACTTTAAACAAATGAGAGATTACAAATTAAACACGAATAGAAAGGCACAACATGAAAAGATCTTCATATTTCTTGGTCACATCACATGTTTTTTACCTTCTTAACTATATACAATCAGCACGGATCTTAGAACTACATGGAAGGAATACAAATATACAATGAAGTGAAAAAGAATGAAAAGAAACTTAAAAAAAATCTTCAATCTCTAACTTATTTTACATTTTTATACAAATACTATAAGGTTAAATCAGTGCCATGCTATTTGTAAAGAGTTCACCTTCATTGTTTGTTCTATATGAATTTTATCCAAATCGACAACCAATGTAGCAAACTTTCATACATGTACGAATACAATTACATAAAAACTTTGAATTTTTCCATGTGAGTTTCCTCCACAAAATCTGAAGTTTAACCAACATTTTACTATAAATTAAAAGTATATAATTTGATCTGTGCATGACACATATCGGTACCTAGTAAACTATTATAGCATCATATATTATTGGGAATATTGAGAAAATTCATCCGCTACATATATAAACATTAACATATTATATTCACTAGTTTAGTGCATAAACATTTTTCTCCATAAATTACGTCTGATGTAAAGATTTAAGAGCACTTCCATTGATTATTTGGGGAGGGTGTCTTTAAATTTTTTTTTTTTTTAAAATAAAAAGAATGAAATTGTCTTTAAACTAAATAAAGTGTCTCTACATAGACAGTTTAGACTCCTAAAAGTGTAAGTGTCTTTAAAATTTTAATATTAGAATATATTTAACACACTTAATTATGAGAGTATTTGGGATAAAGATGGTCTAAGAATTCACAATTTATACAGTCGATGGAATACTTGCTAGCAATCTCAAGACTTCCTCAACGATTGATCCAATGAAGACACTTTCCGAACTGTAAGCACAACAACAACAAAAGACGTACGATGTAAATTATGTTTACATATAAACCATTGATTGCACATGAACCATTTTTAATTACAACTCTATAAAATTCTAAACATTAATATACCACACCATAAAACTTTGCAACATTAATTTATACGACTTAAATATTCGTAAGTTTAATTTACTAATGAAGTACGTAGGATCTAGGGAAAATATTGAAATACCTTTTCTCGTCAAACGTCAGGCCAAGCTTACCAGAAATAAAAGCCAACGCCTCTTTCCATCTCTCGATTATGGCTTTGTCAAATCGATATTCCCACTCTCGATCTCTAAAATGGTCACCAAACTCTCCTTTCAGTTGTTTTACATTGGTTGTAGTCACCTTGTAGAAGATGGGAAGCACCTATATAGTGACCACATAGAGATTATTCATACACAATGTTATTGTTAGTAACAACATTTCTATATATAGGTCTTAACTCAAATATATTTCTCTAGCTAAAACTATGTATGCATATTAATATATATATATATACATGGTCATCATCATTTTTACCTTGAGCATGCCTTGCTCTACACACTCTTTGATCTTCACAGCTTCTCTCAAGCACCACCTTGATTCCGTGTACCTGCTTAAGAACACAACAAGGGCGATTCTTGAATCCTCGATCCTCTTCAAAAGGATACCGATATCTTCACCTCTAAGCTCTTGATTGTCTATGAAGACATTGATCGAATTTCTCCGTAGGGCTTCCACGAGATGACTAATGAAGTTGTGACGCAGCTCTTCTCCTCGAAAATTTATAAAAACTTGATGTTGCGGCGGAACATCCTTGTGATTCATTTAGACGAGACCACAAAGAAATGGAAAAAAAAAAGGGGTTACTATGCCAATCTAGTTTGATTAAAAAAAATCACCATACATTTTAGTATTCATCTTTTGTTTCATTTTCCAATACAGATGGGAGACTGGTTAAATAATGTTTAATTCGAGGAATTGCTTTCTTTAGTTCTTTGAAGTTAATCTTGAAGTATATAAGTAAACCAAAGTAGGTGACAATACAACTCAAAAAGAAAATGATATCGTTTGATGATAGTTGGGATCTTTCAATCCGGGTCTATGCAAATACCCTTGTGCGTTGTAGCACGTAGGGATCGAATCCACGGAGACTAAGTATGCGCTACGGAATATAGAAACGAGTTATCAAGCTAAGACAATAATAAGAGATTTGATTATGATGCAAACTAATCCAAAGCTATGAGAAACAGAAAGTAAAACGGTGTAAAAGTCAATAGACTAAAGCGTTAGGCATCGGGAATATCTCAGGAATTCAGGGATCAAAGAGCTACACAACTATTCAGGGAATTAATGCTAAGAACCATCCTAAACTCAAACACGAATGTGAATCTAATCTACTTTCGCAGTATTAGATATCTATCTCTAGTGATATAAGCGTCTAAACTTTCGTTTGATCTTATCAATCCCTAGACAAGCTTTATCGATCAGGTTTGATAAATTAACGGATCCTAATGACTCAACTTTCGTTGGTATTAGGCAATCCGCTCACCTATTGCTCTATCCGGTTAAACCTATCAACTTTCGTTGTATAGATTTATCCTAGGTTTTCATGAAACTAGTTGTCTACTCTAATTCCAATCGATAACTTAGCAATAGATGAAGATCTAATGATGAACCCTATTTGTGTCTAACTCAATGATATGAATTCCCTTGATAAATCCCTAATCCTAACTAAGAGACTACTCAACCATAACAGAAATAAAACAGAGATGAAACAGAGATGAAACATAGATGAAAGACATCATTCAATTGCAAAAGAAAACAAATAAAGATAGAGTTTAGAAATCTTCTCCAAAGATTCAGAAATGAGGAATGAGCCTCCAAGAGCTTACAGAAGGTGGCTGAACGAAAAATTAGGTTAAAAATTGGATCCCCACAACCCCCGAACATCCCACTACTTAAAGTCTTACAAAAGTCCCGAAATCAAGGAAAATGTGGTGATGTCGCTGATGCAGATCGTCCGATCTTGACTTGGGATCGTCCGATCTCTATTGGTACTGGATCGTCCGATCTGGAGGTGGATCGTCCGATCCCAACCTCAGTTTCTCCATCTGCTTCGTTTGCCGTCCAGACAGATAGGTCTTCAGTAAAACACGCATAACTTGCTAACCATAAGTGATAATCACGTAAAACCGGTGCCAAATGAAAGCTAACTCAAATAGCTATCTTGTGTCCAAAAATAATTGAAATCCGATCTTGGGAAGGTCTTCAACGAATGTCAAAGTTTTGACCTTTCTGCACGATCCTTCACCTCCAAAAACTCGTTTTCACTCCAAAACGTCCAGTTCTCTCCCAAATCGCACCAAAACCTGTAAAGACTCTTAAAACATAGAAAACCATACAAAAGACTCTAAAACATAATAAAACCAATAATAAAACAAATCCGAAAATGGGTGAAATATGAGATATATCAACTCCCCCAGACTTGAATCCTTGCTTGTCCTCAAGTAAGAACTCACAAAAGAATACAAATATGGAAGAGAGGTTTGAAAAACACGGAGACCTTCCAGTTCTTGAAACATTGTAATGATCTTTTTTTAGTACTCCACATACTACTTAACCAGTTCTGAATCTAACCACCATGTACTTCTCCGTAGTCATTCGCAGCTTGCCAGACTCTACACATAAATTCGCAGCATTATCCATCAAAACCTTCATCGCCAGTTTCATCTCTGCAGTCAACTACCAAGGACCTTCTAGACTCTTTCACATACAATATCTTGACAAGAACCACCTAAATTCCACACTTTTTGGTATTTTTCCTCTCCCCCAGACTTATTTCTAAACTAGCTTATTATATTTTTTTTTTTACTAAGGTCCGAGACGCGAGTACTGATGGTGTTTGCCACCTAGTCCCCGGTTCATTCCTTACTGCATATATCAAGTTTCGAGACGCGAGTACTGATGGTGTTTGCCACCTAGTCCCCGGTTCATCCCTATCAATATAAAGCATGTACATATCAAGGTTCCGAGACGCGAGTATTGATGGTGTTTGCCACCAAATCCCCGGTTCATCCCATCTCTATGCAACTCGCATACGTAACCTTATTGCTAGCTAAACTTCTAATAGGGGGAGGAGTACCACTACTTTTTACTGGTGGATTCATATGTCAGATATGAATGATGAGTCAAGCCCTATGGAAATCAACCACATCGACGAAGTGCAAATTTGGCTTAGGCTCGGATGAACTCCGCTGGAAACATGGTGTCCTCTAGTTAACTGGTTATCCTTTGGATTTTTCATTAGTTCGATCTAGAATTGATTCTGTAGCAACGGTCACTTAGAAGTAAAGACAAAACATTAGATCCAACTGATACTCTCCAACACGTTTTGACTCAATAAAAACGAAAAACAATGATTCATAAAGTGCAAAACAAAACAGAGAAACTACATTAGTCACACGAAGTACTCTCCCCCAGACTTAATTCGCACCGTCTCGGTGAGAAAATAAGAAGGAGAAAAGCACACATAATCAGAAAGAGATAGAGTGAACCGAAAAGAACCGAAGAAGGACTTACCAGGGCCTTATCGATATGTTCATCTAAAGGAATGTCGATGCTCTGTTTGTTTGAGACACAAAAATCAAAACCAAAATAAAAGAAACACACTTACCAGTGGGTTGCCTCCCACCAAGCGCTTTGTTTAACGTCGTTAGCCCGACGCAGTCGCCTTTTAGGCGAGAGAAGAGGGATTCACAGGAGGATCTGGTGGGGGTGGCAGAGGTTTAAGATCAAGCTTCAAAACCCTGTTCATCATTGTATCCACAACAGCATGTCCATGCGCCTTAAGTTCTGGGGTTATAAGTGCTTTAGCTTTAAAGAAAGGTTTAGTCATACCTTTGCACTTAACCTTATATTCAATGGTGTCACCAACACATCTCTGGGGTGTTAAGGTGACATGGGGACGAAGTGGTGCTCCCCCAGACTTAGGCTTGGTTGTCTCTTCTATGACATCACATGAATCATGTTTCAACCACTTGTCCACTTTGACTGCAACATAGAATACTCCTTTGTTCACTCGGGCGAGGGAAACTCTCTTTTGAGGTAAGTCAAAGATCGCTCCAGCTGTATTGAGGAATGGTCTCCCTAGGATCAATGCCATCTCTGTGTTGTTTCTCATTTCTACAACCTGAAAGTCACAAGGTATCAAGCAATCATCAATCCTTACCTGAAGATCTTTGACGCTTCCTTGTGTAGTCGAGATGTTCCCGTCCCCAAATTTGATTAGTCTTGTAGAGGGCTGAATGTTGATGATCCCCAAGCGTTGAGCTATTGTAGTAGACATCACATTCACTGTTGAGCCAGAGTCACAAAGAGCGTCCTCAAACACAACTCCATTGATGGAGCATGGAACCAAAAACCTCCCGGGATCTCCAAGTTTGGGCAGTTGCCTCAGTGCAAGAGCTGGAGATTGACCTGAAAAGGGAGCTTTGGAAGCCTGTGTGGTTAGAATTGGTGTTTGAGAAATCATACCTGAAGGAGAAGTAGGGATTGATTGGTCCGTGGTGGTTGGATCGTCCGAGGGAGGTAGGATCGGACGATCATGTTGTTGTTGGATCGGACGATCATGCTTTTGGATCAGACGATCTGGAGGTGGATCGTCCGATCTAAACGATTCCGTGGCGGATTTCTTCATCACTTAACGCTGTAGATCAGAGCTCAAACAGTCCACCTTCCACTCTAACGTGGAGATCTTGTGCTTTACCTCTTGAGCACTCCGAGTTTGTCCATCAGTGACTGCTTGTATCATGAGTTTGAACTCATTCTCCCCACTTCCAATGAAGTTTACATGCTCAAAAAAAACACTAGAGCCTCCTTCGTTCCTTGGGTTTCGCTCAGTTTTTGCTGGGAGAGTATCCTGTTGGCGTTTGGTCGAGATAGCAATTTGTGAGATCTGGGTCTCGAGCAATTTTGCATGTGTGGAGAGGGATTCGAACTTGCCGTTTAAATCCACGTACATGTGGCTCATCTTTGCTGTCATCTCCTCTGAGGATTGCTTCTGAGCTGCCATAATCTGCTGCATCATAGCCTTGAGCTCGGCTTGAGAGTCCGTCGCTGGAGTTGACGGTTGTGGTAGTGGAGGATATACCTGGAACTGAGGGTTCTCCACATTGTTGCTGCGGTAGGAGAGGTTTGGATGGCTTCTGTAGTTTTGGTTAAAACCTCGGTTCTGTCCATAACCTTGTCCCTGTACGTAGTTGACTTCCTCAGTGTGTCCTTGTAAGCGAACATCCGGACCATCTTCACACTGATGTACATGCCTCTTGGACCTATCATACTCTGCATTCCTAGTACTAGAACTGGCAGCCATGTTTTCAAGCAGCTTGTTAGCTCCATTGACACTCTGAGTCATGAAATTTCCATTGCTTGCAGAGTTGAGTGATGTCTTGTAGTCCCAACTAACCCCATCATAAAAGATGCTTAGGAGCTGCTCCTCTGAAAATCCATGGTGTGGACAATCTCTGCGGTATTCATTGAATCGCTCCCAAGTTTCACAAAAAGACTCTCCACTGCACTGTTCAAATGAAGTGATCTTGTTTCTCAACGAAGCAGTCTTGGATTTGGTGTAGAAGTGATCCAAGAAGCTTGCTCGAACTTGAGGCCAAGTGGTGAGGGAACCCGGTGGTAAAGATTTGAGCCACCTATTTGCTTTATCCGCTAGGGAGTGACGGAAAAGTTTGCACTTGAGATAGTCGGCGGGAACTCCATTAGATTTAGTAGTGCTGCATATTTCCTCGAAGTTCTCCACGTGGTCCATTGGGTTTTCAGCTGGTAACCCATGGAAGAGATGCTGTTTCACCAAAGCAATCATTTGAGGTTTGATCTCAAAATCTTGACGTTGAGGCTCTGGAGGACAAATGGCTGCCCGGTTTTGATAGAACGCATGAGGCGTGTCATTGTCTCCAATAGCTCGCTGGGCGAGTTGTTGTGCGTGCTGTTGTCCTTGTTGCGCTCTCAACTCCTCCATTTGTTGTTGTAATTGCTGCATCTGCTGGAGAATATCATCGGTATTGTCGCCCATGATGGCGTGATTCGACTTCTTCTTTGCGTTTGTCCGTTCTAATCCTGCAAGCTCTTGGTTAGTCAACTGTAAAAGATTTGCAGAGCCTTGACTCCTTCTTTGCATGTACCTGAAACACCAAAAACCAAGCAGAAGAATAACAAAATTAGTACTGAAATAAAAATCTTAGACTAGACACTAGTCTCAAATCCGAAGGCAACGTCTTAGTCCCCGGCAACGGCGCCAATTTGATAGTTGGGATCTTTCAATCCGGGTCTATGCAAATACCCTTGTGCGTTGTAGCACGTAGGGATCGAATCCACGGAGACTAAGTATGCGCTACGGAATATAGAAACGAGTTATCAAGCTAAGACAATAATAAGAGATTTGATTATGATGCAAACTAATCCAAAGGTATGAGAAACAGAAAGTAAAACGGTGTAAAAGTCAATAGACTAAAGCGTTAGGCATCG
The DNA here is from genome assembly GCA_963667165.1 of Barbarea vulgaris. Classification (NCBI taxonomy): domain Eukaryota; kingdom Viridiplantae; phylum Streptophyta; class Magnoliopsida; order Brassicales; family Brassicaceae; genus Barbarea; species Barbarea vulgaris. Next base: position 6,819,212 of record OY763887.1, read on the forward strand.
GGAATATCTCAGGAATTCAGGGATCAAAGAGCTACATAACTATTCAGGGAATTAATGCTAAGAACCATCCTAAACTCAAACACGAATGTGAATCTAATCTACTTTCGCAGTATTAGATATCTATCTCTAGTGATATAAGCGTCTAAACTTTTGTTTGATCTTATCAATCCCTAGACAAGCTTTATCGATCAGGTTTGATAAATTAACGGATCCTAATGACTCAACTTTCGTTGGTATTAGGCAATCCGCTCACCTATTGCTCTATCCGGTTAAACCTATCAACTTTCGTTGTATAGATTTATCCTAGGTTTTCATGAAACTAGTTGTCTACTCTAATTCCAATCGATAACTTAGCAATAGATGAAGATCTAATGATGAACCCTATTTGTGTCTAACTCAATGATATGAATTCCCTTGATAAATCCCTAATCCTAACTAAGAGACTACTCAACCATAACAGAAATAAAACAGAGATGAAACAGAGATGAAACAGAGATGAAAGACATCATTCAATTGCAAAAGAAAACAAATAAAGATAGAGTTTAGAAATCTTCTCCAAAGATTCAGAAATGAGGAATGAGCCTCCAAAAGCTTACAGAAGGTGGCTGGACGAAAAATTAGGTTAAAAATTGGATCCCTACAACCCCTGAACATCCCACTACTTAAAGTCTTAAAAAAGTCCCGAAATCAAGGAAAATGTGGTGATGTCGCTGATGCAGATCGTCTGATCTTGACTTGGGATCGTCCGATCTCTATTGGTACTGGATCGTCCGATCTGGAGGTGGATCGTCCGATCCCAACCTCAGTTTCTCCATCTGCTTCGTTTGCCGTCCAGACAGATAGGTCTTCAGTAAAACACGCATAACTTGCTAACCATAAGTGATAATCACGTAAAACCGGTGCCAAATGAAAGCTAACTCAAATAGCTATCTTTTGTCCAAAAATCATTGAAATCCGATCTTGGGAAGGTCTTCAACGAATGTCAAAGTTTTGACCTTTCTGCACGATCCTTCACCTCCAAAAACTCGTTTTCACTCCAAAACGTCCAGTTCTCTCCCAAATCGCACCAAAACCTGTAAAGACTCTTAAAACATAGAAAACCATACAAAAGACTCTAAAACATAATAAAACCAATAATAAAACAAATCCGAAAATGGGTGAAATATGAGATATATCATTTGAGAAGATAATCAACCTACCTAGTCGTGTGGCATATATATATATATATATATATATATATATATATATATATATATATATATTAGATTTTGTTATTTACCTGTTTTGAATAGATTGGGATTTTGCCAAAGTCCTTTCTCTCCACAAAAGCATCATCAACATTTGGGGTGGTCCGAGCTTTAATGTATATTTTGAGAGCAAGATCATTATCCACAGTCTGAAACAAATTAGATTACCATTACCACTGTAACAAACTAAACGAGACATCAAAAATTCTAAATAAAAATAGTTAGTTTAACTATTACCTTGACAAGGTCTCCAAGTTCTTCGCTACATTCCAACTTGTCTTCCGCCAACCATTCTTTCAAGAGGTTCTTCTTGTCTTGACTCACAACAAGTCGAGTTAGTTCCAATGATTCATATATATTTAGCTTTCCTTTTGTCAAAAGTGTCGCAAAATATTGTAACAATGGATGACTTTGTCCAGCTTCTACATGAACGTTCTACAAAATCATTGTCAAATTGTAATTTTATTTACAGTAAAATCATCTATATTTTGTTATATAAACCATTTTTTTTTTTTGAAATTTAAATAGAAAGCATGTTAATTTTGAAATTAAAAAAAAAATATACTCGGAATTTGACAATTGTATCGGGTGTCCGGAGAATCCCTTGAGGAGACTCAGCAGCAAACTCAGCAGCTTCCTTGTACTTTCTTTGAACAAATAACTCCTCGAAACACTGGACAATGCAACACCAAAATATCAATCGGGGCACTATAAAACTTAGGGGAAAATTAATCCATAATACTCATCATATACCAGATTTTCAGCACCAGGTAAGTTTCCTCTTTTAGCAAGTCTTTTAGCAAGCTCCAAATTATTCAACTGTATATAAAAAAAAGCATAGAGCGTTTATGATGACATGATAATAAACACTAGTCGCTACGTCATATATAAAAGATACAAAGTTTTATTTACTTGACTACTAATGAAAGGTACTATGGTAGCCTCATTTATAGTAATTAAAAGAACTTGTCCTTCTCTAGTAATGGCATAGAAACCTCCAACTGAAGAAGCCTCAGTAGTCAAGAAAATTGGATCTGAACTTATCCGATTTCTGTATATAGCAGTAGCAGTCTCTAGATCATATACAAACAATAGACCAAGCTTGGTGATGATATATATCAAACTATATTTGTGAGACACCTGTCAAAAAAAAAAAAAAAAAAAAGTTTCATGAACCTTTCACTAATATAATGTAAATAAATGATTGTATAGAGCGAAACTACAAAACCTCCATGGAAATAGGAAAATCATCAGCAAAATCTTGTGGGAAATAAAGATCTGATTGCTTTTTTAAATTTTCTGCAATGAGATTTTTCAGCATGAGACAAATATAAAAATTTAATCAAATAATATATAAAAAATTGTTTGATAGAGTTGGAATCAAATTACCCCAAAGAAGGCTATAACCTCGTTGGGGATCAAGCTCAATGACATGAAACTTTGATCCAGCATTCGAACTCCTTGTTGCAAATAATAAAAGTGTACAAAGATTCTCATTTCCAGGAACCTGAGCAAATGATGCAGCATGTGCTTCAAAGGCCTGGCTCCGCTGCTGATCGACAGAAAAAAGCTGCAAATACCCTTTTCTTAACAGTGGCCTCTACAAAACAAAGTTAAGCACAAGAACCATTTATAAATATACATCATGATCATGGCAGTATTTTGTTTTTACAAGTTTATTTTGACGAAAGACAAGAAGCAATACATCAGAAGAACCAGAACTGATTCCAATCAGTAACAACCACTTCTCATTAGGAGAGAGTTTATAGTTTACAATCACATTATTGTTTGCCAGATAAGCTGTCTTATCAAACATCGTAACTGGCTTAGAATCACCTAGAAAAAATGGAGAGCAAAATGAGAAACATTCTGAAATAACATATATAATATTAAGCTAATTGCTTAGACATCTAACCTTCAATTGAAAAATGGTATACTGAAGTTCGTGTGATCAGCCCCAACATCTTTGGGGTAACCCACTTCCAAAATGTGATCTGTAAAATGAACCATTAGAAATAAATACCAAATATAGAATTTAGACCATCAAAAGTTATTATTAGTTTGTATCTTTAAATCAATTAACAACGAGTGAAGTGGAACATGTCCCATTAGGTTCCTAATTATTCTGTGTAGAGCTTTTTAACATGATAGATTTGTTGGTACATTCATTTTTAGATTCGGTAACATATTTGCAAGGCCGTGCCACCTTTGAAAAAAAAAGGCCAATAGCCTTTGCCCTTTGGCCTCCAAATATTTGGGGCTCCATATTTTTAAGAATGTTTAGTATATAAGTTTAAATTATTAACAAATTCATTTTAACATTTATACATATAAAAATAAAATATAAAATTCACCTTACTATTCTTTACATTTTCCTAGCTAGCTAATCAAAAATTTAAAAATCTTCAACAAGCAAAAAAAAAACACTGAAAGAATCTATTATAATTTTATTTGGTAACTCTTTGTTTGATTACATTAGGTCTTTTCATACGTCCAATTTTTTTTAACACACATATGCGACAAACTAGAGTTGAAATGATGTATAAAAGGAGAGTGCATGCAAAATCTTTAAACCATTACTCACCTGCTCAGACATCTGATGCCATTTCAGTGTTGTTTTTCGCTCGATGTTAAATATCTCTATATGATCTCGACTAGTTTCCGGAACTAGAGCTTCATACAATAAAAAAAATAGGTGAAAACCAAATAATCACCCAAATGAGAACATTGTAAAGCATCATCTACAAACTATAGTTTTTGAAGAAATTGCAGTAGTTGGCAACAATTATGTTGATATTATAGAAAATGGTAAGGTTATATTTTAATATATAGTACTAAGCAAATGTATATTTACCATCTTCAATATAAAATATTTATTATAATTTAAGGAATATTTTAAAATATTTATGAGAGAATTTTTTTTTTTTTTTTTTTGTTACAAAATCTATGAAGATTTATGAAAAATGGAAATATGAATTTTTTGTAAATATACATGATAGAAATGAATAGCTAGCATGAGATATTAAGATGTAATTCTTTACAAATTCTATTTTTGTCTTCATGATGGCATGATTAATACATAGAAGATGGAATATTAGCTTACGCAATGTCACTACTCATGCGTTTAGGACTGAAGCAAACCTTACTTTTAGCAGTTTCGTATGTTGTAGTCATGCGTTAGTTAATGTGTTCAGAGTGTTGGCTAACACAATAAAGCAAGAAAAGTTACATTTGAAATTAAAAAAATATTGAATTACCTTTCAAAGCAAGTATCCTTGAATTTGGGTTCATAAGAGCAGAATCTGTAGTGATAGATCTCCTTAGTGGCGGCATTGGCGTATTCATATCTATAATTATAAGGCTGTTTTGTGGTGTCGTCTCACGGACACATATATATTTTTCAGACATTGTAACATTCGTAAACGTGATAGATTGTTCTTTGATCCCAATGCTCGGAAGCTGCAAAAACAACAACAAACCGTCACGTCACACAATTCGTTTACTTAAACCGATCTATATGAGTGGATTAGCACATTGCACAATGCACTAGACAATTTCCATTTGAGGATACAGTTTAAACAAAGTTGATCACAATATGATGAGAAATTATATGAGAGATCATAAGTAGTGACTACTGTAAAATTCTCTATATTTTTTATATTCCCTGATATAATTTTTCATCATATGCATAAACTTTAAGATCATGTACAGTATGAGTTTCTCATTAAATCTCTCATTATTAAAAATAACTAAAAGATATTAAAATTTGTTTTTCTAAAAAGATAGGTGAGAATATCTTCTCATTTGAGAGACTATGAAAAACATTTTCTCTCATCCACATGTCACTTCATAAATGGTTTAAACTTTATAATGATAAACAAAATCTACAATAGTTTAAAATGTTGATTAAATTAGTTTATATGTTATTATTTTATTTTTTTAGTAAATCACAAAATAAAAGTATATGTCTAATAAGTTCGATTATGCATGAGTTTAAAAATTTGTGTTTGTCAACCTAGAGAATAGTTTTTTACAATAGGAATAGATTACAAAATTAAATATAATTTAAAATTTTAATCCATTTGACAAAAAAAAAAATTATACAAAGTCAAACCACTCAAATAATGAGAAAGCATTTTCTCTAATTCTGTTTACTTTCATTGGATATTTCTTTCTCATTCATTTGTGAAGCAATTGAACAAAAAAAATTGTAATGATATATAGTTATTCGTTTCATAATGAATTTTCAGTTTTAGATTCAAGCGTTTGGACCCTTTTCTTTTTTTTTTGGACGCTGATAAACGAACAAAGCTAGAAACTCAACAAGAATAAAAATAATCTAATTATCACAAATCGCAAAGTGATACTTTTAGATGGTGTCTAAAGAAAGAGAACTAACCATTAGGACCTCCTTCATGATGATGGGGGCGCTAGTGTCCGCCATGCTTGACCTCAGATAGCTGTAAGATCATGAGGACATAAAGTGTTTTTGGAGAAAAGTTGAAAACAAACGTTGAACCTACAAAACAAGAAAATGGCAAGTAGGAGACTATATAATTCTTCCATTATTAACAAAAGTAAACGAATGAAAACAAATGATAAGGAAAAAGCTAAGACCAAGTCGAAGAGACTCAGTCAAGTTATTGTGTATTTTAAAACCAACCAAAAAAAAAAAAAAGTTATTGTGTATTTTGACCTCTTTAACGTAGAGACTCGGTCAAGTTATTGTGTATTTTAAAACCAACCAAAAAAAAGAAAAGTTATTGTGTATTTTGACCTCTTTAACGTAGAGACTCGGTCAAGTTATTGTGTATTTTAAAACCAACCAAAAAAAAAAAAAGTTATTGTGTATTTTGACCTCTTTAACGTGTACTTCTCGTCTGATGAGTTTCCACGTCACATTCTCTTCTTCTCCGTCTCCTGAGTTATATGGGTGAGACCATGCAATGAGATTGTGGATCCACCTTATTATTAATGGCTATATATTCTCAAAACGTGACCCTACAAAATGTAGTTTATTTAAACACCCACCCAAAAAAAAAATAAAAAAAAATTGAGGTGTACTTTTATTTGAGATATGACTGATACGACTTAGGTTTACATCCGAACTTGTCACTACTTCTCCAGCTACTCTTGGAGTGAGTGTTTGACTTATATGAAACATCCTGATTTGCTTTGAATGTTGTCTTAAGTCGAACACTTGGCTTTGACCTGGTTATGTCGGTATGTCTCTTCTTCAGTTGTTTTGCACTCAACAGGCGCACATATGCAGCCGGTGCCTCCACCAACTCTTCTTGACTTCTTGTTCCATTGCTTGATTCAGCAACGACCCTGCCTAAATAGTTTGTGAAAAAACGATAGATATTATAGTGTTGTTGTGATAGATTTCAGCTTGCGGCTAATATAGAAGAAACTACAAGTAGAAAGTGTCGGGTTCTGGTCCACTTATCCCGTGCCCGGCTTTAGCGCAAACGGACTCGGCTTAGAAGGGACTAATGTTGCAAACTGAAAATGGGTCAGCCCATGGCTTGGATTGTCAAAGGCCCAACTCAGGGTTATGACCCAATCTAATGACTAAAAATTATTAGAGAGGTAGTGATGTTTAAACTTCTAAGGCAAAGCGAACCAATTCGATATGGTCATTATTTTGGATTATGGATTTATCGGGTACTACCCAAACCAAACGGTTATTAATAATATTTGAATCGGTTTGGTTTCCATTTAGTTCGATTTGTATTTAGGGATTCTCATAAATACCTTAGAGGTATAAATGTCACATTCCTTTTGCCATTTTTATAAATACCATTTTGGATATGTATTTTGACTTAATTACCCTAAATGAATATAAAAATTAATTATTTTTAATTAAAATTACATAACTAATTTTTAGTAAAAAATTACAGAATAATTTTGGCGGAAAAATTATGAAATCAAGTCTTTGGCGGAAAAAACTATGGAATAAAATTTTTAGCTGAAAAAAAATTGCGTAATAAATTTTTTGGTGGAAAGATTATGAAATCAAGTTTTTTGGTGGAAAAAAATTACGAAATAATTTTTTTTGCGGGAAAATTACGGATCCGTTTTTGGTGGAAAAATTATGTATCCGTAATGTTTAGGATTTAGGGTTTAGGGTTTAAACTCTAAACCCTAAATCTTATCCCCTACCGTCTAAAAACTATACTCTAAATACTAATATAGTGAACCCAAATAAAAAATTCTAAACCCTAAACCCTAAATTCTAAACTCTAATCTTATCTCTTACCCCCTTAAAATTATACCCTAAATACTAATAAAGTTAACCCAAATAAAAAAAATTAAATGAACAATATATATATATATATATATCATGGCATGAATTAAATGTGGAAGAGATGGAGGTAGGTTAAAAATTCATTAAAGGTATTCATGTCAATTAGCAAGTCCAATTAATGATGATATTTATAAAAATGGTCACAAATGGATGGTATTTATACAAAGTGGTAAGGAGAAAATGTCATTTATAATCATTCCCAATTGTATTTACTAGGTTTAACACCAATACGGAAAATACCTACCTCTAATGATATTTATAGGGTCATATTAGGTTGGGTCGAAACATTGAACGTTCAAAGTCTCCACTCTCTACCAAGTTAAAAATTTTATCGGCAATAGACTAATAATATAAACAAATTTGATCAAAATAGACGTAACTAATTTCAACTAATCCACATTTTAAGATACTTTTTCCCGAAGAATTTATGTATTAAAAATGACGAATCAATTCTAGGGAAACTTTAATACTAACCAACTTGGTGGATATTTGATGATTTTTTTTAAAAAGGACATTTGTATATGTTGACAGATGACCACAAGAAAAATAAAAGATACCCTAGAAGATTGCATAAAATGATGTACACATCACATGTTTCATGTTTCTAAGTAGTTATTCAAATTAGAATATACTTTTAAGAGTATGAAACCATAACTCAAAAGTCGTAAGTTGTAAGTTAAAGCGATATTTTCAAGATCAAAGAAAAGTTTCAACTTCTAAATATCATTTTTCTTACTTCTACAATTTCCTTTTCATTTCCTGTCCACACAGTTCTTCTTTTATTCATACCCTCAAAAAATTGAGCATTAGAAAAACTACTAGATTTAGGTGTTTTTATTGGTCGGGAACTTAACAAATACTATTTTCTCCATGTCAAATTAGTTGTTGTTTAAAATTGTTTCACACATATTAAAAAAACATATAACATTTTTTAAACTCTAATTAATACTTAGTTGATTTTATTTGATTGGTCAAAACATTAAAAATAGTAGGAACAAAACTGGATTTTGTACCAAACATTTGCATTGGAAACTTAAAACGACAAGTAATATGAAACGAATTTTATCTTCTAAAACGACAACTAATATGAAACGGAGGGAGTAGTATTTTTACTCCAGGGCTTGAAGTATTACTTAGAGGCATATTTATATATTTAAAAATCATTTTTAGTTGTGATTTTAAAATTTATATTTAATAAGATGTACGAAGATTTTTCTTTGATAATTTATTTTAGATTTACTTCTCTATTTCAGATATTTATTTTACTAAAATTATATAAATATTTTCAAGAAAATAAACAAAATAACTGAAAATATAATTTGGATGAACTTAATTGGAAAATCTATGAACATAATTCCATAATTTATATATTTAGTAGTGTTAAATATTTGAATAATACACTTATGTGACAATTTAATATTTTCATACTAAGTATGAAAACATAGTTATTTGAAGATGAAATGATCTATATTCTGGTCTTCAAAAAGAAGAAGAGAAATTTATCAAAAAACAACAAAATATTTAAGCTATTTTCTAGTTTTTCATATTTCTATCAAGTATAAAGTTCAAAACCTGGAAAAATAGCAAAAAGAATTCTATCAAATGGAAGTGAAAAAAAAAACCTTATAGAGGAAGCAAAAAAAACTCCTTGAACCATCCTTGTGATAAGCACCTACAATATTTTCTATTTTATTCAGATACATTATCTCTATTTGGTATTCATCCTTAATATTCAGGTTATTACTAAAGAACTTTGCTAAGAAGATACATAATGTATTAAATATATAAATAGAAAATCAAAAATTTCCAAGAACCATGATATGGTGATGCCTTAAAATCTGAATCTTTGACTAACCAAAACAATAGTACTCAAAAAATAACCATATAATATTTTAGATAAAAGGTTTTTAAAATAAGGTCCTTACAGACACTTTTTTCAAAGGGGAGAGCGAGTGAGAAAAAAAAAAGAGAAGAGTTGCGTTTTCCTTTCTTCTCCGGTGAAGGCGCGTCGTCGCCGGATCTGTGAGGGGAAAGTGTATAAAAGTTTCTGTTTCGTTTCTAGGAGTACCTTAATCCCATCGGTGTTTATCGATGTGGTGTTTGTTTTTAGGATCTGTTCTTTGGGTTTGTGCTCTCAGATCTGGGTAGATTGTCACCGTTCTCAAGAGTTATGGGTTCTTGTGGAAGCTCGCCGTGGATTTTTGGATTCAGTAGCTCTTCCTCAATCGGATCTGGTTCTCCCTCCAGCAAGCCCTTCATCTTCTCTAGATGAGGTTTGGTCTCTGGTTTCGATGACTCTCTTTTATCCGGTTTGCGTAGTGTAGTCCCTGGGAGTTGTCTAGTGTGTGTGAGGCTTGATTAATCGGAATTGACTTGCTCATAGTTTTGTGTGGTGTGCGTTTGGTTGCGCAAACCCTCGATGCTCTGTTCTTGGTCTTTGATTGTTGATCTTTGTTCTTCTTCTCTATTGGGTCTTGTTGCTTGTTCGTTGGTGCGTTTTGGGATTGGTTCTTCTTGTTGTTAGCCAATTGGATGCTAATTTGTTGCGAAGTCATCTACTAGCCTTTCTTTGTGTTTCTGTTGGATTTTGGAGTGAGGTTCTAGGCATCGCAATGGGTTCGTCCTTCAGTTCTTCTCTTGCGAGGAGGTTACCAGTTTTATGTCTGTAGGTGGCTGAAACTGGGTCGACGAGGGTCCGCGTGTAAGAATTGTGGTCTTAGTTGGTTAGTCTCCATTTGGATTTCAAGGTGATCTCCTTGTCCCTTTTTCGTCTTCGTCTCATCGTCTGGTTAGCTTGACGTGATGGTAGTGGCTTCTGATCTTCGGTCTAGTTTGTTCCTGCTTTCATTCCTGTCGGTTTTGTCTACTGGTTTGACTACGGTGCGGCTTGCTGGTTTGATTACGGTTTAGTTGCGTTTCCGGTCTTGTTGGTGCTAGCCGACGTTCACAGGTTCTATGGGAAGCTAAGTGGGTGTCTCTCTGGTTCGTTTGTTCAGTTTTAGTACTTAGATCTTTTCTTCTTCCTTAAGTTGATTTTTTCGATTTAAGTCTCCTTTTGTTTCCCTATCAATTGTGCTTTGTCTCCTTTGTTTAGGCTTTGTGTATCCGGGGATTTTAATGTTTCCGCCGGCTTTAGATCTGTCGGATGTTTGTATAACTTTGGGTTTAACAACATCTAATAATATCCTAGATGACAAAAAAAAAAAATAAGGTCACGAGAGTCACATAGTCACAAGTCACAAACCTTTGACATCAGCCTCCACCTCACATACCCCCACAGGCCCACACACACAAATATATAATATATATTCTCATCTATTCCATATTCTCCATTTTTATCTTTCTCTCTGATATCTCCAAGTCACACTTCCAAGAGGTTCGATATTTCTCTACTCTCTTCTCTTATGATTTTTCTCTTTTGCTTCTTTTTCCCCTAAATCCTCGTTGAGTTTTGTAAAAGCAAAATACACCTAGTTTACATGTATGTAGATGCACACATATACGTATATATATGCATACGGCATACATGTATATATATCTCTCTTTTTTTTTTTTGTCAAACACATGTATATATATCTAGTTCAATATTTTTATCTTACAAATTAATAAAAGTAATAAAGGTCTTAACTTTTTGTTGGGTTTAATTATCTTTTTCAAGTGTAGATACGGCATCTTTTTTTTTTTTTTGACATCAGTAAATAAATGATATTTTGTATTAAGTTATTGATTAATATGATTTTTTAGTCTCAAATTGTTTGTACATATAATCAAATGAAATTTTTCACAAATCAAGCATATATATATATATATATAAATCTACAGTTAATTTATGTATTTTAAAGATCTAATTATTATTTTTCTACATAAATCAGCTAGTGGTGAGGATGAGATTTGGGATGATTATGGAAGGGTTGAAGTCGAAGATAAAGACAAGACTGAGGATGCGGAAGAGATCATCATTATCATCATCATCATCTTCATCATCGTCATCATCATCATCAACGTATGAAAAGATAGAGAAGAGTGAAAGTATGAGATTTGAGCTAAGAAGCAGAAAGGCACACAAAATTATCCAAGAAACTCTTCAAATTGCCGACTCTCCTAAATCAAGAACTTATGCTTTTTGATTTTATCTTTTAGCATCCAAGATATATTCATACATATATACATATGTAATTTCGTGTACGTATCTGTTTATACACATATCCATCTTAGAAAAATGTACGTGTGTATTTATGTGTGAAAGATTATATGGATGATGTGATGTATCTCATCTTGGCTAAAGGATTATTAGGTGACAGTAATTTTAATAATGGTCACCTTTCTGCTTTATATTGCTTTTAAAAGAATAAATTATTTCTTGTTTTTACTAGTTTTTGTTTTTTTGTAGATCAAGGAATTCTAGAGTTTCGAATTGATATTTCATTTTTACATTTTATAAGGTTACCATAGGAAGAGTATTAAGATACCTCCGTATATACTTGACAATATTATAACTTTGGAAAAATAAAATCAAAACTTTAGAAATTCTTTTTATGCTTGAAGCAAAATTAAATTAATTTTGCGTTTCTCATTTTTATTTGGGAGATAACAATGAGATTTCTAATCAGAGTTTTGTGGAGAAAGAAACAACTAAAGTGGGATCGTTGATTTGTCCTTCTGAAATTTTTTGAGACATAAACAAACAAACGAAAAAAAAAAAAAAAAAAAACAAGCCTAGTCTCCCACAGTAGTTGTTTCAGCTTATCTCCATTATCCTACTCATGTGTCGCATTTATATATTATGGTAAAAATTAAAACGTTGTAATTACGTGAAAGAAATAAAAGTATAATTTCGTACGTAGACGTATATGAAAATGTAATATATAAATTTTGTTCATGTCTTAGAACTCCCTCTTCTATATTCGTAAGTCGTAACCAAGACTTGGAGGGATCATAATCCATAATTTCGATTTGTTGTTCAACTAAAACTTTTCAACTGTGTAACTTTCCCTTTCCATATAATATATGGTAAAATATCACCATCTGAAAACAGATTTATCACCGACAAAAAACAAATATTTATCGAGGTTTTGTTTTCTATCGCCAGTACGTCTGGTGTGTCTCAACCTAACAAAATTAATTATACGAATAGTCAAAATATATTAATTTTATTGACATACAAAAAGCAAGTTTTTCTAAATATATTCTTCAAGGTCGTTGATCTATATTCTTTTTTTTTTTTTTTTAACACTTGGTTGATCTATATTCTTTATCGAGCTAAGATCAATTTTAATAATACATTGATACATATGATAGAGATCGATAGAACATCGACAAAACTTCATCACTTAAGAAACAAGAAAACAAAGGATACACTTCTTAGATCTATTATACTTTAAAAATAGAAATAGAGATATAGTCATATAGATAGAATTGAAATAAGCTCTTAGAAACCCATATAAAAAAGTAAATCATATTTTATGATTTAATGTATGATGTGACATATATATATATATATATATTGAAGAAAAATAAAAGTGACAATTAAGAATTTATTTTCTTTCTTTTCTTAAAAAAAGGTTGATGTAATCTTAAACAATTTGACATAAGTGTTGTCGTTGGTTAATTGACTCTTCATAACCTAAAAAAGAGGTTGAGACATAATAGATGTTTCTTAAGTAGGTGAAGAGACATGCATGCCCATGCCTCTACTCTACATTACTACAAACCAAAATGTGCATACCAAATCCTCTATCGTGTTGTTCTTATTATAAACAATATATATACACAAGAAATTGAGTTTTGAATGAATTCAAAGTACTAAAATAGATGTGCAGAGTGGTCATGTATATTTAATAGTATTCCATGTTAAGGAAGAAGAACTTGGAATAGAAGAATGTATGGAGATTGGGCCATACAATATAAATTATAAAAAGACAAGAAATAGAGAATAATATTACACAACGCTAAGATCCAACAATGTGAAGACAATTAGCATTTATTAATGACAAAAACAAGCAGAGTGTGAGGACAAAATTTTGCCATATACTCCACCTTAGATGCATCTAACAAGACCAAAGCAACCTCTACAATTGTCTAAGAAGACAACAAATATGTAAGAAATAAGAAGAAATATGAAAACTGGAAGGCACGTGAAAATGAAAACTCAATGATATCATCTAGCTAAATATTGGTCACATGATATGTCGATCATACAATACAATCCACAAGTTGTGTGAGAGGGAGACATAGATAGGTCAATTGAATCGAACCTCCTCGGTCTAAGCTTAATTGCGTCAGATATTATTTTAGTCCGGGACCATCTGAATTTGTTTTTAGCTTATACATCTCAATTAGGCCTGGACGTTCGGGTTCGGATTTGGATTCGAATCGGTTTAATCGGATTTCGAGTTATTCGGATTAGATAGTTTAGAATCCAAATAGGATCCAAACGTTTTTCGGATCAGTTTCGGTTCGGATTTTTCAGATTCGGATTACAAATTTTATTAGAAATCCGGAATATAACCAATCCAATTTATCCGACCCGAATTATCTAAAATTTATCCGATTTATCCGAATTATCTAAAATTTATCCGAATTACTCGAAGTTTATCCAATTAATCTGATCCGAATTATCTAAGTTATCCGAATTATCCGATCCGAACTGTGCAAGTGATAAAAAAAAATTATACATAATTCAGGTCTGTTCGGTTATCCGAATTAATTTCGGTTTGGATACAGACCGATCTGAAACCGAAAATTAAATCAAATCAAAACCGATCGGATTTTCAAGCATATCCGAATCCAATTCGGATCGAATTTTTCGGATCGATTTCGGATCGGGTTTTGGATTTCTGATTTTTTTACCAGGCCTAATCTCAATTAATCAATTTAGTCTGATAGAATTTTAAGAGTGATGATATTATTTTTCCGTTTTATACCAAAGAAATATTAATAATAAAAGGTAAAATTTTATTTTAAATATGTATTGAAAGGGACGAAAGGAAGTGAAGCATTATGAAAAATGCAAATTAAATGGTTGTTTTAGCTAGAAAAAGTGATTAATTTCAAGTACTAAGAAAAAATTTCATTGTTTGCAAAACTTGGTTAATATTATGACAACGATCTCTATGTTACTTCGATTCACAAAATCTTCAAATTTGAGAGTTCTTCCAGATAAATATAATCGAAGATGGGTCACACTTTCAAGTTTCAAGTTTCAACTTTTTTTTGTTTGATAAGAATGTAAATATTTCATTAAGAATGAAAAGGTTAGGAGCTACATACGTAGGTTTTAAAATTGGTTCCATGCCAAAAAAAGAATAAAAATCATAAAAGCAAATATCAAATATTTTGAGGTATTATTATAACTACACTAACTTTAAATTCACAGCCTCTAAGTTCTAACTACACTTCTGCGGCCTTTCGGAGTCCGACTCCAATAAATTGGGTTACGTAATAAAAATTGGGTTATTATGGGTTAGGTCTTGTCGACCCAAAATGATGTCAAAAAAAAAAAAAAAAAAAAAAAAAAAAAAAAAAAAAAAAAAAACCTACACAAAGGTTATATAATATAAATTATATTCAAAATCCAATTCTCCAACAACCAAACTTCAGTCACTGGCTTAGAAACATACAAAATTTTATCTCATACCCTAACTAGTCAATTTTAATTTCAACAGCTTAGTACTCCACAAAATATACGAATATTGCCGTATGAAGATTTCTTAAAATTACCGCATACCAAATATTAAAATTTCAGTTTTTCATTGCGCACAGAATCTTTCCTTTTAAGGAAACAAGCGAGGAACAGAGAAAGAATTGACGATATTCACATTAAGCTGAGAACGACTTTAAAAAAATCCAAAATCCAAATCTTCACACATGTTTCAACTTGTTTTCAACAACATCGAGAAGAAGAAAGAATCATTTACTCGAACTCGAATTGTACATCAACATGAATGTATTTCCTCATGAGTTGAACAATAGACCATGTAAATGCAGCCAGAATTTGACAATCTCCTTGTGTTTTGGTTTCTGAGACAACCCCATAAATGATCAGCTTCTTCAGATTCGGACATCTTCTCAGCAACTCCTCGACCCAGATCGAGAAAACATCATTGATCACAGTCCATCCGAGCTCCAGTACAGTCACATTCTCCAACTGAGTGGTTCCTTGCAAACTGTAATGAGCAGCTCCATCTTTTAAGTCGTAGCTTAACGAAAGATGAGTCAGTTGAGAGAAACCAGCAGCGATAGACTCAAGATCGATGATTTCATCGTCATCATCAAATACCACATCCCATAGACGAAGTTTCCTTAGTTTCTGTGATCTTGAGATCATCTGGTAGAACTTTGGCCAAACCATTGTGAAGTGATTGACATCAACTACTTCAAGACTTTCGGATGTCTCCATGATATCAAGATGTATAACACTAACATCATCAAGCTTGAAATGCTTCAAAGTCCCGTTTCCTATAAGTTCAAAAAGCTCGAGAACACAGTCTTTCATATGCAAGAACTCGATACAATCAGCCTCCAATACAAATTTATCCAAACTAATCCCATCGAAATAAACACTCTTCAGCGTCGGGCTACTCAGTTCAATCGTCACTTGCGCATCCGACATTGCAATCTCAAGACTCACAAGTTCCAAACTCTCAATCATCGGGCAAGCACTAAGCAAAAGATTCAAATCCAAAGCTGAAATGCTAACATCACTCAACGAAAGGGATCTCAAACAAGGAAATCTCTGGAAACTTGGTTCAACTCCAGTAATCGAATTATGAGCCAAAACTAAAGATTCAAGCTTTTGCCTCCCACAGATTTCAAGAATGTTAACATTCGGATTAGTACGAACATTATAAGACAACTTACGCAAAGTATCCCTCGTATACATAAGCCAAGCCATAACAGTAGCAGCTGAGAACTTGTTAGCATCATCCATAATAATCGAAAGACCTTGTAGTCCCGTGGTTTGGAAAATGGTTTGAGTTATAAGGATCTCAAGACGATTCGTTGTAAAGTCTCGATAAAACGGGCAATCAGCGGAATTAAAAGAAAGCGACTGAAGATGCTTTCGACAAGCTTCACGCCATTTCCTACATGTTGCAGAAGCTATCACAACATCCCTAGCTCCTCCCAGCCGTGACAATATGTTTCCAATTACTTCTACAGGAAGATAGTCCATAGATTTCTAAAAGCAGGATCCAAAACTGAAAATTGTGATACAAAAAAAAAAACATCAAAATTGTAAATAATGACGTTGTTCTACTGAAGAAGCTAACATAACAATCTCCAGAGATGTTCAATAACAATGGCTCGTGAACCAATTTGAAACAAAGCTTAGATCCAAAACAAGTAAGCGTTACTAACAATATATGTTCAAAGAATCGAATAAATAAGCAGAATCAGAGATCAAATCGAATTTCAAAATTATGAGAATCGAAACTAAGTGAGAAATGGAATCCTATGAAGAACAAGAAAAATCGCGTGAATCTGTTGAATATCTGGAATTTTATGAATCAATACATCGGAATCAAATAATCGAAATGACAGAGATTGTTAGAAATTATTATGAAAATGGATCGATGAAGCAATAATCAAACATCTACATACCGATTTTGTTTTTCCGGGATGAAAAAAATAGGCGGACGACGGTGGATCTGCGAGGAAGAAGAAGTAGCAATCTGATGAGAAGAGAAGAAATGAGGAGACGACTTTGAATTTTTTTTTTTTTTTTTTCCAATTTTTTTCACTTTAAAAGAAAATTAAATTAATATTATTTGGGTGGTGGGCCATGGCGGGATGTCAAAATCAACGGCATCCAACTAAACAAGACTTAAAATTTTTTTATTTTTTTTTTCCAGCAGAAAAAAAAAAAGTGACTTTTGGAACAAATTTTACTGAATTTTAAACCCATAATTTAGATTAAATATAATTAAGTAATTTCGGTTAAAAACACATAATATGCAGAAGAAGAACTAGATTGATGCAGAAATTTTGTGAACATTAAATCACTATTTCAGTTTATTTCATGTAAACGAGTATAGAGTTACATTATAACTAGTTTAAAAGACCATAAAAAATGGGAGATAAATTGTTACTATCCATAGTTACAAGATCAAAACATTATGATGATATATATTTTTACTAGCCACGACGGCGGTAAAGCATCTGAAGATCCTTGCAATGGTTACAGGTCCAAGGAAGCAAATAAGGGTCCAAACAATATGAGTGGATACGCCGGAAATTGCAGAGGTGACATCTGATCAGTAGATCTTCTGGCTCAGTGAGGTAGCATCTGCCGCAAGCTGAAGCTCGAGACTGCAGAGAAAAAAATAAAACAAGAAGAATGAAGAAGAAGAGCGCGTACATAGAAACTCAAGACTCTTAGTTTTTTTCTGCTTGAGAAAGATAAAGAGATGTTGAAGTACCAGTGGACTGAAACCATGTGTTTCTTCTTCTTCAGGGAGTACTACAAGAGTGTTGTTTGTTGAAGATGGGTCAGGGACTGTTTGTGAATATATATTTTGATCGCAAGATCCAGCTTCTTCTATCTTTGTGATGGTTATGAAACTGGACTTGCACAATGGACATGTTGTGCTCTTTCTTTCTGAAACCTGCAGATTTGATATGATAGTTGTGCATCATTACAATATCCGGAATTTAGGAGTTTAATTTTGGATGAAGAAGATAAGCTTACCAAACGGTCTGCCCATTTCTGGATGCAAGAATAACAAAACCTGTGGCCACAAGGGAGAACGCCTCTACTGGAACTGAACTCAGTCCAGCATATGATACAAGAAACCTGTGGAGAAGCCTTCTCAGTTGTTTCTGTCTCTTCGGGTTTGTTGTTGTTTGACACATCATCTTGCGGTTTTGTCTCTGCATTAGATGATCTTGGGCGTTTAAAAGCAGCTGAATGATGCCAATTCTCAGACTCCTCTATGTCATCTACATGCCAGTTTTGTGTTGCAGAGTCCTCAGAATGTCGAAGAGCTGATGTTTCTCCTGGTTCGAAAACACTGTCTTTCACATTTTCATCATCAGGCTCTCTAGGATCCTGAGTCTTATTTCGGTTCTCATCAGAATTGTCAAGACTGTTATTATCAGATTCCTCATCAGATTCAAGGTTGATAAGGTTTCTACTAAGCCGTTGCTTTACTAAACGACTCTTTCCTTTTCCTGAAGATTCCGCCACACCAGTGTTTTCCTTGTCTTCAAATATATTACTTGGCCTCTTTGTTCTTAATCGCTCTGAGTGTTTATTTGCTTCTATATTTTTCTGAAGAGCAACACAGAAGCGCCAAGACAGACAAAATAAATTAATACAAACTTATTATACCATACACAGAACAAAGATGCAAGTAAGTATGTTTATTCATACTGATTCAAATGCTTCAATCCACAGTGAAAACCTACAGCTTATCTTGGTAGCTATATCACACAAAATGAAAACTAAACCTGATCAGGATATGCTATTACCACATAGATCTTTTAAATCACACAGAAACTATGCAAAATGATAAGGCTATTCTGATATTTTTGCAATATTTAAGTATACAACAACACAAAACATTTGCAAGATTACTTAATTCAAATAAAACTAATAAGTGGAAGGCAAAGAACTAAAAGCTGGTAACACTCCAGAATCGTCTTGTATCTAAGCAAATAGAAAAATAAGAGAACAAGGCTTACCTCTTTCAATAAGACAGAGTCCATCCAAGTAGCAAGCTCAGATGTAGAGCCTCTCCTGCTTTCTTCACCATTACTAAAGTATTTATCAAAACTTTGAGCAAACTTATTCACTTTCTTAGTGACTTTAGCTTCCTCAGAAACCGCAGGAAGTTCAATCATCAAAGATCCAACCTCTTCCCCACTGAAAAAACAAAGATTACTCTTAAAGACTGTATCAATCATCTATTAAGAACCAAGAAATCTATCCTAGACATATCAAATAAGAAGAAGACTAAACCTTTCAAACATATAAGGCGCCTCGGAAACTCGTCTCCCTTGCCTTACACATTGTTCTACCCATTGATGATTAACTACTATCGTATCGAACTTTTTAGCAAGGTCATATTTTTTGCCCTCAAATTTCCAACACACCTACACACATAACTAAAAAAACATGACTTTGTTTCTCCTTAGTAGTTATTAATTTTCATTTAAAAAAACACACAAAAAAAAAGAACAATCTAAACGAACCAAATGTGTAATAGATCTTGACATTGCTCCAACATAACTTGCTCCAGAATGAGAGATAAGCTTGATAAGCTTAAACCTCTCAGATCCATGATAGCCACTTACAGTTGCAACCACATCTTCCATAAATTCTGTAGTTTCAGAAAGATAAAAAAAAAAACAGATTATAGAGACCCATCAATAAACATGCAACATAATTTTTTACCCAAATCTTAAATTATACAATAGATAATCGATTTTGGCTTGAAAAATCTATACTATCAATCAAACCCCTTGATTGAAAAAAAAAATTAAAACGAGATAGAGTACCTTTAGAAATCGATTTTGAAATTACTTATAGACATCGAATCGTCTATATAAAGATTAGAAGCTAGATTAGAAGCTAAGGATTACATGCAAGGCTGATACTTAACTTAAAGAAGACGGTGATGATATATCTTCTTCCACTGGAGAATGATTCGCCTAATTTCTTAACTCCATCTTCTTCAACTCTAACTCACAAATCAGAAACCCTAGATTACTAATCCACTGTATTCTCGGATCGTTGATGGAGAAATTTAATCACTCAATCAATCGAATTACTCAATGAATTCAATGAAATCTGAAAATAAACGAAGAAATAGAAAGATGTGTGATTTTGAGACAAAATCACGATTTACAAAGGAAAGTTTTTTTTTTCAGTACAACGAAGAAATAAAGGATTAGGCTCTTACGAACTTCTTTTTTTTTTTTAATGTAATAGCAGGCGATTTTTGTTGATGGGCCATATTGGGTTTAGAAATTATATTGCAACAATTTGTGTTAGTTCTTTAAAGACCCAGCTTGGTATCACACTAGCATTCTTTTCCATGAAGCCATATTTGGGGAAACTTTTATATTTTAAATTATTTCAATAGATAGTTTCAGAAAGATAAAAAAAAAAAACAGATTATAGAGACCCATCAATAAACATGCAACATAATTTTTTACCCAAATCTTAAATTATACAATAGATAATCGATTTTGGCTTGAAAAATCTATACTATCAATCGAAACCCTTGATTGAAAAAAAAAAAAAATTAAACGAGATCGAGTACCTTCAGAAATCGATTAGATATTGAAGCCTCGATCATGAATCTTCTTTCTCTATCAGCTTTGCTTCTTCAGAAATACTTCCAAGTCCTCACTCCTACTTAAGTTTTAGACAAGAGATTTTAGAGAAAAATTCATCTTCTTCAAGCGACAGTCGCAAATCAGAAAATCCTATAATCCTAATCTCTTGGATTTCCCGATTGTTGATGTCAAATTTGAATTGCTCAATCAATCGAAGAAACCTACGCCAAAAAAAAAGAAGGAAGAAATAGAGAGGATTTGTGTAATTTAGAAACGACAATCAGAAATTCAGAATGAAATAGTAAAGTTTTTGTTTCTCCTTCTTTTTCTTTCTCCATAAAAGTTCAGATCTGCTTTATTGTTGGTCTGTGAAGAAAATAATGTCCGAAAGCTAGGTCAGATCTCAGATAAAAATATCTGACCTTAACAATTAAATCATATTGGGCCACACAGTTTTTCACTAAACCCATACAATGAAATATGAATGGATACAATATTAATTTTGGCCCAGTTTCAAAAAAATAAATATGTAACTTTTATCAAATTTTTTTTTTTAAAAGGTGTTATAATAATGTAGTTTAGATTTAGTTTCAAAAAAAATTAAACATTTAGATTCAAAAATAGGTTTATTAAAATAAGATTATAGATTTACCATGTTTAACATTTTATAACACTTAAAATTATGGGCAATTCTCAAAAATAGCCCAAAATATAGTTTTTGTGACATATTTAACACACCTTCTCATTTAAGACATAAATAGCATTTTTACTAAAAGATAATTCTAACCTCATATTTTTAGGGTTTAGGATTTACGGTTTAGAGTTTAAAAAACCCTAAACCCTAAGCCCTAAACCCTAAATGTTACCCCCCATCCCTTAAAAACTATACCCTAAATATTAAATATAATCAACCCAAACAAAAAATATTAAATTATGAACTTTATAAAATGTTATTTTTATCCTAATAAAAATGTGTGCTAATTATGGAACAAAAACATCATTTGGTGTTATTTGAGGGAATTTCTCTAAAAGTTTTTACATAGCTAAAACAAATAAACCTATTAAATCAAACACATATATAATATTTGTACTATTAATTCACATATACTATAAACAAAACACAACTAATACTTAGAGTTTACTTACTCCAAAAAATAATTACTACACATGTCTACCCGCAAAACTCAAGTGGCGAGGATGCGGGCATACTACTTATTTATGCGGATTTCTTGCATCATATATTTGACTATTAAATGTAAATAAAATAAAATAAAATAAATAAATTTTAAATTTTATGGTTATTTTACTTATGTTTTATATTTTTAAACAATTAATTTACCTTCATAAAACCTATAATCAAAACTTAAAACACTTACATAATATTCAATATTAACAATTAACATACATCATTGAACTATACTACTCTACTCATAATTCACATGATCTATAGTTTATAGTCTAAAACCACAAATAACAATTTTTAAAATATTGCACCCGAGCGCAACACGGGCTATCTATCTAGTTATTATGTATTTGGAAAGATAATTCAAACAACTATTGTAAGAAGAAAATAAAACAGAGGAATTTACATAACACTTATAAGCCAATAATAACCTGGTTCGCTGCACCAATTCTTCCCTCTTGATCTCCTTTTCGAGTTTTCTCCGATCTCATGGAGATCTCTCTCTTTCTCTCATCACGATAACTGCTGGGTTTTGAAAACATTTTGCTATATAAATAAAATAAAAAACAGTGGATAAAACATCAAAAGATACTACTATGAGATCAAAGAAACTTAAAATTTGATGAGAGAAATATATATTAGTGTTTTTACTTCAAGTTGCTCTCTGATTTTATTTTTTTACAAATCCAAGCAGTCGATCTCATTGATGAAAAATAAGAACATGTATTAACCAACCAACCTTTTAGCAATTGAAAAACTTAGATTTAGGTGGTAAGTTAGTTTATATTGATTGATTAGTTTCAATGAACTCATGAGTATCTTGTTGTCAAAAAAAAAAACAATAAAACATCATGTTAATCAAACCCTCACCAAGCAAACTCTCGTATTTCTTCAACAATTTTTTTAAAGAGACATGCATCTTATCATTTTTTACGTTAAAAGTTAATTATAAACTTAAAACTAATAGCAAACGTTGACAAACACAATCTTTGAAAGAAATGTACCTTTTCATCAAGGATGGTGTTTACAGAAATGCATCTTTTGAAACGAATGAATAAATTAGTGTGAAGGTACGACATCTTCCAAGGCTTCACATCTTTGAGGTAAGATTCACCAAGCCTTGGAGCCATGAATTATTTTTTTTAGTTGGTTGTGAATTGGTTGATATGGAATGAATAGGCTAGAGACGTTGAATGGAGTGTATTTATAGAGTAGGTCGATTAGTAGAGGTTTGTTTAGGTAAAATCTTGAAAGATATTTGAAGACAGAAACTGGAGATTGTTAGTTACCGAATGTAGAATGTATATTGGTGCCAAATATATGAAATGGTTGTATAGAATATTTGATGGCCTATATTTTGTTAAACTTGTTTGTCGAGAATTTAGGATTTGGAAAATAGATGGTTGAATAGAACATTGTTTTTATTTTAAATTAGATGTTAATAATATTTTGTTAGATTTGGAGAAATATTGGAAAAAGGAAACCGGTATTGATGAAATAATATAGGCGGTTGTAGAATAGATTTGGGCTGTGATAGGTTTTAAAGATTTATGTGGATTGGATAAGAATTGGGCTCTGATTGTTTTTTTATCCATTACGCAGGAACCAAAGGAGTCGGTGCGAAATGTCTTCAAACGGGTTAAAATTGAACCGAACAGGATCCGCGTCCCTCTGAAACGGGTCGGAAACGGGTATTCGGCTTGGGTCGGCTCGATCCGTGTGAGATTTGTCGCTAAAGGGCAATTTTTTTTTTTTTCATAACTGTAAGCCGATGGCATGAGCCGTAATTAAATAAAAATAGCTTAAATGGCTCGTAATTATTTTCTGCCCCTCTCTCTCAATTAATAGTATAGATGACAGAGATTGTTTGAAATTATATGAAAATGGATCGATGAAGCAATAATCAAACATCTACATACCGATTTTTTTTTTCCGGGATGAAAAAAATGGGCGGACGACGGTGGATCTGCGAGGAAGAAGAAGTAGCGATCTGATGAGAAGAGAAGAAATGAGGAGACGACTTCGAAAAAAAAAATTCTTTTTCTTTTTTTTCAATTTTTACACTTAAATAAAAGAAAATTAAAGAAAAACAAAAATTTGTTGTTTCCCTTTTTTGGGCTTAAGACTCTCTTATTGATTTAGAAGGTTCACTTTTGAATATAATAAGAGCTTTAGTGTGGGATTCCTTTCCCTGTAGCGAAGATATCAAAGGAAATAGTCGATTTCAACCTATTTTCAGACAAATTCCTCTTTCCTCAAGTGTTTGTTCATCCAAACGTCTAGGGTTCTTAAGAGTTTGTCTTTTCAAGTTTGAATCAATTGAAGGTGTGGTTAGTTTTCTTGTCTGATTGAACAACCATGTCTTGTAGTATAGACAAAGCGTTGATGGCGATGTCTTTAAAAGAGGATGATGAACCTACCAATATGCCTGATTTACCCGAGTACTGTTCATCTGAGCAGAACGAGATGAGCATAGTTGGAAGAGTTCTCAATCCAGATTCTCAAAGCGTAGCGAGTATTATCTTGGATATGCCAAGAAAATGGCAGTTGTATGACAGAGTAAGAGGGGTAGCTTTATCTCAAGAGAGATTCCAGTTCATATTCAAATATGAACACGATCTGGAGGATATACTCAACAAAGGAGTTCATACTTTCAATGAATGGACTCTGGCTATTGACCGATGGATGGCGAAACCTCCTCCAGATTATCTGCAATTCATCCCGGTGTGGATACAGATCAGAAATATTCCACTCAATCACATAACAACGCAAGCAATTACTTGGTTAGGAGAGTTTGTGGGACAGGTTATTGAAGTGGCTTTTGATCCCACCAAGGCCCAGAGCAGAGACTATGTGATAGTTAAAGTGAGATTTGATGTATCAAAACCTGTAAGAAGATCGAAAGTGATAAATATACCGTCGACTGGTGAATATGTTACGGTTCTATATGATTTTGAAAGGATCCAGAAACGCTGTTTTACCTGTCAAAGGCTGACTCATCAACAAGAAAATTGCCCTTTGATGCTGAAACTGAGACAAGAAAAGAAAATGAGAGCTAAAAAGAATTTTTAAGCGCTTAAGCTGGCTCCGAAGAAGATAATTAGTGAAAATGATCCTTTGTTTGGTATTGTTGAAGAACATCAAGTAGGAATGGATCCAGCTACGGGTAGAGAAAGGATAAACAAATAAGTGCTGGAAGGAATGCGACAATATTTGATGGTAGCTGAAGGTGGGGAAAAAATTGCAAGGCAAGAGAGAATAAAAAAGTCTCTAATGGAGGTACAACAAGATCCTTTAGCTGAGAAGTCTTTGTTGAGACTAGAACCTAATCCAGTGATCACAAATAACATGGATAAAGGCAAGGGTTTAGTTTTCAATTATGGGAAGAAATCTGAATTAGACAAGGGTCCAAAATTAATGGGAGTTGCGTTTCAATCGGGTCAAGCTATGAGTAGACTACATATTCACAATGAATCTCGTTCTAAAGGTGAGGTTGCTAATTTCTCTGGATCCTCCCTATCTTTACAAGGTTTTTCAACGGTTCTTCGTTCTGGCTTCAATGAAGCTGGTCCGTCCGGAACAACTTTGAGAAAGAAAAGGTCGAGGAGACGTCCGATTAAAAGTCAAAGACGTCAAGAGGATATAATAGCATCATCAAGCTCAGAATTTGATCAAGAAACTCATAAAGGAGTATTGGTATATAAGAGGAAAGCAACAATTCAAGCTGAGGTTACATCCAAAGTCGCGAGGCGCAACCAAGAGGTGGTCCCAAATGAGGGACCGCCCAATCAATAATGAGTCTAATCAGTTGGAATTGTCAGGGCTTGGGACGGTCTCAAGATCTGACAGTTCCACGTCTCAAGGAATTGCGTAAAAAATATTTCCCTGAGATTTTATTTCTGATGGAGACTAAAAATTGTAGAGATGTCCTGGTGGACTTACAAGAATGGTTGGGATATGAAAGAGTGTATACGGTTGATCTGTTAGGTAAGAGTGGAGGTTTAGCCATTTTCTGGAAGAAGGGTGTACATGTCGAGATTCTAAGTGCTGACAAGAATATTGTAGATATTAGTGTCCAGTTTGGTTCAGTTTATTTCTTTGCTTCTTGTATATATGGAGATCCTACCGGTAAAATGAAACCACACGTATGGGAAAAGTTATCAAGGATCGGTGTATAGAGGAAAGATCCATGGTGTATGTTTGGTGATTTTAATGATATTTTGCATAATGGGGAGAAGAAAGGAGGACCTAGAAGAGGTGATTCCTCCTTTAAACCATTCAAAGACATGCTCCAATGTTGTTGTATGGAAGAGCTTCCGAGTAAAGGAAATCCTTTTACATGGGGTGGAATGAGATATGACATATGGATCCAATGTAAGCTTGATAGATGCTTCGGTAATAATGAGTGGTTCAAGCTCTTTCCGGCATCCAATCAATCTTTCTTGGATAAGAGAGGCTCAGATCATCGCCCGGTTTTAGTAAGCCTTACATCAACCAAAGAAGCTTATCGAGGAAATTTCAGATTTGATAAAAGAATGCTTAATAAACCGAGAGTAAAGGAAACTATTGAACAAGTTTGGAGGTTACCACATGGGAGAAGCGGCTTTAAGGTTTCTGATAAATTAAGAAGCTGTAGAAAAGCCTTAAGTAAGTGGAAGAAAGAAAACAATTTGAATGCTGTTAACCGGATTACTCAGATTCAAATTGATTTGGAGAAAGAGCAGTCATCCAATTACCCAAGATATGTTATGGTTTCAAATCTCAAGTGGAAGCTGTGTGTTATAAGGAGGAGGAAACTTATTGGCGACAAAAGAGTAGGGAGCAGTGGGTAAAAGAGGGTGATAATAACACCAAATTCTTTCACTCTTCGGTCAAGGCTGATAGGGGTAAGAAAAAGTTAGATAAACTTTTGGATGTGAATGGGAATATGCAAAAGGCGGAGGCGTCAATGGGTGCTGTTGCTGAAGCATATTTTAAGACTCTCTTTACGTCATCTCATCTACGAGTTTTTCAGAATTTGTTTCATGGCTTCCAGCCAAGAGTGACATAACGGATGAATAAAGAGCTTGTTAGGCTGGTAAGAGATGAAGAAGTTATTGAAGCTATGCAGTCTATAAGAGGCGCAGATGGTTTTTCTGGACTCTTTTTCAGAAATATTGGCATATCATTGGGCCTCAAGTTATAGATCTTGGTGAAGAGACTACAACCTTTCTTAAACCAGATTGTGTCTACTAATCAATCAGCTTTTGTAGCTGACCGCCTAATATCAGATAATGTGCTTATTGCGCATGAATTGGTACATGGACTTCGCACTCATCCTGAAATCTCAAAAGAAGCCATAAAATCTAATATGTCGAAGGCTTATGATCGAGTAGAGTGGACATACTTAAGTGCGCTTCTTGATGCTTTGGGTTTTCATAAAACTTGGGTAGATTGGATAATGATGTGTGTCACTTCAGTCACTTTCTCGGTGCTGATCAATGACCACCCTTTTGGGTTGATAGTTCCAGAAAGAGGCCTCTGCCAAGGGGATCCCTTATCACCCTTTCTTTTTGTTTTATGCACAGAAGGTCTCACCCATCTACTCAATATAGCTGAAAGAGAAGGAGAAATAAATGGCATTCAATTTGCAGAATCAGGTCCAGCCATTCATCATCTTCTTTTTGCAGATGACAGTTTGTTCATTTGCAAAGCTGAGCCTGCTCAATGTGGAGCACTTAAAAGAATTCTCACTGATTATGGGAATGCTACAGGACAAAAAGTTAATCCAGATAAATCTTCAATCACTTTTGGAGCCAAAGTTGAAGAAGGGGTAAAAAGGCAAGTAAAGTCAATGATGGGTATTCTTAATGAGGGAGGAGATGGGACTTATTTGGGACTACCAGAATGTTTTAGTGGTTCAAAGGTTCAACTTCTAGATTACATTAAGGATAAACTCAAATCAAGACTCTCTGGTTGGTTTGCTAGATCGTTATCGATGAGTGGGAAAGAAGTCTTATTAAAAGCAGTAGCATTGGCCATGCCGGTCTACGCTATGTCTTGCTTTAAACTCACTAAAATAACTTGTACAAATCTCACAAGTGCTATGGCCGATTTCTGGTGGAGTGCTCTTGAACACAAAAAAATATCCATTGGATCAGTTGGGATAGATTGTGCCTTAGCAAAGATCAAGGGGGTCTAGCCTTCAGAGACATAGAGTGTTTTAACCAAGCTTTGTTGGCCAAACAAGCTTGGCGCCTCCTTCAGTTTCCATCATGCCTCTTTGCACAAGTAATGAAGAGTAGATATTTTGAAGTAGGAAATTTCCTAGAAGTTGGACTAGGCACACAACCTTCTTATGCGTGGAGGAGCATTCTTCATGGAAGAGATCTTTTGAAAAAGGTCTTAGGAGAATGATTGGTAATGGCAATGATACAAGAGTGTGGCTGGATTAATGGATCTCAGATAATGGTATGAGACATCCTTTTTTTAAGAACCCTCTTATTAATGTGGATCTGATGGTCAAAGATATCATTGATAGACCTGCTCGAAATTGGAATATGGATATTTAGAATGATCTTTTCTTTCCAAATGATATTGCGGCCATCACCTGTCACAAACCAGTTGTTAGAAGACCAGATTTTTGGAGCTGGGATCATAACAGAAGTGGCAATTATACGGTCAAGTCTGGTTATTGGTTGGCAAATAAAGAAGAAAAGTTTGAACTCATTAATGAAGCAATTGCTCAACCTTCAATCAATGGTCTCAAAGAACAGGTTTGGTCTATCTCTACAGTTCCAAAAATTAAAACATTTATGTGGAGAGCTATGAGTGGAGCTATTCCGGTTGCTGAATTGCTTTGCTGAATTGCTTCAGAACAGAGGTATGAAACCAGATTTGAGATGCCAAATTTGTGGATTTGAAGGAGAATCTGTGAATCATGTTTTGTTTACTTGCTCTGTGGCTAGACAGATTTGGGCCTTATCACAAATACCTTCACCATCTCAAGGGTTTGACTCTCTCTCACTATACTCTAACTTTCACTACCTATTTCAGATGGGGAAAAACTTTTTGTATCATGCTCATATAAGAAGGTTATTCCCTTGGGTTCTATGGAGGTTGTGGAAAAGTAGAAATATATTTTTCTTTGATGGGATAAGTTTCAATGCTTTAGATACTTGTGTGAAAATTAGAGAATATGCAGATTTCTGGTTCACATCTCAAAGTATTCAAAGAATTCAAGATAATGAAGACGTGAATGGAAGGAATAAGGTTTCGGAAAAGTGGGAACCTCTACCAACCAATTGGTTTAAGTGTAATATTGGCACATCATGGCTGAAAAGAAAGAGGATGGCTGGTGTATCTTGAGTGGTAAGAGACCCAAATGGCTCAGTTATTTTGCATAGTCGAAGAGCCTTTAGTGATATTCACAACAAGAATGAAGCCAATCTTCAAAGCTTTATATGGGTAGCTCAGTCTATGTTTACTCATAAGCTTTATAAAGTTATTTTTGCTTCTGAAGCTTCAGAGATAGTAGCTGCTATCAACAGGCCCTTTGATTGGCCTTCCTTTGGACACCAATCTGCAGAATATCTTCATTTTCTGGAAAAAATCACTAATTGGAAAGTGGAACTGGTCAAGACTTCAGCAAACAAAGGAGCTGCTCTCATTGCCAAGAGTGTGGCATTGGATTTGCGCCTGCAATCTTATGTCTCATCTGGTCCTCCATCTTGGTTGCATCATGTTTTTCTCGATGAGAGAATCTCTTCCTCTGTTTAAAAGCTGGGTTATATTTTTTGGCGATGTTTAGACTTAATCGGTTTTTGGCCTTTAAGGTGTGTAAAATTTGTCTCCACCTTCTCTTCTTTATGGGCATGTTTGCCCATATAGTCTTTGGCCGTTTAGCTTTGAGTTTGTAAAGTATACTTTATTATCTTTGAATATAAGATCAGATGTTAAAAAAAGAAAAAGAAAATTAAATTAATATTATTTGGGTGGTGAGGCCATGGCGGGATGTCAAAATCAACGACATCTAACTAAACAAGACTTTAAAAAAAATTATTTCTTTTTTTTCCAGGAGATTTGCTTTTCTGGTATTTATTGTTTAAAGTGACTTTTGGTTTTGTAAAAAAAAAAAGTGACTATTGGAATTAATTTTACTGAATTTTAAACCCATAATTTAGTTTAAATATAATAAAGATATTTCAGTTATATTAATTGTTAAAAACACATAATATGCAAAAGAAGAACTAGATTGATGCAGAAATTTTGTGAACATTACATCACTATTTCACTTGTTTCAGTTTATTTCATGTACATTATAACTAGTTTAAAAGACCATAAACAATGGGAGATATATTGTTAATATCCATAGTTACAATATCAAAACACTGTGATGATATATTTTTACTAGCCACGACGGCGGTAAAGCATCTGAAGATCCTTGCAGTGGTTATAAGTCCAAGGAAGCAAATAAGGATCTAAACAATGTGAGTGGATACGCCGGAAACTGCAGAGGTGACATCTGATCAGAAGATCTTCTGGCTCAGTGAGGTAGCATCTGCTACAAGCTGAAGCTCGAGACTGCAGAGAAAATAATAAAACAAGAAGAATGAAGAAGAGCGCGTACATAGAAACTCAATACTCTTAGTTTTTTTCTGCTTGAGAAAGATAAAGAGATGTTGAAGTACCAGTGGACTGAAACCATGTCTTTCTTCTTCTTCAGGGAGTACTACAAGAATGTTGTTTGTTGAAGATGGGTCAGGGACTGTTTGTGAATATATATTTTGATCGCAAGATCCAGCTTCTTCTATCTTTATTACAATATCTGGAATTTAGGAGTTTAATTTTGGACGAAGGAGATAAGGTTACCAAACGGTCTGCCCATTTCTGGATGCAAGAATAACATAACCTGTGGCCACAAGGGAGAATGCCTCTACTGGAACTGAACTCGGTCCAGCATATGATACAAGAAACCTGCGGAGAAGCCTTCTCAGTTGTTTCTGTCTCTCCGGGTTTGTTGTTGTTTGACACATCATCTTGCGGTTTTGTCTCTTCATTATATGATCTTGGGCGTTTAAATACAACTGATTGACTCCAATTCTCAGACTCTTCTATTTCATCTACATGCCAGTTTTGTGTTGCAGAGTCCTCAGAATGCCGAAGAGCTGATGTTTCTCCTGGCTCTCTAGGTTCCTAAGTCTTATTTCGGTCCTCATCAGAATTGTCAAGACTGTTATTATCAGATTCCTCATCAGATTCAAGGTTGATAAGGTTTCTACTAAGCCGTTGCTTTACTAAACGCCTCTTTCCTTTTCCTGAAGATTCCGCCACACCAGTGTTTTCCTTGTCTTCAAAAATATTACTTGGCCTTTTTGTTCTTAATCGCTCTGAGTGTTTATTTGCTTCTATATTTTTCTAAAGAGCAACACAGAAGCGCCGAGACAGACAAAATAAATAAATAAAAACTTATTATACCATACACAGAACAAAGATGCAAGTAAGCATGTTTATTCATACTGATTCAAATGCTTCAATCCACAGTGAAAACCTACAGCTTATCTTGGTAGCTATATCACACAAAATGAAAACTAAACTATTCCCTGATCAGGATATGCTATTACCACATCGATCTTTTAAATCACACAGAAACTATGCAAAGTGATAAGGCTATTCTGATATTTTGGCAATATTTAAGTATACAACAACACAAAACATTTGCAAGATTACTTAATTCAAATAAAACTGATAAGTGGAAGACAAAGAACTAAAAGCTGGTAGCACTCCAGATTCGTCTTGTATCTAAGCAAATAGATAAATAAGAGAACAAGGCCTTACCTCTTTCAATAAGACAGAGTCCATCCAAGTAGCAAGCTCAGATGTCGAGCCTCTCCTGCTTTCTTCACCATTACTAAAGTATTTATCAAAACTTTGAGCAAACTTATTCACTTTCTTAGTGACTTTAGCTTCCTCAGAAACCGCAGGAAGTTCAATCATCAAAGATCCAACCTCTTCCCCACTGAAAACAAAATTACTCGTAAAGATCTATTAAGAACCAAGAATCTATCCTAGACATATCAAATAAGAAGAAGACTAAACCTTTCAAACATATAAGGCGCCTCGGAAACTCATCTCCCTTGCCTTACGCATTCTTCTACCCATTGATGATTAACTACTATCGTATCGAACTTTTTAGCAAGATCATATTTTTTGCCCTCAAATTTCCAACACACCTACACACATAAACCAAAAAAAGCATGACTTTGTTTCTGCTTAATAGTTAGTTAAAATTTCATTAAAAAAACAAAAAAAAAAGAACAATCTAAACGAACCAAATGTGTAATAGATCTTGACATTGCTCCAACATAACTTGCTCCAGAATGAGAGATAAGCTTGATAAGCTTAAACCTCTCAGATCCATGATAGCCACTTACAGTTGCAACCACATCTTCCATAAAATCTGAACAAAAAAATTGGGAATTTAAATCAATAAAAATAAGGGATCCAACAATCTACACTATTATTTAAGAGACCCAGAATATTTGAACCCATAAAGATGAACCCATCAACATCACAAACTAAGTGAACAAAATTTCAGAGAAACTGATGCATTAAAACTCTGTAAAATCAAATTACCTGGATGATATTTTCGAAAATTAACACTTTCTGGTATACAATTTCGTTTCAATTTTGAGGATTCGTGGTTTTGACAGAGGTGAGATATCTATCGAGGAAGAAGAAGTACAGTACACTTCATTTTCTTCCTTTTTGATACATAATATATTTGGGCCTGGAGTGATTTAAATTGAGATATAGATAACAAACAAATTGTTTGCTTCTGATTATGGGCTGGGCCGACAAAAAAACAAAAAACAAATATGTATTATGGTGAATAAGTTTTATAGTTTTGAAATGTTTTATTTAATACAAACTACAATATGATTTTTTAAATATAATAGTAAATCATATTTCCAATATATATATATATATATATATATATATATATATATTATTAATTTAAATTAACACAACACAAACCATATATGATAATAATAATGATAATAATAATCATAGTAAACAACATAAATTAGATGTTAAAAACATCAAACAAATCTAATCTACAACACTAATAATAATCTCTATACTATTATTTGAATAATGTTAAATAAATTACATTTACATAGAATTTTATATCAAATGTCATTGACCAGTCTTTTCAAATCCTACTAATAATCATAATATTTTCCTATTTAGTTAATAAATTAGCCTACTTAATTCATTTGTTTTAATATCACAAATATATTAAAACAGTAATAAGCTGGTAAATTTATTATAATTATTTCTCACGCTGCACAGAGCGTGGATTATTATCTAGTTTCTTTTAAAATCACATGGTGCGACTAAACCCCAATAACGCAAAACTTACTACTTTTGTAGAGAAATTGAATTATATGTACAAAATGGATCAGAATTGCTAAACCCTAAAACTAAAATCGAAGGGTAAGTAAAACTTAGTTATAACAATTGAGAAAATCAAAACGCTTTAATAGAAATCGAACAATGAAACCCTAGAAAATTACAAATTTCTTTCTCAGAGCAGAACTACCTGGTCAAATTTGTACAAAATTTGATGTGAATATATATTTTGTTTTGGGAATTTGTCGCTTCGTTTGCTTCAATTACTACTCTTTCGATCTTCCCGTTCTTCTCATGCTTTTAATTGTAAAGACAAGAACAACGGTAGCGAAGAAGAAGCAAAAATTAGATGAAAAGTGTGGCAGGAATTCAAAATTATTAGTATTGTAGATATGGATTGGGCCTGGGTATTATTCTCGAACCGAACCTAATCAAAGTTTGATTGGGTTGGTTTGAATATGATTATGTGATATAAATCGATTGGTTTTCTAAGACAAACCGATCTGTTTCTTCTCAACTAAATTCTAGATCTAGATTCTACATTCTTCCTCCATTTCTAATATGGCAATGAACTTCCTTCCCTCTTTTTATTTTTATTTTTATTTTCAGGTAACTGATTTATTAATGAGCAAAAATATAATCACTGTTTGCAAACGAAGCTAGAAAGTTTGAACATGAGTTATTATACAAAGCCCAATGTTTAATGGAAGATAGATATTTCCTAGCTAATTGATCAACACATACACTTTGGTCTCTTGATTGGTAACTAAATTTTATCGACTCAAAGTGAAATCTCCATTGACGTATTTCTCGAATATAATGTTGTAACCATAGATTATTAGAGTTAGTATTCACTGAGGTGATAATATTACTATTATCCCCTTTGAACTCTACTTGTTTGTATCCTAATCCCCAAGCTGCTTGTAAGGCCTAGATTAGTGATTTGCTCTCTGCCTCTTCAATTGTAAGTCTTACTTGAAATTGTCCCATAGTGCAGGAGAGGAACATACCATCGATGTTTCGTATTATCCAACCCAGTCCTGATGATTTGTTCCTTTCATGATGAGATGCATCAAAGTTGCATTTCGCCCATCAAGATCTTGGAGTCTGCCATTTTAAATTCCTGCGAGGACCGGCAACATATCTATGTGATGATTCATCATTTTTTTCTAATCGATGAAACTTTAAACTAAACCAAAATAGTTCTAGTTCTAGTTTTATTTTCTTCTTTCAAATCAAACCAAACATTAATTTTGATTTAATTCGATGAGATTTTTACCAAACCGAATTTCAAAAATTCCGGATCCAACCAAACCGAATATTCCAATTGCCCATGTTTGAAAGATACTAAAATTTTGGGAGAGGAGGGAGGAATGTCGAGAATATCATATTAAAATAATGATAATTGTAGAATCATCATAAACAAAATTTTAATTTTCACTACAAGATAACAATTTTATTGAATCTTGTTTAATACTTAATTTTTTTCAGTACTTATAGGTATTTAGTTTTTTATATCTCTAATTAAAAATATATATTTCTTATATAGAACTTGAATCTTCTTTTGACACGTATAAAAATTGTAATTAGATAAAAATGTGACACATGTTAAAAATATGATAATATAAAAACTAATTTTGGTGAAATTGTGTTCAAATTTCTCACTTGTCTAGTGAATACCTATATCTTCTCGCTCGATACTTCCATCTTTTTCGCTCTTCATATCTATTATCAAAAGAAACTTCCTTATGATTCCTTGATATATTTAAATCGGGTTGGTTAATACCAATTTATATTTTTTGAATTTTTCAAACTATTCAAAATTTATCGATGAAAATGAGTTCATTGATATCTATACTCAATAGAAACCCAAAATTGGACAAGTAAGCTTTACATGTTGGCTTTTGTTTTTCTGCCACTGTAACATTTATTTGATTGTTCTTTGATATGATCTTTGATAGTAATGTTTTATTAGGTAGTTTCACTTTCTATGTTAGATTAATGAGAAACTAGGAATTTTTATGTTGGAATCATGCTTCTGGTTCATGGGTTGGTGGTGAAGACCGGATTCGTAGAAGTCCTCTTTGTGGGTAATGCAATGTTTTCTTTCTATAGAACACATGGTTTCGTTTCTGACATCTTGAAACTGTTCCATGATATCCACTCTCTGCGGATATTATCTCCCAAGCTATAACCTTTAATACAAGGATAAAATAGTCTACCTCACAAACTCAATTTTTCATCACCTATGTTAACTTGTTGGTAAATATCAAACGATACCGTATAGAATGTTCCATACGACGTCGTTTGACATGTTTCAATATATGCATCTACTAGGTTAACTTTATGTTCTGTAAAAGAATCTAATTCACACTTTTTATATATATATTGTTTCCGCCGCTACATTTTAGAATGAACATTACAAATATATCTTAAGTTTGTGTGAGAATTCGATTGCATCAATGGAAGAAACCCTGAACTCGGTTTACATATTTGCAAAAGGTATATGCTAATCAAAGTATCAAACATCGTTTAAGATTTTGATATTCTTTCAATTTCATTTAAAATTTTCAAGTATTTTCATAATTTGTAATAGTTTTCATCATTGATTTTTTTTTTTTACATCATTTAGATCGACAAGGTCCAATCTATAGCTATATCTCTATTTTTCGGGGAAACACAATTTACTGGAAGTCGATCTCCGGTGTAAAGATCCCAGAAATGGACCTTTAAAAGGTATCTCCGAAGTGAATTTTTTTTGATGATCTTTTAATGTTTACTCTTTTATGTGCTTTTTTAATTTTTTTGATGTTTATATATTGATTAATGAGTATTTAGATCAAAAGAAAAATAATTCAAGTTTTGAATAACAATCATCTAAATTATATATAAAAAGTTTTCAAAGAAAATTTGTTTTATACATATATTATCTTTAGGGTACAAAAATTATCCGAACAACAAGATTACGGATTTGAAGTTTTTGAATATGGATCCAAATATTTTTTTAATCATTTTAGTCAGTTTCTACAGTTCTAGATCTAGATAATCATTGATCGATCTGAGTGTTCTGTTAAATCGAGATATATCTTAAATTTCAAATTATCTTGTTTATATCCAGATCTATTCATTTTTCTAAATTATTACTCTAAATTTTTTAAAATATATTAAAGATTTCATGAGTTAACCAAAGAAATGTGTTACATGAAGATGCACAATATTTTATAATTTAAATATTTTTTCATTTTCAATATAATTTTTCATTTTTTTCCCTCTTTCAATATTTGTTTCTTCATTTTCCGATAATTTTATGTAAGTTTTAAGATATTACCAATTATAAATTGGTAGATGAGTTGAAGAACAAACACAAATTTTTATAATCTAAATATTTTTTCCTTTAATTATTATTTTACCCTTCTACTATAGGAGTCAAATCAAAATTTTATTATTTTCAATATTTTTTTCCTTTGCCTAATTATGTTTACCTCTTATATAAGAAGAAAGAAACACATCTTGGATTCACCACTCCAACTTTGTTTTCTCGTTCAATTCTCTAACGATTTTATGAATTACTTCCATTTCTCTCTTCTTGTGGTGTTTACAAAGATAATGAAGACACATGAAAATTCTGATTCCAAGAAAGTGAAAATGAAGTTTCTGAACAATGTTAGCTCTAAGGTTTATGACTTATTCTTTATTGTATGAGATTCCAACTCTTATTTCAAAAAGAAATACAATAAATTAAAATCTCTCACTAATAAAAATAAGCTTTTGAAGCTCCTAAGAGCCTCCACATCAGCAACTCCTACTCTCTTCTAAGCTTGCCACCTCAGCACATCTAAACTCTAATTAGCTCACAATTAAAATTAGCCATCCGAGAGATTAAATGATAACCTCTCACTAATAAACCACACACACCATTAAAATAAGGCCCAACTTACAACTTAAACTTAGTCATAAATCTTCCACCTTACATTGTTCTAATACTTAATTCATCTTATCACTTAATTCCTCTTATCACCCAAAGCTTAATAAAAGAATGCAAATTCATCTCCATTCCTAGATTCACACCTTATAACTTCTGGTTATGACCACTGTGAAATGTAATGCAATTCTTATTCCCATTTTAGTTATTGTGGAAATAAAGGTGGCTAGCCTCTTTATTTTGAATTTTTGAGGAACTAAAAGCTCAAATTTCCCAATATATAGAGCTAAGAGGTCAGTCATAGTTTTGTTTCTTTCAAACTTATCACCATGGAGTTGTCTTGACCTCAAGCACCAACTCTTAAATCTCTTGATCAATGGTTTATGCATATGATTTCATTTCAACCACTCTTTTTCTCCGCCACTTCCATCTTCTCTTTTGCAACCAACTCTTATCTCCTCAGCCCCAGAATTTTACGATTTAACTCAACCATTTCTTCTTCAAACCTATGCCTTTCCATCTCTTAAGCTTCTATCTTCTTCTCAACATATTTTATTTCCTCCTCTTTCTTTGCTTTCCCATCTTGGAGAGAAGATTTTGTTGATCCTTAGACTGGGGGGTTGCAACATAAAAACCATGCTTCGATAGCTCGTCAAAAGAACAACTGACGCTACTTAGTTTGGTTGAGGAAGCATTGAGCTGCATATCATTTACTTCCTCTAATAACCCATAAATTATCATATCAATTGATGTCCATTCGCGAACATCTTCTGTAGCCAACAAAGGGTAATACACACTATTATTAGCAGTTATAATTATGTGGAAAGTCTCAGTAATATTAATTTCAATTCAACAATGGACTCAGCAGCAGTAAGAGTACACAAACCAATTACACATACCATCCAAAGAAAATAACTTTTCTGCAAATCTTTGGAAAGATTTCAAGCTTCTTCTCACTAGAAAGTTCAGATGTTTCATTACCAAAATTAATATAAACATCTAAATCGATCACTTCGAAGGGAAAACATATCCATCACAAAAGACTCATACGCCTCAAGGACATGGTTGTTCACTTCTGAATTACCTAATGAACACAAAAACATGGATTATCAAAGGTTTTTATTGTTTTTGTGTTCATTAGGTAATTCAGAAGAGAACATCCATGTCCTTGATGCGTATAGATCTTTTTTGATGGATATGTTTTCCCCTCGAAGTGATCGATTTGGATGTTTCCCTTTTTTGGATGTGTCTATTAACTTTGGTAACGAAACATCTGAAATTTCTGGTAATAAGAAGCTTGGAATCCTTCAAATATTTGATAATCTGACACAACATAGCTGCATAATCATATTTGAAGCTAAATATATCAAACATGAGGATATGTAACTATTGAATATTGAGAAACAAAGCTTCAGCTATGCAAAGTCTAACTCAGTATCGGAAGCCTAAATCCTACAAAAATAGAGTTCATCCAATAGACACTCCACTCCAACCTTGTGGTTCGGCTATTTATTTCTTAACAAGATAAATACTACTTTGCAACAACATTGTTGGGTTTTAAAAAAAAAAAAATTTAAGAAAACCCTTTTAAGATATTAACTATATAAGTTTGATTCAAATAATGTTTCTTTAATTTTTATTTTGCATTTCTTATATTAATTTCTATCACAACTATCTTAAGGCATAGACTAAACATATATCAGGCAAAATAATTTAAATAAATTTTTATAAAGTACCAGAGTATCTTCTTGAAGATTTGACGCCTTGACAATGGCCACAAAGCAAATATTAGCTGATGATGAAGAACCAGCATCTGCTTCTGATGTGAGCCTCCTCGATTTGTTTCTTCATGTAGGCACTATATCAAAACATACCACATGTTAAGTTAACATCAGATAGTTAACATTAGACATCAGATAGTTTATATTAAAAATTGTCTGATATTAACTATCTGATTTTAACTTAACATGTGGTATGTTTTGATATAATGCTTACAAGAAGAAACAAATCGAGGAGGCTCACATCATAAGCATAT
This sequence comes from Barbarea vulgaris, assembly GCA_963667165.1. Lineage (NCBI taxonomy): Eukaryota > Viridiplantae > Streptophyta > Magnoliopsida > Brassicales > Brassicaceae > Barbarea > Barbarea vulgaris. Next base: position 6,858,584 of record OY763887.1, read on the forward strand.
GCTGGTTCTTCATTATCAGCTAATATTTGCTTTGTGGCCATTGTCAAGGTTTCAAATCTTCAAGAAGATACTCGTGTACTTTATAAAAGTTATTTAAATTATTTTGCCTGATATATGTTTAGTCTACGCCTTAAGATAGATGTGATATAAATTAATATAAGAAATGCAAAATCAAATTAAAGATACATTATTTGAATCAAACTTATATAGTTAATATCTGAAAAGGGTTTTCTTAAAGTTAAAAAAAAAAAAACCTACAATGTTGTTACAAAGTAGTATTTATCTTGTTAAGAGATAAATAGCTAAACCACATGGTTGGAGTGGAGTTTTATTGAATGAACTCTATTTTTGTAGGATTTAGACTTCTCATACTGAGTTAGACTTTGCGTAGCTGAAGCTTTATTTCTCAATATTCAATAGTTACATATCCTCATGTTTAATTTTTCTCTAATATTTTATTGGATAGTTCTATTTTATACTAATGAAAAACTAGAATTTCTTTTGTTGGAATCATGCTTACGGTTCATGGGTTCATGGTGAAGACCTGATTTGTAGAAGGCCTCTTTGTGGGTAATGCATTGGTGTCTTGCTCCATGATTTTGTTTCTGACACTTTTGATATTGCTCCATGATATACACTCTTGATATTACTCCATGATATACACTCTCTGCAAATATTATCTTTCTAATTATATTATATCCTTAAATACAAGGACAAAATAGTCTATATAATATTTTCCCCTATTTTCATACCTCCCAAACTCATTTTTACGTCGCCTAGATTAACTTTTTGACAAATTTTATAATATATTAAACGGTATTGCATAAAATATCTAATACGACGTCATTTGACATATAGTTTATATGACGTCGTTTGACATGCATCTACTAGGTTAATTTTTTTATCTTTAAACAATCTAATTCACACTCTTTCATATTTTTTTTCCGTCACAACATTTTAAAACAAACATCGTAAAACATATGTTAAGTTTGTGTGAGAATTCGACTACATCAATGGAACAAACTTTGAACTCGGTTATATATTTGGAAAATGTATATGCTAATCAAAGTATCAAACAACGTTTAAGATGTTAACGTTCTTTCAGTTTCATTTTAATTTTTCATGTATTTTCATAGTTTTTTTATTGTTTTCATTATTGATTTTGTTTTGGATATCTTTATTTCGAGGGGAAACACGATCTACTAAAGTAGAATCTCTGTAGGAAAACCTCAAAGGTGAACTGGTAATCATCTAAGTAAAAGCATTTCTCAATTGAATTTTCACTGATGATCTTTTCATTTTTACTCTTTTATGTGCTTTTTTATTTTTTAGATGTTTATGTTTTGATTAACGAGTTTTTAGATAAAAAAAAAAATTAATATAACTTTTGAATAAAATTCATCTAAATTATATATAAAACCTCTTCAAAGAAAAATTGTTTTATAGATATATATCAGCTGTAGGAGGTAAAATCCGATCAAAAAGATCGAGGATTTAAATATGGATCCAAATATTTTTAATCATTTAAGTCATTTATACAGTTCTAGATCTAGATACTCATGGATCGACCTGAAAAGTTTTGTTGGATCGAGATATATCTTAAATTTCAAAATATGTTCGTACCGAGTTTTAATCATTTTTCTAAATGGTTACTATAATACTTTTTAAAAAAGATAAAATATTTCATGAGTTGACCAAAGAAATGTGTAACATAAAGATGCATAAGTTTTTCATAATTTAAAAATTTATTCTCTTTTCAATGTATTATTACTTGTAACCATTGCAAGTCCTATCTATAATTTATAACATGTTAGTACCGGATCCCGCACCAAAGATCCAAAGAGAAAAAGAAACGGACATGTGGAAGTCTCATACGTAAAGGCAGTTTGGGAGAACGGACGAAATAGAGAACCCGAAGCGGGGACAAGATCCGGAGAGAGGAGACCTCCGAGCAGAACAAAAAAGAATCAAGAAAAGTGGGCCGAAGCGAGAGAAGGCCAATGAGAAGCCCAAGAGAAAAGTCAAATATCAGAACGTTATCATCTTAAAGATAGGAATCAAAACGGACGCATTAAAGGAGAATCAAGGAATTAATTAAGAGCATTTAATACCGATCAGAAAAAGGGGGACACAAATTATTGGCAAAATTGGAGCATACACACTTTTACTTTTCTCAACCAATAAGAGAACATTCTTTAAATATTTTTTTAGTGTTGGATCATGTATCCACATAACCCATCGATATGCTAAAGATTTGGTATGAAAAAAAATATACCATAAGTAATATGGCTTAGACATACCAGTCTCCTTAGGGTTTGGCTTATCTTCACTATTCGTTTCCTCAGATATATGCATAATGATTGTAAAACTCATCATTTTAATAAAAATAACATTCATGAAGACCCATGATCCCCATTCAATAAATCGTGAGTAGATCGATTTTCCAAATCGTAGGTCTAGAAACTATTGAATGTGTATCTTAGGTTCACATTCAATAGGCATTATATAGTTCGTGGACCTAAGATTTGGAAAATCTACTCACGTCCTATTGAATGTGTATCATGGGTCTTCATGATTGGTATTTCTCTTAAAAATAATGGGTTGTACTCTCTTTATGCAAATATATGAGAAAACGAATAGCAAAGATATGTCACTAAAGAGACTGGTATGTCTAAGCATACTACTTCTTGTACATTTTTATTTAATACCAAATCCTTATCATATCGATTGGTTATAAATTATAAATGGGACTTGCGATGGTTACAAGTAATAATATAGGTAATGATGATGATGTTGATGGTTTGTCTTTCTCTTCTTGGATAAGAATTTTATATACTTGTCAGAAATCTTTTCGTCCCTAAAAAACCATCCATAAGTTTTAGTGACTAAATCATATATATGAAAGGAGAAGAGCTCTTTCTAGCTGCTTGACATGTGGGAACTGGAGTGAATGACACGTGTCCAACTTAAATTTCAACCCTTAAATTTCTTCAGCATTTCGTAGCAGATTTACTTCATCTTCCCCTATTTGTGATCTATATAGTTTGGCAATTTTGCGATCTCAATCCATGTAATCGTATTCCTCACCTGTAAAGACGTTATTGCTCACATGTCTCCTCTTACCGAGGGACAATCAAGCAATGAGAAAATTTCACTCGATCTCTTTCTAATCTTAAGTGATGAGTTTATCTTTATGCTCTCAATTATACTTGATTTTGGAAATTCCGTTCCATAAGATTTGTCTTGGGTTTCATGAAATTTTGTGTGCCTAGAGAATAGCTTTGTGCTCTATATAAGTCTATGATGTGATTGTTTTGAATTTTATTTGTTAAATTCTTAGAACAAGAAGGCTACACAACATTCTGATGTACTCGATAATCAGAGACGAAACCATAAATAAAGTAAGCCAAACCATCGACACAATCGACATAAGTCAATGCTTCGAGTCCGGTGATAATGGCTATTTGGCATTCATACACCACACCGATTCTGAACCACATCGGATCCTACCACGTTAACAGTTTCATCATTTTGCTACAATTATGCACCATTACCACGTGAATTTGTGATGAATCGAGTAACCAAGCCATGGCTGGATGCAGAAACCGATTTTTATCTGAAACGATCATTGAGATCACAAATAAAATCAAGTGAAGGAAGCAATGGTTATTCAAAGAAAATATCAATATATTAATATTAACTAATTTTTTTTTCATTTATTAAATAAAAACTATATTGAGAAAAAAATAATTTGTAATTGTAAATTTGCTACTACATATACACCTATTAATCTTTAAATTTTACTACATAACTAGATCAACATAATTTTATTTTTAAATAAAAAGTAACAAACGTACAACAAAATGTTAGAACTCGTACAAGACGAGTTAGAAAAAGCCTTGCAAGGAAAAACTTACGAACCTGTGGACCAAAAGCATCTTCATAGTAACCGTTGCCACTCTGATGCCCAGAAGCTTCAACTTCAGTACCATAAGGGCCACCTTCATTTGATTGACAGATACAACTCTTAAATTACAACAAAACTTTAGCAAAAGAATGAAAGGTAAATAGAATAGATACTAATTAAATACCGGCTCTTCTGTCTGAATTTGAACTGTGCATTAACTGTGCTTGAAGTTTTTCTACTTCCCTAGCCATAGTCATGTAGTTCTTCTCCATTGCTTGAAGTGACTCGAGATGGTCGTTATAAAATTTCTTCTCATAGTCATATGTTGCCCTGCAAAATCAGATCAAAATTCAAATTCTACTTCCATGTTCCAACCATATTAACTCAGAAATAACTTCAAATATAAAGGGAAGTAGAACAAATACCTGCATTGTTGATACTCCTGTCTTAAACTCTCAAGTTCGGACATCAGAGCTGGTATTTGCTGCACATCCGAACGAGATTTCTGAAGTTCTTGAGTCAACTGATGAACTTTGGACATAAGTTCCTCCCTCGCCACAACCAAGCTACGTGCCTCAGCACGTGCTTGTTGCATCTCCAACTTCACAGCATCAGACTTCTGAAGCCCAGTCTCCATTTTAGCAACTTTATCAGCAAGACCTCTCATCCGTTGCTCTCTCTCAGACTTGATCGCCCCAATTTGCGCGTGCATCATTTGCAATTCGTGCTGCGCTCCAGCTAGCTCTTGCCTTAAGATACCATGTGTTCCAGCAAGTCTCTGATTCTCTATTGCAAGTCTCTGAATTTCTCCGTGTTGCGCCACGAGTTTTTGCTCCATAACTTCAGGTGGAGGTAACATATTGTAGGAAGGATACGCACCGTGAGCAGCAGAAGGCGGTATAGCACCGGGACGAAAAGTCTCGTGATGCGCAATACCACCACCGGGCCCTGGAAGAGGACGCTTCATATGATGATGAGATTGATGGATTTTTCCTTGGCTTTCCATCAAACAAAAGGCTTCAAATTTATCAACGGGAGAAAACAATCACACAAGCTGCAAAATCAATGGAGGCAAGTTGAAACATTCAAATCAAACTCAATTATAGTCATCAGATTAATATGATAAATAATATTCAAAAAAAGATAAAGCTCACATTTTTATTTTTTCTTTTGATTTTCTATTTTCGATTCAAATCAAACTTATTCACATATAAACAGAGCAATCCATCAGATTATATTGATTCAGAATACCAAATTTGGGGCAGGAAAGTTCTAAAAATTTACAGATTTAGAGCTAAAATTAGGGTTCTACGTCATCGAAATCAACTTCTAAAGTAATGATTAGATCGCGACTAATACTGATTAAATCCTGGAGAGTCTAGGTTTAAGGATTCTACAATAGAACGAGATCGAAACGAACCTTAGAAGCCGTAATTATATAAGAAGATAATGGAAGAAGCTTACTGGGAATATATTGATACAAAAAAAAACATCAAAATTGTAAATAATGGCGTTGTTCTACTGAAGAAGCTAACATAACAATCTCCAGAGATGTTCAATAACAATGGTTCGTGAACCAATTTGAAACAAAGCTTAGATCCAAAACTTCATCTCAAGCCACCACAAGTAAGCGTTACTAACAATATATGTTCAAAGCATCGAAACCAGAATCAGAGATCAAATCGAATTTCAAAATTATGAGAATCGAAACTAAGTGAGAAATGGAATCCTATGAAGAACAAGAAAAATCGCGTGAATCTGTTGAATATCTGGAATTTTATGAATCAATACATCGGAATCAAATAATCGAAACTAGTATAATAATATAATACAAAACTAGATTAATAATCTGCGTCCGGGTGCAATATTTTTTGAATTATAGTTTTGTATTTTTTTTTTGTTAATTAAATTGTAAATTTTGTTTGGGTGTTAGAGAAGAATGTAATTATTAATAAAGTGATTAATTTAAGTTATGTAGGTGTTTTATGTAGCTTTTATCTTTTTAAATTGAAAACATTTTTCATCACTATGACATCCCAAAATAGAATTAAGATGTGGATAATCTCAGAATTAAATAGTTTAAAAATATTGTAACTCTTGATAACATGTGTCGTGCTCGAGGTTCAATATAGAGATTATCCAGATGTTGTTCATTGTTGACATTTATTTTCTTGTCATAAACACTGCGGGTTAAAACTTATATTGGTAGATTCGAACATTGGTTTAAGTCAGCTTTTTGGATTCCCATTGTAGCAATAATCCATGACTACCAAAGTTTATCTCAATTCACAATATCATATGAAGCCTAAACAAATAAACAAATGATGGACAGAGTATTAGCAACGTCATAGTCAAAGAAATAAAAGAAGCAAACCACTCATTCTCAAAAGACATATAAAGCTTCTTGTTCGTTTTTGGCTTTTTCTTTTTTTCTTCTGATCATAGACACATGTTTCTTTTCACTTCTAATATAATATGTTGAGATGGCTAAAAAGAAATATTTTTTTGGAGAGTTTAATTCTCTACTCTTCTAAAGGAGTCTATAAACTTACAGATGAAGAAAAGATTAAAGATGAGCCAAACAAAAAGTTTAATGATGAAGTTGAGAAACAAAAGAAGTTAATGTCACTGCTGTTTCTGATTTTAAGAATGAAAAGCTGAAGTTGGTAAAGGTGAATGAGGAGAGGTACAAGGAGTAATCTCATAGTGCAGGAGAGGAACATACCATCGATGTTTCGTATTATCCAACCCAGTCCTGATGATTTGTACCTTTCATGATGAGATGCATCAAAGTTGCATTTCGCCCATCAAGATCTTGGTTTCTGCCATTTTAAATTCCTGCGAGGACCGGCAACATATCTATGTGATGGGGCCATGGCGGGATGTCAAAATCAACGGCATCCAACTAAACAAGACTTTAAAAAAAAATTATTTCTTTTTTTTTTCCAGAAGATTTGCTTTTCTGCTATTTATTGTTTAGAGTGACTTTTGGTTTTGTAAAAAAAAAAAAGTGACTATTGGAATTAATTTTACTGAATTTTAAACCCATAATTTAGTTTAAATATAATAAAGATATTTCAGTTATATTAATTGTTAAAAACACATAATATGCAAAAGAAGAACTAGATTGATGCAGAAATTTTGTGAAACATTACATCACTATTTCACTTGTTTCAGTTTATTTCATGTAATTACATCATAACAAGTTTAAAAGACCATAAACAATGGTTACATATCATGGGAGATATATTGTTGCTATCCATAGTTACAATATCAAAACACTATGATGATATACTTTTACTAGCCACGACGGCGGTAAAGCATCTGAAGATCCTTGCAATGGTTACAGGTCCAAGGAAGCAAATAAGTGTCTAAACAATACGAGTGGATACGCCGGAAATTGCAGAGGTGACATCTGATCAGTAGATCTTCTGGCTCAGTGAGGTAGCATCTGCCGCAAGCTGAAGCTCGAGACTGCAGAGAAAATAATAAAACAAGATGAATGAAGAAGATCGCGTACGAAGAAACTCAAGACTAGAGAGAGGTTGAAGTACCAGTGGATCGAAACCATGTTTTCCTACTTCTTCAGGGAGTACTACAAGAGTGTTGTTTGTTGAAGATGGGTCAGGGACTGTTTGTGAATATATATTTTGATCGCAAGATCCAGCTTCTTCTATCTTTGTGATGGTTATGAAACTGGACTTGCACAATGGACATGTTGTGCTCTTTCTTTCTGAGACCTGTAGATACAAATACGATAGTTTGTGCATCATTACAATATCTGGAATTTAGGAGTTTAATTTTGGATGAAGAAGATGAGCTTACCAAACGGTCTGCCCATTTCTGGATGCAAGAATAACAAAACCTGTGACCACAAGGGAGAACGCCTCTACTGGAACTGAACTCGGTCCAGCATATGATACAAGAAACCTGTGGAGAAGCCTTATTAGTTGTTTCTGTCTCTTCGGGTTTGTTGTTGTTTGACACATCATCTTGCGGTTTTGTATCTGCATTATATGATCTTGGGCGTTTAAAAGCAGCTGAATGATGCCAATTCTCAGACTCCTCTATGTCATCTACATGCCAGTTTTGTGTTGCAGAATCCTCAGAATGTCTAAGAGCTGATGTTTCTCCTGGTTCGAAAACACTGTCTTTCACATTTTCATCATCAGGCTCTCTAGGATCCTGAGTCTTATTTCGGTTCTCATCAGAATTGTCAAGACTGTTATTATCAGATTCCTCATCAGATTCAAGGTTGATAAGGTTTCTACTAGGCTGTTGCTTTACTAAACGCCTCTTTCCTTTCCCTGAAGATTCCGCCACACCAGTGGTTTCCTTGTCTTCAAATATATTACTTGGCCTCTTTGTTCTTAATCGCTCTGAGTGTTTATTTGCTTCTATATTTTTCTGAAGAGCAACACAGAAGCGCCAAGACAGACAAAATAAATAAGAACTTATTATACCATACACAGAACAAAGATGCAAGTAAGCATGTTTATTCATACTGATTCAAATGCTTCAATCCACAGTGAAAACCTATAGCTTATCTTGGTAGCTATATCACACAATATGAAAACTAAACCTGATCAGGATATGCTATTACCACATTAAATCACACAGAAACTATGCAAAATGATAAGGCTATTCTGATATTTTGGCAAAATTTAAGTATACAACAACACAAAACATTTGCAAGATTACTTAATCCAAATAAAACTAATAAGTGGAAGACAAAGAACTAAAAGCTGGTAACACTCCAGAATCGTCTTGTATCTAAGCAAATAGATAAATAAGAGAACAAGGCCTGACCTCTTTCAATAAGACAGACACTACAAGAAAACTGGCGCGAAACTGACGGCCAAATCCGTCAGGAATCCGTCGGAATTGGCCAATCCCGACGGATTTCCGACGGATTCGTCCGTCGCTTCTATCTCTTCGGAAATGGAAAATCCGTCGGAAACCCGTCGGTATTTCCGACGGATTTCCGACGGAAAATATAAATCAGAAATCTGTCGGAAATCCGTCGGTTGTCCGTTTTCGGCAAGCCGTCGGAAATCCGTCGGTTTACGTGTTCCGGCAAGCCGTCGGGAATCCGTCGGTTTGCCGGTTCCGTCAAGCCGTTGGAAATCCGTCGGTTTACTCGTTTCGTCATTCCGTTGGAAATCCATCGGAATATAAGCCGTCGGAAATCCGTCGGAAATATTCCGACGGCTTATATTCCGACGGATTTCCGACGGATTGGCTAAATTATAATAAAAAAAAATTATTTAATAAATAATTATATATTCCAAATATTAATTCAAAAAAAAATTATTTAAAATCCAAAATAATTTAATAAAAATTAAAAATCAATGAAGTAAATATTAATAATAATAATTTAAAACAATTACAAAATTCATATTTTATATAATAAAAAATTCAAAAATTAAAAAATTAATTCTCAAATATTGAAAAACAAAAAAAAATATAAATTTACAAATATCCTATATAAAATATACAAATCAAAGTTTAAATCTAACAATTGAAAATCTAAATATAAGATTTCAAACCTTAAACTAATATTAAAAACCAAAATCTAAATCTAACTTTCCAAACCTAAAACTAAACATTATAGAAACCTAAAAGAAACATTTCAAGCCTAAATTTAATTACAAAACCTAAATCTAACATTATTATCCTAAAACTAAAATTCCAAACTTAAATCTAACATTCAAAACTTAAATCTAACATTCGAAAATCTTAATATAACATTATTATCCTAAAACTAAAATTCCAAACCTAAATATGTTAATTGAAAACCTAAATCTAACATTCCAAAATATAAATCTAACAATTTTATCCTAAAACTAACATTATAAACCTTAAACTAACATTAAAAACCAAAATCTAAATCTAACATTCCAAACCTAAAACTAAACATTAGAAACCTAAAAGAAACATTTCAAACCTAAATCAAATTACAAAACCTAAATCTAACATTATTATCCTAAAACTAAAATTCCAAACCTAAATCTAATATTCAAAACTTAAATCTAACATTCAAAAATCTTAATATAACATTATTATCCTAAAACTAAAATTACAAACCTAAATATGTTAATTGAAAACCTAAATCTAACATTCCAAAATATAAATCTAACAATTTTATCCTAAAACTAACATTATAAACCTTAAACTAACATTAAAAACCAAAATCTAAATCTAACATTCCAAACCTAAAACTAAACATTATAGAAACCTAAAAGAAACATTTCCAACCTAAATCTAATTACAAAACCTAAATCTAACATTATTATCCTAAAACTAAAATTCCAAACTTAAATCTATCATTCAAAACTTAAATCTAACATTCGAAAATCTTAATATAACATTATTATCCTAAAACTAAAATTCCAAACCTAAATATGTTAATTGAAAACCTAAATCTAACATTCCAAAATATAAATCTAACAATTTTATCCTAAAACTAACATTATAAACCTAAATCTAACATTGAAAACCTTAAATCTAACATTGCAAAATCTAAAATATAACATTTTTACCCTAAAACTAACATTCAAAACCTAAATCTATAACATTCAAAAACTCTAAATTCACAAATTTCTTAAAATTCATTCAATATATATATATATATACTAACCAAACTTAAAATCTAACTTTGAAAACCTAAATCAAACATTCTAAAATCTAAATATAAGATTCCAAACCTAAAACTAAGATTCAAAACCCATATCTAACATCACAAAAACTAAATCTAACATTCCAAAACTTAAAACTAACATTCCAAACTTAAAACTAACATTTATAACTTAAAACTAACATTAAAAACCTAAATCTAACATTCCAAACCAAAATCTAACATTCCAAACCTAAATCTAACTTTGAAAACCTAAAATTTATAAAATTTGAAGAATTTGCTCTGATTTTTCGTGTGAGCTCGCGGAGAAGATGAAGCTTATAAACAGAATTTTCCGACGGCATCTCCGTCGGAAATCCGTCGGAAGTTTTGAAATTATTTCGTAAAATTCAACTAACGCGGGACACGAAAACGTTTGATTTTGCCAAAATTTCACTGTCCGTCGGAAATCCGTCGGAAATTTCCGTCGGATTTCCGACGGACTTTAGAAAAATATATGTTATTCCTTTTGTGAGACAAACCTTAAAACCAACACGTGTTTCCCTAAACCCGTCGGAACTCCGTCGGAAATTTCTGACGGATTTCCGACAGATTTGTGGTTTCGTGAGTTTTTTCGATTCGTTTCAATTGAAATGTGTTTGTAGTGTGGTTTATTAATGATTTCAATGATAAGTTTACAATATTCACCTCCGTTTATAAAAATTTATCAAAAGTAAGATTTACACTTAGGAACTAGTAAACATGTAAGTTAAAGTATATATTTCATTATGTAGAACTTAAGTGTAAATCATCCCAAAATCTTGAAAACAATAATTTAACCTAAATACTAAGTTTAAATTGTGTTATATCTAATAATCTTATAATATAATTAGTTGTTTGAGGTTTATTGTGTAAAATTTGTTAAAAAAGCCATGAAACCACAAACCGTCGGAAATTCGTCGGATATTTCCGACAGATTTCCGACAGATATGGGCAAACCGTCGGAAATCCGTCGGAAAATTTTCTGACGGATTTCCGACGGTTTGGGGTTTCATGGCTTTTTTTTTAACCTTTTCAATTGAATTTTTTTTGTATTATGTTATATTCATATTGGTTTGAATGATAAGTTTAGAATATATTAATCAAAATATCGATTGTCACTTAAAAACCGGTATTTAATTAATATTTGTAATAATTTAAAAATTCACATACTTGAAAAATAATAAAATTCTAATTGTTTTTTAAAATAGAAAAAAACAATAAAACTTTAATATTAAATTATTCGAAATAAAAATTAAAACAACAAAAAATATAAAACATAAAGTGGTTTCTAACAAATAATTTAAAAAACATAAACAAGATCTAAGGTGGTGGTGGTGGGTTTCGAGCCATGAATGCTTCCATCTTAGCCGCCATCGATTGGTTTTCCTCCGTGAGGCGTTGCACCGTAGTCTTGAGTTCATCCACTTCAGCTTCTAAATGTGCACCGTGAGAACCTCCGTAATAGCGTGAAGTAACGGAGGATGAAGTATCGTCGGGAAGACCATAATACCGGCCTTTCGACCTCGGAATAGCCTGCGGAAGCAATAAAAAAGTTGACTAAAAATTGAAAATGAATTAAAACTTGAATAAAAATAAAAATTTTACTTACCTCAAATACGAACTCGTTTTCCTTCTCCATAGGAACTTCGGTGAGGGGAGGGGTTCCTTCAATGATTGGTTGAGAAAGTAGGAACTCTTCACGCATCCTGTTGACGTTCTCGACGATATCCAAAGTGACCTGATCGTGGATTTCACCATCCTTGCCGGTGTGGACAGCTTGGAGCAATCTCAAATTAGATGGTTCGACACCATCTTCCCGAAACTGCATGCAAAATAAAGTAATTGAGTAAAATTTGTGAATCTTAAACTTAAAAAAAATTAATGATTCATTTTAGTATGAATGAAAATTGAAGGGATAAAAAAAAACTTATTAGTTCTTTTGCCTTCGTCGCCTTGCTCTTCGCACCTAGATTGTGCGTCGCTTTGCTCTTTCCTTTGCGAGTGCTGTTCCGGGATGCAGAATGTTTTGCGGCGGATTCTTTGGTAGGCTCTTCATTCCAGTAAGCGATGAACCCGTTAAATAGATCCGGGTTCGAAGCCAAGTCCCTTGGCACATCATTCTGCTTCCACTTATCTTTCCACTCGTTTATCTTCCATGAATACTCCTGTGCGCATTTTTTATCGAATTCGCGTCTAACCGTAGCGGTTAAGTGACTGTCCCACCTGAATTCTTGCTGCGAATTAAAAATAAGATGAATTTAAACAATTTAAATAATTTAAATTCAATTTTAATTATAAACAAAATAAATACATTACCGCAAATTGGCGAAACCACATGTCCTTCTCTTGGATCGGCATTGAGTTGTATGTTGGATATGGATCCTTGGCACATTCGGTTGATTGACTTTGAGATCCCAGTGTGCGAATCGTCAAACCTACAAAACAATTTTATTAATAAAACTCTAATTAGTTAACAAAAAAGTAGATTTATAAATTAAATAAATAAATAAATAAAAATATTTACCAAATGTCTCTTCCTCGACAATCTGGATGAAGACGTGGAAGTCTTTCTCGTCCCGGAAGAGCCATGAAGTCCTCGACACTCATCTGTGTCGGAACAGTTGCGGATGGTGCCGGTGAATGAGTTTCCGGAATCTGTGTATCCGGAATATGTGTGGACGGCGTAGGAGAACTTCCGCAGCTCTACTCCTACTGTGACGACGCCGTCCACTTGTAGACTCGACGTATGCTCCATAATCCCTACATAAAAATTTATAACAAAGCGGAATCATTATAAAATTAAAAAAGTAGATATAAATTTATAAAAGCAACATATATTTCATAAATCATTGTTCATAACTTATAATTTAAATCAATTTCTGAAAATCATTTTTTAAAAATACACAAAAAAATTCGAAAATCATTAAAAAAATTTAAAATTCAGTTTTTTTAAAAAAAATCATAAGAAATATATTTATTATTAATTGTCTAAAATAATTATGAATATGTTCACAACTATAAATATATTAATTATTTTCAATATATAAATTATAAATTTTAAAAAATAATTTAAAACTTGTGTAATCAATTACAATGTATAAAAATAAAAATTATAAAAATCCTAAATCAAAAAATCAATTTGTAAAATCAATTTCTATTTCAATTTCAATTCAAAAACCAAAAATAAAAAATAAAAAAATCCTAAATTTACATCTAAAAATCCAAATTTCAAAACCTAATATATAAAATCCAAATTTATAACCAAATAACCCAAAATCATAATCCAAATTCCTAATCTAAAACATATTAACAAAATCTGTAACCAAATTCCTTAGATCTAAATTTCAAAATCCTAAATCCACAAATCTAACAAATCAAACTCTTAATAAACATTAAAAACTTACATGTTTCTTTCATACCCAGCCATTGGAAGAAGATTTGGAGTAAATCTTTGAAGAATCGAAGGTTTGTTGAATTTTTTTTTTATTTTCTCGAATGAATGGCGAAGAAGACGATCTGGTTTATTTATCCGCGTATTCCGACGGATTTCCGACGGCTACTCCGTCAGAAATCCGTCGGAATTTACTAACATTTATTAACACGCGGCATTGGTTTATTAACACGCGGCATTCAGAACCTATTACAGGCGGCAAATATCTTCATTCCGTCAGAAATCCGTCGGAAAAAAATTTATTTATTTTGAAACTCCTGAGGGTCGAACTGCAGTCCTCTAGCATAGTTTATACACTTTAAACCATTGAACGATGTTTAGTAATTAGTTAAACATCAAAAGAGATATATATATTCACATTATAGGATTTAAAACAACAAAGGATTATACTATATATTGACATTTTTGGATTTAAATATTCACATTATATGATTTAAAACATGTTTTTAAATTAATATATATTTATTTTATAACATTTATTTTGGATTTGAATATTGTTAAAAATGAATAAATTATTTTTGTTAAATAGCTGCGCTCGATCAGAGCTGCCTACGTACCCATATCGGGATCAAGCTACACCATAGTTCATTGTACAAATTTATGATTTTTGCAAGATACTTTTTTATTCTCCTTGTTATTCTCCTTGTTCGTCTTCCTCTGATGATGTTGATCCTTCAGATGTAATTGAGTCTGTATCGTCATAAAATTCTCCTTGTTCTTCTTCTGACTCGGAATGAACTATACCGATTTGTGTGAAATCAACCACAAGATCGACACCAGTAGAGGCCGCAACTGGATCCATTGGAGTACTTATGCTTGGCTGCATGGCATCGTGTTGAGAAACTCCATAAATTTTTCCTCTAGGGCTTATTGCAGTAACTGTGACCCAAGGATCTGACCGCCGTGTTATGCGAGGGTAACGAATGTAGCACACCTATAAAGAAATACAAAAATTTTCGTAAGTAAGCGCCGAAATAAACATAAAAATTAGTAAAAACACAACATTTAATTGAACCAAACCTGATCTGCTTGTGACGCTAGAATGAATGGATCATAATGTTGTAGTCTCCGATTTGTGTTAACAGAAGTAACACCAAATTGGTCCACGACAACACCACGACCAAGTACTGGATCATACCAATCACACTTAAAAACAATGCACCTCAAGTCTAACAGTCTTGGGTACTTAATTTTCAATATTTCCTGAAGAATGACGTAGTAAACATCATTACCAGACTTCACAGAAACACCATAATCTGCAGATGGTCTTGTCCTTCTTTCGTCATGAATCCTAAACCCATATCCCCGACTGCAATACCTAGGATAAGACTTTGCACGGTAGATTGGACCACTAACAAATTCCATTAACCATGTGGGAAATGTGGCTCCGCTCTTTATTCCTTCAGGAACCTAGGAAAAAAATTAACCGAAATTAACATAAATGACATTGACACTTATTTGAAAATAATAGGGTTTTGTTAAATCTTACGTAAAATTCCCTAAACCAAGTCATAAAATCTTCCTCCTTATGCTGTTGAAGCTCTTCTTCTGACTTATCCACAAACCACCCGCGTATTAATGCCATGTAAATCCTGTAAGAAAACCACATTTGTATGAAAATTAATAAATTAAATATAATATATTCGAATATAATATATTCAAATATATATATACATTGTCATAAATAAAGTTTTTTACCTTTCATATTCCGCAATTTCCTCACAATTTGTTAGGATATACGTATGCAAGTGTTTAAACTCTTGTTGTGATAATGTGCGTGTCTTGCTTTTTCCACTCACTCGACCAACTTGGGAAAACAACTCAGGAACTACGATGGGATAAATCGCTCTCTCATTACGATCATCATGGCGACCAGGACGTCTACTCTTTGTACGAACTTCAGATGGGAAGTAATATTCAGCAAACTGTGACGCTTCTTCGTTGAGACTCTGTGCGACAATAGATCCCTCTACTTTACTTAAATTTTTAACCTTTTTCTTCAGATGAAACATATACCGCTCAAAAGGATACATCCAACGGTATTGAAATGGGCCTCCTAGTGCAACTTCTCGTGGGAGGTGGATAGGAAGATGTTCCATCACATCAAAGAAAGATGGCGGAAATATCTTTTCAAGGTTATAAAGGATCACGGGGATATTGACCTCTAAGTTTTGGATTCCGTCAACAGTAAGTGTTCTTGTGCATAAATCTCGAAAGAAAGAACCAACTCCTGCAATTGCTTGGTAGACATTTGGATCAAGAAGATGGGCAAAAGCGAAAGGAAGAAGCCGCTGCATCACAACATGACAATCATGACTCTTCATTCCTGTAAATTTCCCTTCTCCATAATCTATGCAATTACGCAGATTTGATGCGTATCCATCAGTGAATTTGACATCATCGCGAATCCAATCAAAAAATTTCTTTTTCTTATCTCCTTGCAACCCGTACGGAGGAAATATGTATTTACCATCCGGCTGAACTTCAAGAAAAGCCCTATCGCAAATATCGGCCAAGTCTAATCTAGATTTCATATTGTCTTTCGTCTTCCCTTTGACGTTTAAGACAGTGTTCATGATGTTCTCAAAGAAGTTTTTCTCAACGTGCATCACATCTAGATTGTGCCGCAATAAATGGGTCTTCCAGTAAGGCAGATCCCTAAAAATACTCTTCTTGTGCCAGTTATGAACTTCACCGGCACCGTACATAACTTCAGGTCCATTACCCCCACAGTCAGGAGTCCTATCAGCACCAAAATCTCTCAATTGTTCTAATAAACTATATCCTTCTATCTCAGGAGGTGGCGCATCAAACACTTTCTTAGACTTCGTAAACAATGTTCTAGACCGATGATACGGATGATCACTCAGTAGAAACCTTCTATGACAATCAAACCAACAACTATTTCTTCCATTCCTAAGTTGGAATGCATCAGTGTTGTCTTGGCAATACGGGCATTATAATCTCCCATGAGTTGTCCATCCAGATAACATACCATATGCTGGAAAATCGCTTATGGTCCACATAAGAACCGCACGCATGTTAAAATTTTGTTGGCACGAAACATCGTACGCTTCAGCACCATGCTCCCATAGCATTTGTAACTCATAAATCAATGGCTGGAGGAATACATCGAGTGATCTCTTCGGATGATCTGGGCTAGGAACAAGAATGGAGAGAAACAAAAACTCTCGACGCATACACAGAGATGGAGGCAAATTGTAAGGAGTTACAATTACAGTCCACAATGAATACTTCCTTCCATGCTTCCCAAATGGGTTAAAACCATCTGTGCATAACCCGAGGTACACATTCCGGCGCTCGTACGCAAAATCCGGATAGGTAGACTGAAAATGTTTCCACGCCTCTGCGTCTGAAGGATGTGTAATATCTCCATCTTGACGATGCTCTCCATGCCATCTCATTGGCTCTGATGTACGCTGAGATGTATATAACCTCTTCAACCTATCTGTTATTGGTAAATACCACATACGTTTATATTGGAATTGGAACTCGACCACTCGTTTTCTGATACCGCGGTTTGCGACAAAATCGACAGCTGTTACAGTTTTCATCTTCTCTCCAATATAGCATACAATTGTCGATGCACACATCTATCACCTTATACGGCAAACCAAGACCAGCTACAAGTTTCTGTACCTCGTAGTACGATGCGGGTAAAAGATTATCTTCAGGCAATAAATCTTTCGCTCAGTCTGTTATCGCATCAACACACTCCTCTGACAAATTGTGGTCCGTCTTAATCGTCATCAATCTAGTGGCAGATGATAAAGGCGAATGACCTTCTCTACACCCCTTATAAAGTGGCTGCTTTGATGCGTTTAACATACCAAAAAATCTTCCTGCTTCTAAATTAGGTTCTTCAAACCTATCTCTCTTCTCACTACCATACTGTACATTCTCTCTAAACGCATCATTTACCATCTCAACGGTGCCTACACCTACATCTACTTTCGTTCTATCTCCTACAAATTTCGAGACTGTTGGTCCACTACTACTACTACCATGATCATAATTTGTTTCCCCATGTAGATACCAAATCTTATAACCCGGCGTAAATCCATTGGTATACAAGTGATGCCAAACTATCTCTACCGCAACATTACGAGAATTTCTACAAATTGAACATGGACATTTCAACTTACCTGATTTAAGTATACGCGGTTGATTTCCAGCCAATTTCATGAACTCGACTATGCCTCGTGCATATTCCTCGTTTAAGAGGTTCGTCTCCGAATTCATCATTGGTTCGTCCATCCATGATCCAAAATATCTAGACATATCTTTCCAATTTTTTTTGTTTATAATCGCATGAATATCATAAGAAAATAGAGAGAGAGATGAAATTGGAGTAAAATGAAATGAAGAGTGTGGAAACATATTTATAAACTCCCTTCTGTCGGAAATCCGTCAGAATTCCGTCAAAATGTAACGGCACCATACAACGGTAACCTGCGATACCAACGGCTCTTTTAACGTTCATATTTTCCGACGGATTTCCGACGATCGCCGACTATTCCTTCGGAAATCCGTCGGAAATGGCCGGTGGCTCTATCCGTCGGAAATCCGTCGAAATTTTCTGACGGATATCCGATGGATTTCCGACGGTCCGAAGTCAGTCGGAAATTCGTCGGAATTTCTGACGGATTTCCGACGGATTTCCGACGACTTAAAAAATACAATTTCGTCGGAAATCCGTCGTTTTACCGTCGGAATTTTCCGACGGACACGGATCCGTCGGAAATTCCGTCGGTTTTGCGGCTGCTTTCTTGTAGTGAGAGTCCATCCAAGTAGCAAGCTCAGATGTAGAGCATCTCCTGCTTTCTTCACCATTACTAAAGTATTTATCAAAACTTTGAGCAAACTTATTAACTTTCTTAGTGACTTTAGCTTCCTCAGAAACCGCAGGAAGTTCAATCATCAAAGATCCAACCTCTTCCCCACTGAAAAAAATAGATTACTCTTAAAGACTGTATCAGTCATCTATTAAGAACCAAGAAATCTATCCTAGACATATCAAATAAGAAGAAGACTAAACCTTTCAAACATATAAGGCGCCTCGGAAACTCGTCTCCCTTGCCTTACGCATTCTTCTACCCATTGATGATTAACTACTATCGTATCGAACTTTTTAGCAAGATCATATTTTTTGCCCTCAAATTTCCAACACACCTACACACATAAACCAAAAAAAGCATGACTTTGTTTCTCCTTAATAGTTAGTTAAAATTTCATTAAAAAAAACAAAAAAAAAGAACAATCTAAACGAACCAAATGTGTAATAGATCTTGACATTGCTCCAACATAACTTGCTCCAGAATGAGAGATAAGCTTGATAAGCTTAAACCTCTCAGATCCATGATAGCCACTTACAGTTGCAACCACATCTTCCATAAAATCTGAACAAAAAAATTGGGAATTTAAATCAATAAAATAAGGGATCCAACATTCTACACTATTATTTAAGAGACCCAGAAAATTTGAAAATTTTAAGAGACCCACTTACAGATACAACATTCTTTTGAAAATTTGGACCCACCCATCGACATCACAAAATTTCAGAGAAAAATGATGCATTAAAACTCTGTAAAATCAAATTACCTGGATGATATTTTCGAAAATTAACACTTGTGGTATACAATTTCGTTTCAATTTTGAGGATTCGTGGTTTTGACAGAGGTGAGATATCTATCGAGGAAGAGGAAGCACACACAATACGTTTCGTTTTCTCAGAAGGAAAAAATTAACTTTTCCTTTTTGATACATAATATATGTGGGCCTGGAGTGATTTATATTGAGATATAGATAACAAACAAATTGTTTGCTTCTGATTATGGGCTGGGCCGACAAAAAACAAAAAACAAATATGTATTATGGTGAATAAGTTTTATAGTTTTGAAATGTTTTATTTGGGCTGGCGAGCCACTTTCCCATCGGAACTATCATATACGATCAGATAGAGCCCAAAGTATGGCCTAGATGTAAATACCTATCCAATAACTTTCACAAATCTATATATCCATAAAATCAAATTTCAAAACTTAAATCTCCAAATACCAGCAAATCATCAAACCATCATACGAAACCATCAAATATTTGTACCAAACCGATTACCATACCGAATTCAAAATAAAACACGACAAAGCTTACCCGTAAAACCACGATAAAAACCCGACCCAACCCTCACTCTAAACGGTCTTATTCCCAAAAATTAGAAATCGAAATTGAAACCCTAAAACCCCCAAAATCTCAAATCGATCGATAGTTCTGAAATTGATAGTAAGTGTTTATTTTGTTTCTAATTTCGTAACCTCTAACTTGTGTTTAAGCTAGAATTTTCGATTTCATGGCTCGAAATTACTGATTCTTAGTGTGTTCTTAAATTCTGGGTTTTGAATAATCATTTTCGTTTGATTTGTATCCAAAGGAATGAGTAATGTTTCTGGAGCTTCAAGTGGATCTTCGAGTGGCCGAAGAGGAAGAGTTATGGGTGTGCCGAAGATATGTAGGTGTGGAGAACCAGTTCTTGGTTTAATCTCGCGCTCCGTCGCCAACCCTTACCGGCGTTACTATCGTTGTCATTTTGCTGCAACTCAGAAGGTAATGAGATGGTAATGTGATGCTTTCAGATTTTGGATTTTGGTTTGTGATGCTTGTCTAATTTGGTTTTCATTGTTATCGATTGTTCATGTTATAGCTAGAGAATGATAACCACACATTCAAGTGGGTTGATGAGGCTTTATTAAACAAGATTGAGACATTACAAATGAAAAATGCGAGACTTGAGGAAGAACTAAAAGAGATTGCAATAGAGAGAGATGAGTTTGAGAAGTTGGTGTTTGATAAGGTACAAATGAAGCTTGAGAAGGAGATATTTGAGAGGGTTGAAGATGTGCTGGAAGAATCATCATCTCGTATGAAAAAATGATGATTGTTGTAGTAATTGGGTGTATGATCATGGTTGGGGCTAGTAAAGTACTTGATGTTTAGATGATATTTGTTGTCTTGTTATGGTAATGTAGTTTAATTTGAGTAATGTAGTTTCTACTTTGATAATTGTTGTGTTTGAGTAATGTAATATGACTAATGTTATGTTGTTTTGAGTAATGTAATATGACTTATGTAGTTTCTACTTTTATTATGGGCTTGTTGTGTTTGATGAATCTTGTTGTCTTATTAGGAGTTAAAATGAAACAAATTAAACAAAAGAAGAGGATCAAGTAAACAAGGTGATAAAAAGAGCAATATTGGTAACCAATATTTATAACTAACAATAGGTTATCCGAATACAAGAGATTATCAAGTGACATCCAAAAGATTACCCGATACAAAACCAAAAGAGGATTTTTTCACTACACCGATACCAAAAGAGGATTTTACCATCCAAAATATCAAGTTTTGGTCATTAACCGATACAAAACCAAAAAAAAGAGACATCAGTTCCTACAATGACCAATCTTCAATTCCTACATCATCATTAGTCCTACATCATCATTAGTCCTACATCTTCATTCCTACATCAATAGAGATTAAGCTTGAGAGAGAGTGCCTTGAGATGGCTCGATCTGAGAAGGTTGATGAGCTCGGGAGTGAGTGCCTTGAGATGGTTCAGTTTGAGAAGGCTGATCTTGAGCTCGAGATTGAGTGCCTTGAGATGGTTCAGTCTCAGAAGGCTGGCCCTGCAACAAAAAAAAGAAGAAACACACATAAATGATCTTGAGAATCAATGAACCAAACTAATTCAAACTTAAACTAAACTAATTCAAACATCCCAACATAAACTAATTCAAAGCTAAAACTAATTCAAAGCTTAAACTAATTCAAACCTAAACCAGCAATACAAGATGATAAGCAAACCTGTGTGCCTTTCTTCTTATGGAACTTCGAATTGTGATCAGGTTTACCACAAATGCCACAGTGCATAATCCTTTTCTTCAGTTTTGGTTGCTGCTTGGTTGGAGACTTATTTTTACCTCTTTTTCTCTTCTTGTCAGCCTTAGTCTCTTTCTTCCTTCCTGTTTGTGCTGGTTCAGGTGGAACATGCACATTTGGTCCCTCTGTTGAAGGCCAGAACCTTGCACCTCTCAATGGAACAAGTCCCTCTGTGTAGTTTCTCCTCCACATAGTTGTCCGGAACCAATGACATACATAGTCTTCAGGTACAAGCTTCTTTGAGAGAATTACTCCATATGCATGTTCACAAGGTATCCCGCATATCTCATACTTCATGCAGCTACAAGTCCTCTTCTCCAGATTAACGCGGTAAGAACATCCACTGAGTATTGCTTCATACATCCCATTTGTGCTTCTTGTCACCTTGCAAGCAGAAGCTTTCTTATGCTGTTTGGCAAGAAACTTTGCCACATAAGGTGTGCAAATTCCTAAATGTACATAAATAAAGACATACATTAATATATGCAAATACAAAAATATAGGATCATATACAAAAACTGAAATGAAAATCTCACCTTTGTGAGCATGAGATATAGCAGATCTTTTTGCTATACGTGCCATAGCAAGCCTTCTTATCGTCTCCAGCATAGGCACAAATGGCTTTTTCTCGCCTTCTCTATTGAGCTATTGAAGGACTCAGTCGAATTGTTCTCAACATCCTCACAGTAATTACCCATCTTGTAGAATGCTCTACACCAAGTCCTTGGTTTCATCTTCATAACATCATCATAGACCCCAGTATCATAGCAAAATAACCTCTCCAAATGTTGGAGAAACTCTGCTTCATTATAGCTCCATGCAAGATTCCATACAAGAGGCTTCATTTGGGTTTTATTCCCATGGTTAGCCTTCAGGTTTGCATAGATGTGCCTCACACACTTTCTATGCTCCACCTTTGGTAACTCCAACTCCACAGCTTTGATCAAACCCTACCAAAAGTCACACAATTAATGTTACAATTTAAACAAAATATTACTAAACCAAATAAACCAAACAATCAATGAACCATTACCTTTTGTCGATCAGACACAATAATGTATCCATCACCATCCTTTAAATCCAAGTCAGACTTCAACTTCTTCACAAACCAAGTCCAATTGTCTGTGTTTTCTACTTGAACAACAACCCATGCTATTGAACGTGCTCTCTCTTTTTTGCATCTTTTGGTTCTTCAGTATCACTCTCAGGATAGATATCGTGCTCAACTGGATCTTCATTTCTGAACTCACGAACCACCTTATCGATGAACAGTTCATCGCGTTCAACTTCTTCTTCGTCGAAATCTTCTCCGTTTATAGCATCTCTACGGATTAAAGCCATCGAAGCTTTTGATTTTAGTAGCGACGGCTTTGATTTTCGGCTATGGATTTCTCGATTTTGAATTCTGGGTTTCTAGGGTTTGTTCTTCGTGTGTGTTCTTCGAATTGGGAATTTTCGATTTGGGGGAAACAAATGAAATGGGTTTGGGTTTGGTTAGTTAGGTTTCTAATTTTTAATCGGGTTGTAATTCGGTTTAAAATTTCTAATCGGGTCATAATTCGGTTTACAAATGGTTTTTACTGGTTAAAACATAATTCGGAAACAGTGAACCACCATAAACCCAGGTCAACCCAGGTCAATGGAGTCTTTGGTTTCGAACTTTAGTTGAGTTGGAGATTTAAGTTTCGAAATTTGATTTTATGGATATATAGATTTGTGAAAGTTATTGGATAGGTATTTACATCTAGGCCATACTTTGGGCTCTATCTGATCGTATATGATAGTTCCGATGGGGAAGTGGCTCGCCAGCCCGTTTTATTTTATACAAACTATAATATAAGAAATTCCCTCAAATAGCACCAAATGATGTTTTTGTTCTACAATTAACATATGGGCAATTCTCAAAAATAGCTTCTCAAAAATAGCACAAAATATAGTTTTTGTGACATATTTAGCACACAATCTCATTTTAGACACAAATAACATTTTTGTTAATGTTTTAGGGTTTAGGATTAAGGGTTTAGGGTTTTCTAAACCCTAAACCCTAAATCTTACCCCTACCCCCCTAAAAACTAAACCCTAAATACTAATATAGTTAACCCAAACAAAAAAATCAAATTATAAACTTTATAAAATGCTATTTTTGTCCTAAAAAAAATGTTTGCTAATTTTGGAACAAAAACATCATTTGATGCTATTTGAGGGAATTTCTCTTAATGTATCTTTTTATTTAGGACAAAAATATCATTTTATAAAGTTCATAATTTAATTTTTTGTTTGGGTTAACTATATTAGTATTTAGAGTTTAGTTTTTAGGGGGTAGGGGATAAGATTTAGGGTTTAGAGCTTAGAGTTTAGGGTTTTCTAAACTCTAAACTCTAAGTCCTAAACCCTAGAAATGTGACTATCCTTCAATAACAATGCTATTTGTGTCCTAAATAATAATGTGTGCTAAATATGTCAAAAAACTATATTTTGTGCTATTTTTGAAAATTGTCCATATATTATATTATATATATAAATCAACACAACACAAACCCATATATGATAATAATAATCATAGTAATTCAACATAAATTAGATGTTAAAAACATCAAATAAATCTAATCTACAATACTAATAATAATCTCTATACTATTATTTGAATCATTATTAAATAAATTACATTTACATAGAATATTATATCAAATGTCATTGACCAGTCTTTTCAAATCCTACTAATAATCATAATAATTTCCTATTTAGTTAATAAATTAGGCTACTTAAATTCATTTGTTTTAATATCACAAAATATATTAAAACAGTAATAAGCAGGTAAAATTATTAAAAATTATTAGCAAATATTTCCCACACTGCACAAAGTGTGGGTTATTATCTAGTTTCTTTTAAAATCACATGGTGCGACTAAACTCCAATAACTCAAACCTTACTTCTTTCGGAGAGAAATTGAATTATATGTACAAAATAGATCAGAATTGCTAAACTCTAAAACTAAAATCGAAGGTAAGTAAAAATTAGTTATAGCAACTCAGAAAATTAAAACGCTTTAATAGAAATCGAACAATGAAACCCTAGAAAATTGCAAATTTCTTTCTCAGAGCATAACTACGTGGTCAAATTTGTACAAAATTTGATGCGAATATATCTTTTGTTTTGGGAATTTGTCGGTTCGTTTGCTTCAATTCCTACTCTTTCGCTCTTCGAAGAACAATGGTAGCGAAGGAGAAGCGGAAATTAGATGAAAAGTGTGGCGGGAATTCAAAATTATTAGTATTATAGATATGGATTGGGCATGGGTATTATTTTCGAACCGAACCGAACCGAAGTTTGATTGGGTTGGTTTGAATATGGTTATGTGATATAAATCGATTGGTTTTCTAAGACAAACCGATATTTTTCTTCTCAACTAAATTCTAGATCTAGATTTTACATTCTTCCTCCATTTCTAATTTGGCAATGAACTTCCTTCCCTCTTTTTATTTTATTTTTATTTTCATGTAATTGATTTATTAATGAGCGAAAACATAATCACTGTTTGCAATCGAAGCTAGAAAGTTTGAACATGAGTTATAATACAAAGCCCAATGTTTAATGGAAGATAGATATTTCCTAGCTAATTGATCAACACATGCACTTTGGTCTCTTGATTGGTAACTATATTTTATCGACTCAAAGTGAAATCTCCATTGACGTATTTCTCGAAGATAATGTTCTAACCATAGATTATTAGAGTTAGTATTCACTGAGGTGATAATATTCTTATTATTCCCTTCGAACTCTACTCGTTTGTATCCTAGTCCCCAAGCTGCTTGTAAGGCCTAGATTAGTGATGTGCTCTCTGCCTCTTCAATTGTAAGTCTTCCTTGAAATTGTCCCATAGTGCAAGAGAGGAACATACCATTGATGTTTCGTATTATCCAACTCAGTCCTGATGATTTGTTCCTTTCATGATGAGATGCATCAAAGTTGCATTTCGCCCATCAAGATCTTGGTTTCTGCCATTTTAAATTCCTCTGAGGACCGGCAACATATCTATGTGATGAGCTTCCTTCCTTCATCACTTTTTTCTAATCGATGAAACTTTTAAAAAAACCAAAGTAGTTTTAGTTCTAGTTTTATTTTCTTCTTTCAAATCAAACCAAACTTTAATTTTGATTTATTTCGATGAGATTTTTACCAAACCGAATTTCAAAAATTCCGGATCCAACCGAACCGAATATTTCAATTGCCCATGTTTGATAGATACTAAAATTTTGGGAGAGGAGAGAGGAATGTCAAGAATATCATATTAAAATAATGATAATTGTAAAATCATCATAAACAAAATTTTAATTTTCACTACAAGATAACAATTTTATTGAATCTAGTTTAATACTTAATAAAATAATTAAAACAAAATTTGGATCAGATACATAATTTTTTCATTACTTATAGGTATTTTGATTTTTTATATCTCTAATTAAAAACAAAAAAAATTTCTTATATAGAACTTGAATCTTCTTTTGACACGTATAAAAATTGCAATTAGATAAAAATGTGACACATGTTAAAAATATGATAATATAAAACTAATTTTGGTGAAATTGTGTTCAAATGTCTCACTTGTCTAGTGAATACCTATATCTTCTCGCTCGATACTTCCATCTTTCTCGCTCTTCATATCTATTATCAATAGAAACCTCCTTATTATTCTTTGATATATTTAAATCGGGTTAATACCAATTTATATTTTTTGAATTTTGCAAACTATTCAAAATTTATCAATGAAAATGAGTTAATTGATATCTATATTCAACAGAAACCCAAAATTGGACAAGTAAGCTTTACATGTTGGCTTTTGTTTTTCTGCCATTGCAACATTTATTTGATTGTTCTTTGATATGATCTTTGAGAGTAATGTTTTATTAGGTAGTTTCACTTTCTATGTTAGATTAATGAGAAACTAGGAATTTTTATGTTGGAATCATGCTTATGGTTCATGGGTTGGTGGTGAAGACCGGATTGGTAGAAGTCCTCTTTGTGGGTAATGCAATGGTTTCTTTCTATAGAAGACATGGTTTTGTTTCTGGCATCGTGAAACTGTTCCATGATATCCACTCTCTGCGAATATTTTCTCCCAAGCTATAACCTTTAATACAAGGATAAAATTAATGGTCTACCTCCCAAACTTAATTTTCGTCACCTAGGTTAAGTTGTTGGTAAATATCAAACAATACCGTATAGAATATTCCATACGATGTCGTTTGACATGTTTCAATATATGCATCTACTAGGTTAACTTTATAAAAGAATATAATTCACACTTTTTTATATATTGTTTCCGCCGCTACATTTTAGAACAAACATTACAAATATATCTCAAGTTTGTGTGGGAATTCGATTGCATCAATGGAAGAAACCTTGAACTCGGTTTACATATTTGCAAAAGGTATATGCTAATCAAAGTATCAAACAATGTTTAAGATTTTAATATTCTTTCAGTTTCATTTAAAATTTTCAAGTATTTTCATAATTTGTAATTGTTTTCATCATTGATTTTTTTTTTACATCATTTGGATCGACAAGATCCAATCTATAGCTATATCTCTATTTTCCGGGAAACGCGATTTACTGGAGTCGATCTCCGGTGTAAAGATCGCAGAAATAGACCGTTAAAAGGTATCTCCGAAGTGATTTTTCTTTGATGATCTTTTAATGTTTACTCTTTTATGTGCTTTTTAATTTTTTGATGTTTATATATTGATTAATGAGTATTTAGATCAAAAGAAAAATAATTCAATTTTTGAATAACAATCATCTAAATTATATATAAAAACTTTTCAAAGAAAATTCGTTTTATAGAAATATCATCTTCAGGGTACAAAAATTATCCGATCAACAAGATTACGGATTTGAAGTTTTTGAATATGGATCTAAATATTTTTTTAATCATTTTAGTCAGTTTCTACAGTTCTAGATCTAGATAATCATGGATCGACCTGAGTGTTCTGTTAAATCGAGATATATCTTAAATTTCAAAATATCATGTTCATATCCAGATCTATTCATTTTTCTAAATTGTTACTCTAAATGTTTTAAAATAAATTATTAAATATTTCATGAGTTGACCAAAGAAATGTGTTACATGAAAATGCATAAGATTTTCATAATTTAAATATTTTTGTCCTTTTCAATATTTTTTTTCCTTTTTTTCCATCTTTCAATATTTGTTTCCTCATTTTCCGATTATTTTATGTAAGTTTTAAGATATTACCAATTATAAATTGGTAGATGAGTTGAACAAAAAATAGTGTAGAAGAACAACCACAAATTTTTATAATCTAAATATTTTTTTCTTTTAATTATTATTTTACCCTTCTACTATAGGACTCCTATAATAGGAGTCAAATCAAAATTTTCTTATTATTTTAGCCTAATTATTTTTACTTCTCTAACGATTCTATGAATTACTTCCATTTCTCTCTTCTTGTGGTGGTTACAAAGATAATGAAGACATATGAAAATTTTGATTCCAAGAAAGTTAATTAAGTTTCCGAACAATGTTAGCTCTAAGGTTTATGACTTATTCTTTATTGTATGAGATTCCAACTCTTATTTCAAAAAAAAAAAAAAATTGAAATACAACAAAAACTTAGTCATAAATCTTCGACCTTACATTGTTCTAATACTTAATTCTTCTTATCACTTAATTCCTCTTATCACCCAAAGCTTAATAAAAGAATGCAAATTCATCTCCATTCCTAGATTCACACCTCATAACTTCTGGTTATAATCACTGTGACCTGTAATGTAATTCTTATTCCTATTATAGTTATTGTGCAAATAAGGGTGACTAGCCTCTTTATTTTGAATTTTTGAGGAACTAAAAGCTCAAATTTCCCAATATATAGAGCTAAGAGGTCATTCATAGTTTTGTTTTTTTCAAACTTATCACCATGGAGTTGTCTTGAGCTCAAACACCAACTCTTAAATCTTTTGATCAATGGTTTATGCATATGATTTCATTTCAACCACTCTTTTTCTCCGCCACTTCCAGCTTCTCTTTTGCAACCAACTCTTGTCTCTTCAGCTCCATAATTTTGTGATTTAACTCAACCATTTCTTCTTCAAACCTATGCCTTTCCATCTCTTCAGCTTCTATCTTCTTCTCAACATATTTTATTTCCTCCTCTTTCTTTGCTTTCCCATCTTGGAGAGAAGATTTTGTTGATCCTTAGACTGAGGGGTTGCAACGTAAAAACCATGCTTCGATAGCTTGGCAAAAGAAAAAATGTCAATCATTGAGCTGCAAATCATTTACTTCCTCTAATAATCCATAAAAACTCATCATCATATCAATTGCTGTCCATTCGCGAACATCTTCTGTAGCCAACAAAGGGTAATACACACTATTATTAGCAGTTAGAATTATGTGGAAAGTCTTAGTAATATTAATTTCAATTCAACAATGGACTCAACAGCAATAAGAGGACACAAACCAACTAAACATCCCTCCAGAGAAAAGAACTTTTCTGTAAATCTTTGAAGGATTTCAAGCTTCTTCTCACGAGAAAGTTCAGATGTTTCATTACCAAAATTAATAGAAACATCCAAATCGATCAATTCGAGGGGAAACATATCCATCACAAAAGACTCATACCCCTCAAGGACATGGTTGTTCTCTTCTGAATTATCTAATGAACACAAAAACAACAAAAACATGGATTATGAGAGGTTTTTATTATTTTTGTGTTCATTAGGTAATTCAGAAGAGAACATTCATGTCCTTGATGCGTATAGGTCTTTTTTGATGGATATGTTTTCCCCTTGATGTGATCGATTTGGATGTTTACTTTTTTGGATGTGTCTATTAACTTTGGTAACAAAACATCTGAAATTTCTGGTGATAAGAAGCTTGGAATCCTTCAAATATTTGATAATCCGACACAACATAGCTGCATAATTATATTTGAAGCTAAATAATATTAAACATGAGGATATGTAACTATTGAATATTGAGAAACAAAGCTTCAGCTACACAAAGTCTAACTCAGTATAGGAACCTTAAATCCTACAGATATGGAGTTTATTAAATAGACACTCCACTCCAACCATGTGGTTCAACTATTTATCTCTTAACAAGATAAATACTACTTTGTAACAACATTGTAGGGTTTTTTTTAAAAAAAAAAAAAACTTTAAGAAAACTCTTTTGAGATATTAACTATATAAGTTTGATTCAAATAATGTATCTGTAATTTTGATTTTACATTTCTTATATTAATTTCTATCACAACTATCTTAAGGCATAGACTAAACATATATCGGGCAAAATAATTTAAATAAATTTTTATAAAGCACCAGAGTATCTTCTTGAAGATTTGAAACCTTGACAATGGCCACAAAGCAAATATTAGATGATGATGAAGAACCAGCATCTGCTTCTTATGTGAGCCTCCTCGATTTGTTTCTTCTTGCATGCACTATATCAAAACATACCACATGTTAAGTTAACATCAGATAGTTTATATTAAAAATTATCTGATGTTAACTATATGATGTTAACTTAACATGTAGTATGTTTTGATATAGTGCATGCAAGAAGAAACAAATCGAGGAGGCTCACATAAGAAGCAGATGCTGGTTCTTCATCATCATCTAATATTTGCTTTGTGGCCATTGTCAAGGTTTCGAATCTTCAAGAAGATACTCTGGTACTTTATAAAAATTTATTTAAATTATTTTGTCATTTATATGTTTCGTCTATGCCTTAAGATAGCTGTGATAGAAATTAATATAAAAAATGCAAAATGACAATTAAAGATACATTATTTGAATCAAACTTATATAGTTAATATCTGAAAAGGGTTTTCTTAAAGTTTTTATTTTTAAAAAACCTTACAATGTTGTTACAAAGTAGTATTTATCTTGTTAAGAGATAAATAGCTGAACCACATGGTTGGAGTGGAGTGTCTATTGAATGAAATCTATTTCTGTAGGATTTAGACTTCCCATACTGAGGTAGACTTTGCGTAACTGAAGCTTTGTTTCTCAATATTCAATAGTTACATATCCTCATGTTTGATTTTTATCTAATATTTTATTGGATAGTTTCACTTTCTATTTTATACTAATGAAAAACTAGGATTTCTTATGTTAGAATCATGCTTACAGTTCATGAGTTCGTGGTAACGACCTGATTTGTAGAAGCACTCTTTATGGGTAATGCATTGGTGTCTTGCTCCATGATTTTGCTTCTGACACCGTGATATTACTCCATGATATACACTCTCTGCAAATATTATCTTTCCAATTATATCCTTAAATACAAGGACAAAATGGTCTACATAATATTTTTCCCTATTTTCATACCTCCCAAACTCATTTTTACGTTGCCTAGATTAACTTTTTGGCAAATATTATAATTTATCAAACGGTATCGTATAAATATCTAATATGACGTCATTTGACATATATTTTATACGACGTCGTTTGACATGCATCTACTAGGTTAACTTTTTTTGTTCTAAAAATCAATCTAATTCACATTCTTTTATATATATATATTTTTCTGTCACAACATTTTAAAACAAACATCATAAAACATATGTTAAGTTTGTGTGAGAATTCGACTGCATCAATGGAACAAACCTTGAACTCGGTTATATATTTGGAAAATGTATATGCTAATCAAAGTATCAAACAACGTTTAAGATGTTAACGCTCTTTCAGTTTCATTTTAATTTTTCATGTATTTTCATAGTTTTTAATTGTTTTAATTATTAATTTTTTTTTTTGGATATCTTTTTGGATCGATGAGATTTGATCCATAGCTAGATATTTATTTCGAGGGGAAACACGATCTACTGAATTCGAATCCCCGTGGAAAACCTCAAAGGTGAACCGGTAATCATCTAAGTAAAAGAATTTCTCAATTGAATTTTCTCTGATGATCTTTTCATTTTTACTCTTTTATGTGCTTTTTTTATTTTTTAGATGTGTATGTTTTGATTAATGAGTTTTTAGTTTTGAATAAAAGTAATCTAAATTATATATAAAACTTCTTCAAAGAAAAATTGTTTTATAGATATATATCATCTTTAGATATATATCATCTTTAGGAGGTAAAATCCGATCAAAAAGATTAAGGATTTAAATATGGATCCAAATATTTTTAATCATTTAGGTCATTTATACAGTTCTAGATCTAGATACTCATGGATCGACCTGAAAAGTTTTGTTGGATCGAGATATATCTTAAATTTCAAAATATGTTCAGACCCTATTTTAATCATTTTTCTAAATGGTTACTATAATACTTTTTAAAAATAGATAAAATATTACATGAGTTGACCAAAGAAATGTGTAACATAAAGATGCATAAGTTTTTCATAATTTAAAAATTTATTCCCTTTTCAATATATTATTACGTGTAACCATTGCAAGTCCTATCTATTATTTATAACATGTTGGTACTAGATCTCGCACCGAAAGATCCAAAGAGAAAAAGAAACAGACATGTGGAAGTCTCATACGTAAAGCCAGTTCGGGAGAACGGACGAAATAAAGAACCCGAAGCGGGGACAAGATCCGGAGAGAGGAGACCCCCGAACAGAACAAGAAGAAATCAAGAAAAGTGGGCCGAAGCGAGAGAAGACCCATGAGAAGCCCAAGAAAAAAAGTCAAATATGAGAACGTTATCATCTTAAAGATAGGAATCAAAATGGACCCATTAAAGGAGAATCAAGGAATTACTTAAGTGCATTTAATACCATCATTGTACAAGTATAGACCCTTTAGCTCAGAAAAAGGAGGACAAAAATTATTGGCAAAATTGGAGCATACCCACTTTTACTTTTCTCAAGCAATAATAGAACATTCTTTAAGTATTTTTCTTAGTGTTGGATCATGTATCCAAATAACCCATCGATATGCTAAAGATTTGATATGAAAAAAAATATATACCAAAAGTAATATGGCTTAGACATACCAGTCTCCTTAGGGTTTGGCTTATCTTCACTATTCGTTTCCTCATATATCTGCATAATGATTGTAAAACTCATCATTTTAATAAAAATAACATTCATGAAGACCCATGATCCCCATTCAATAAGTCGTGAGTAGATCGATTTTCCAAATCTTAGGTCTATAAACTATTGAATGTGTATCTTAGGTTCACATTCAATAGGCATTATATAGTTCGTGGACCTAAGATTTGGAAAATCTACTCACGGCCTATTGAATGTGTATCATGGGTCTTCATGATTGGTATTTCTCTTAAAAATAATGGGTTGTACTCTCTTTATGCAAATATATGAGAAAACGAATAGCAAAGATAAGTCACTAAAGAGACTGGTATGTCTAAGCATACTACTTCTTGTACATTTTTATTTAATACCAAATCCTTATCATATCGATTGGTTATAAATTATAAATGGGACTTGCGATGGTTACAAGTAATAATATAGATAATGATGATGATGTTGATGGTTTGTCTTTCTCTTCTTGGATAAGAATTTTATATACTTGTCAGAAATCTTTTCGTCCCTAAAAAACCATCCCCAAGTTTTAGTGACTAAATCATATATACGAAAGGAGAAGAGCTCTTTCTAGCTGCTTGACATGTGGGAACTGTAGTGAATGACACATGTCCAACTTAAATTTCAACCCTTAAACTTCTTCAGCATTTCATAGCAGATTCACTTCATCTTCCTTTATTCGTAATCTATATAGTTTGGTAATTTTAGGATCTCAAGCCATGTAATTGTATTCCTCACCCGTAAAGACGTTATTGCTCACATGGCTCCTCTAACCGAGGGACAATCAAGCAATGGGAAAATTTCACTCGATCTCTTTCTAATCTTTAGTGATGAGTGTATCTCTATGCTCTCAATTATACTTGATTTTGGGGTTTCGTTCCATAAGGTTTGTCTTGGATTTCATGAAATTGTGTGTTACTAGAGAATAGCTTTGTGCTCTATATAAGTCTATGATGTGATTGTTTTGTATTTTTTTTGTTAAGTTCTTAGAACAAGAAGGCTACGCAACATTCTGTTGTACTCGATAATCAGAGACGAAACCAGAAACAAAGTAAGCCAAACCATCGACACGATCGACATAAGTCAATGCTTCGAGTCCGGTGATAATGGCTATTTGGCATTCATACACCACATTGATTCTGAACCACATCGGATCCTACCACGTCGACAGTTTCATCATTTTGCTACAATTACGCACCATTACCACGTGAATTTGTGATGAATCGAGTAACCAAGCCATGGCTGGATGCAGAAACCGATTTTTATCCTAAACGGTCGTTGAGATAGCAAATAAAATCAAATAAAGGAAGCAATAGTTATTCAAAGAAAATGTCAATATATTAATATTAGCTAATTATTTTTTCATTAATTAAATAAAAACTATATTGAGAAAACAATCATTTGTAATTATAAATTTGCTACTACATATACACCTATTAATCTTCAAATTTTACTACATAACTAGATCAACATAATTTTTAATGATGGTATTTATGGGTGGGGTATGATCTAATGTTATTTTATTTGATAACACATAATTTCACATAATATGAAGTTATTTATTTAAACTAAGCCCCAAAATATATACTTCTAGTTTTCTTCACAGTTTTACTGCAGCGCTTTCTTGCAAATTATAGGCGCCCATATAGTCATTACAATACATGTAGAAGGTTTATTGGATTAAATATTTAGAAAGATTTGAGTTTTGAGTAGTGATGATAATATGGGTTTGTAAACCCATTTAATAAATGAATATTTTAAAAGAATCTGAACTCATTTAAATCCATTTAATAGATAAAATTATATGGGTTTACCCATTTAGATCCATTTATTTGAGATTTAACATAAATAAATGGGTACCCATTTAAACCCATTTATATTTACATAAAAGAAGTTATATTCATAATTAAAAATTAATTATAGTGGAAAAATATTAGTTTGATGGGAAAACATAATTCCATAATTTGACGGAAAACACGATTTTGACGAAAAACATAGTTTTAACAGAAAAAAATATTGCGGAAGATAGAGAAAACATAATTTTGGCGGAAAAACGTGGGTTTGCGGAAAACGCGATTTTGACGGGAAAATGTGATTTTGGCGGGAAAACGTGATTTTGGCAAGAAAACGTGATTTTGACGGAAAACACGATTTTGGCGGAAAAACGTGATTTTGACGGAAAACACGATTTTGGCGGAAAAACGTGATTTTGACAAAAATATAATTTTGACGGGAAAACATGATTTTGGTGGGAAAAAGCGGTTTATGCGGGAAAACGCGGTTTTGGCGGAAAAATGTGATTCTGACGAGAAAACGTGGTTTTGGTGGAAAAACGTGATTTTAGCGAGAAATATGAAAAACGTGATTTGTTACGGTAAATATTGGAAAACCGCAATTTTGACAGGAAATTTGGTTTTGGCGAGAAATCTGAGAAACATGGTTTGATACGAAGAAAAAAAAACACGGTTTTAACGAAAAATGCAGTTTTGGTGGAAAAATGCGGAAAACATTGTTTGTTAAAATTAAATATAGAAAAAGTTAAAAAATAAAATTTTGGCAATAATTTTGGTTTCAAAAACTTTTCATATATTGTATATTTTAAAATCATTTAAAATATCTTTCTCCAAATATTCAGTCTAATACACTCAGTAAATTCAACTTTATATATATTATAAAAAAAATTTAGTTTTTAATGAGTGAAACATACAGAAAAAAAAATGGTTATGAAATCTTCTTTGTTCCGATTTTACATCTCTCGTATCACAATTAAACGTCTCCAAAACTTGTGTAAAACAGCCGTCTCGTTACAAAGCCAAGTCAAGCTTTCACAAAATCAGATAAAACAATAGCACTCAAAGTTCACCACTGTACCAGCTTCTCTTTCTCTTCACCCATAGATTACCCAAACCAGCAACGATTCCACTGTTGAAGAAATGTAGCCACTGAGTTATTGTTATGTACTCGATTGGTGGCTTCATCTGTGACTAGGGTTTCCGCGTGGACCGGTTGTTGCAGCAGACGCATAAGGCATATTGTTGGCTGGTAGAGGCGGGTATGGACCGCTGTATGGTCCTGAGGGTAACCGTGTACTTGGGTCATATGCACCAGGAGGGGCTCTTGGGAAGTTGTAACCGGGTCTTGGAGGGAAGTATCCTAGTTGATTCCCTCCTGGATAAGCGAATTGAGCTCCAGGATAAGGGTATTGAGCTGCGGCAACAACTGAATTTGGTCCAGTTGCGGTACCAGCCGCTGATGGAGGAATATGTCCCTGCAAAAAGTAACAAACGTACAACAAAATGTTAGAACTCGTAGAAGAGGAGTTAGAAAAAGGCTTGCAAGGAAAAACTTACGAACCTGTGGACCAAAAGCATCATCATAGTAACTGTTGCCACTCTGATGCACAGAAGCTTCAACTTCAGTACCATAAGGGCCACCTTCATTTGATTGATAGATACAACTCTTAAAACACGATAAAAGTTTCGCAAAAGAATGAAAGGTAAATAGAATAGATACTAATTTAATACCGGCTCTTCTGTCTGAGTTTGAACTGTGCATCAACTGTGCTTGAAGTTTTTCTACTTCCCTAGCCATGGTCATGTAGTTCTTCTCCATTGCTTGAAGTGACTCGAGATGGTCGTTATAAAATTTCTTCTCATAGTCATATGTTGCCCTGCAGAATCAGATCAAATTCAAATTCTACTTCGAACCAAATTAACTCAGAAATAACAACAAAAATAAAGAGAAGCAGAATAAATGCCTGCATTGTTGATACTCCTGTCTTAAACTCTCAAGTTCAGACATCAGAGCTGGTATTTGCTGAACATCCGAACGAGATTTTTGAAGTTCTTGAGTCAACTGATGAACTTTGGACATGAGTTCCTCCCTCGCCACAACCAAGCTACGTGCCTCAGCACGTGCTTGTTGCATCTCCAACTTCACAGCATCAGACTTCTGAAGCTCAGTCTCCATTTTCGCAACTTTATCAGCAAGACCTCTCATCCGTTGCTCTCTCTCAGACTTGATCGCCCCAATTTGCGCGTGCAACATTTGCAATTCGTGCTGCGCTCCAGCTAGCTCTTGCCTTAAGATACCATGTGTTCCAGCAAGTCTCTGATTCTCTATTGCAAGTCTTTGAATTTCACCGTGTTGCGCCACGAGTTTTTGCTCCATAACTTCAGGTGGAGGCAACATATTGTAGGAAGGATACGCACCGTGAGTAGCAGAAGGCGGTATAGCACCGGGACGAAAAGTCTCGTGATGCGCAATACCACCACCGGGCACTGGAAGAGGACGCCTCATATGATGAGATTGATGGATTCTTCCTTGGCTTTCCATCAAACAAAAGGCTTTCAATTTATCAACTGGAGAAAACAATCACACAAGCTGCAAAATAAATGGAGGCAAGTTGAAACATTCAATTCAAACTAAACTATAATCATCAGAACTATAATGCTAAATATTATTCAAAAAAAAAGATAAAGATCACATTTTTTTTTTTGATTTTCTATTTTTCGATTCAAATCAAACTTATTCTCAGATAAAAAGAGCAATTCATCAGATTATAATGATTCAGAATAGCTCAGGAAAGTTCTACAAATTTACAGATTCAGAGCTAAAATTAGGGTTCTACGTCATCGAAATCGACTTCTAAAGCAATGATTAGATCGCGACTAATTCTGATTAAATCCTGGAAAGTCTAGGTTAGAAGATTCTACAATAAAACGCGATCGACACGATCCTTAGAAGCCGTAATTGTATAAGACGATAATGGGAGAAGCTTACTGGGAATATATTGATCGAGTTTGAGATAGAACGAGGAAGACTAACAAACGGCGGCGAAGGTTTTTCTTAACCGACGTGAATGGGTGGTGAGCGGAAAAAAAATAACAAAAATTCTTTTATTTATTTTACTAGTGAAATACAATTTTTTTTTTCTTTTTTTTTTTTTGTCAAACACTAGTGAAGTAGAATTTATTCTCTTCATGCTTATATAAACATAGGTGAAAACCGGTATTTACGCGGGTAAAAAGTATAAATGGTAACGGTTGAATTTAGTTAAATATAAAATATGTCGGAATAATTAAATATTTAAATGATAACAATAAAATTTTGCGGAATTTAACGGAATATAACATATAGTTGATTAACGAAATAAATAAATTTGTATCTAGTTGAATAACATAAATACATGAAATAATATGAGAGAAAATTAGTATTATTTTAAAATTAAAATAAAATATTAATGATTAAAATTATTTAAAATGTCAGTTTATTAAAAAATATTAAAATTGTTTTAGTGGATTAATAATGTATTAAAGAATAGAAAAATGATTTTGCCTAAAAAGAAAAACAACGTAAAATTGCATTATTTATTATATATTAACTAGAATGGACCCGCGCTACAGCGTGGGATAAATTTTTTTTTAAAGTAAAATTTTATAATTGTTTAAAGTTGAGATGTATAAAATATATAAAATTTTATTTGAATTAATTGTCGGTGACGTAATGTGTTACACATAATATGAGGAATATTTGAATTTGTCTACTAATTTAATTTTATACAGTATAAATTTTGAATTCCTATTAAATTTTTCCTTTCGATATGTTTTTAACTGGTTTATTGTTGATTGAAGTATGAAAATATAAAATTTTAAATAATTGTTTCGAATTATTGTTGTATACTATTTATTTGGAAATTGTTTGTTGTCAATTACTTTGATTAATTTGTAGATTGCTCAGTTTTCATTTACCAAAATAGATAATTAATATAATGTTTTTATTATTTTGATTTATAAGGATAAATTTTAAATGGGCTAAAATTATTAAATTGTAAAGAAGTCGTTGGGCTTTTAATTTAGAAATGGAAGTCTTTTTGTTGTAGGTTAGTAAAAGAAAAAAAAAATAACCAAAAGTAGTTTGAAACCAAATGGAATCATTTTTGTTTTGATCTCTCTTTCCAGTTCTTCTCCTTAACACGCCATGACTACTTCTGATCCAGAATTACAGTCGACGGATTTGTGGGGATTTCGATCATTTCAACAATAAAATCATGACCTTTTACCGGAGACATGTAAAACAATTATATTTGGAAACGAAAAAAAAAGAAGTTCGGCTGGATCTTCCTCCAAGCCACCGTCGACTTTACTTGCTTTCTATCTCATTCCTCCTTGCCAGATTTCTTCTCCGTTCGGTAAAAAAAATCTCTAAATTCTACTCCTAAGTTTCCGATGTCGGTAAGTTTATCACTCCCACTTTTATTCATAATTTGAATCAGAGACCTCAATTCTATTCATCAATGGTTTTAATAGTGATTGAACAATGGATTGTTTGATATTGTGGCCATGCAGATCTTCGAGTACAATGGAAGTGCCGTTGTAGCTATGGTAGGGAAGAACTGCTTCGCCATCGCTAGTGATCGTAGGCTCGGTGTTCAGCTACAAACAATCGCCACTGATTTCCAAAGAATCTTCAAGATCCACGATCGTGTCTTCATCGGTCTTTCTGGTCTCGCCTCCGATGTACAAACACTGTAAGACCCAGATGTCAATTTGGTATTCTAAAATTAGTTGTACATGATTACTCAATCTATTGTTTATGGGCATAAAATTTTAATCCAGATTGTTTAGTATTTGTAAATCGATTTACAGTTTCAATTATGAATTGGTATTTGTTTAATCTTTGAAAAATAGTTTTTTGTGAACAAATTTTCCAGATCTGAGACAAAGTAGATAACTATGGACAGTGTTCTTAACGGCTAAAAGATCTTGAATAAATCAGAAAATGTGATAGATGCTTACCGATGAGTCAGCCAAAATCATCTCCATTGTTTTTCCTGAGTATGTAGAGTATTGGTTCCAGCAATGAACTATTTTGACCTGAATTTTCCAAGTCGTCTTAAAAGCTTTGATTGCATTGAGGCTACTGAAACCATCATTAGAAGCCATCAGCCTGATTATTTTTCTGTAAATTGACTAATCGAAGGAGAAAGATGGTTTTTACAACACACACACTCAAGCTCTCTTATACTATTAACTACAAAGATTAACGCATGCTTGTACCCATACCTAAGATACTTTGGAAGTCTAAAAAGACAATGAATGGTTAAGTGGAGATTATTATAAAAATAATAGAAATGGAGAGATTGAGTTATATACATGTTAAATTTGGTGGAAACCGTGTGAAGCAAGGGCCATGTTCACAGCACGCCTGATTTGTTGGTGGAACACGAGGAAATGGGGTTCTGTTTTGCCTATAATTAATTAAATT
Organism: Barbarea vulgaris; assembly: GCA_963667165.1. NCBI lineage: Eukaryota > Viridiplantae > Streptophyta > Magnoliopsida > Brassicales > Brassicaceae > Barbarea > Barbarea vulgaris. The sequence continues at coordinate 6,898,837 of OY763887.1, forward strand.
TTTATTTAAATTCACAACCACAACTTTCAAGTTATTTAAAAATTAATATTGTTCCATTTATGCTGGGTTTGATGAATTCTCATTCTCATAATCTTTCGCAACTTATAGCACTAACAACATACACACTACTTTTAAATTTTGATAATAATAACTTAATGCTTATATATATACACCAACGTATATTATTTTGCCATATACTTTAGTATAGTAAAGGTAAAAAACTAAAGGTTATAAAGTTTATGGTCGTATTATATAGTTGCTAATAAAAATATATAAGTAGAGATTTATTTCTGGAATTTCAAAATGGCTAAATTGTGGGGAAAAATACAATAATCTACAATAATACACACTACAATAATATTTTATGTTCTCCATTGATAAACTTAGAAACTCTTAGAATTTTTTTTTGCCTTTGCTTTTTTGGTTTGGAGTGGGAAAAGATTCATGTATGACCCCTCTACTATATGATAATTTTTGATCCTAGAGTGATAACTTTTCTAATAATTTCTTCTACCCATGTCGGGTCAATTGAATGATTATGACCCGATCCAAGTGCTTTGTTTTTACAGTCTTACCCTTAATGGATAATTCTTTTTAACTATGTTTCAATGGCATTTATTGTTAATAATTAGAAAAGTTAAGGGTAAAATTTTATTGGTACTTCTCTTTTAATATAGTAGAGATGCGCTAATGATACACATTCCATATTTGTTGTTTGATTCCTTTTCGTGTCATTTGCATATATGTTATATAAGATAATCGAAGAAGCTAATAAACAATATTTGATCGAGTTTGTGATAGAGTGAATCAATAGTAGTTTAAAAAAAATAGAATGAATCAATACCTATTTGGTTAGAAAATCAATACTCGAAAAAATAGTCAACAAAAAGCATTAATCAAAAGTAGTTTTAACCGTCACATGCCAAACAATATATCTTTCCATTCAAAGAGAGAGGGAAAAAACCCACAATAGATGATGTGATGAAAGGTAATGTATGTATAATAATAAAAGTTGAATACTATAATATAATTGGATATCAAATCCTTTTTTATTCCATTTGATTGGCTATCCTTAATGGTTTTATTTTAGTTATTTTGACAATGACATTTCATTTAATTTTTTACAAATTCTTGTTTATTTTTATAAATGTACTATCCTATATTAGTATAGAGATATATTTTTTGCAACAAAATGTTAGTAATCAGTTAAAAACTGAAAATGATTTAACTTTCACAAAATGTAAGTTTTTTAATTGCAAATTTATTTAACTTTTCACATAATTTACGACATGCTCTCAGCTAAATAAAACATTCAATCAATCTTTAACCCGACCCGGAAACAAATTCCGGCTTTTCTCCTCCGACCCCAACAGATCTGAAAAACAAATTATTCCGACTCTTTCTTACGTTTTCCTCCTCAACTCAAACCTCCTTGCTTCGCTCTATGTTTCTACACTGCTAATGGCCAAGACTAATGCCAGCGACAATCTTCCTCTGTCGCGATTCGGCGTTCTCGTCGCTCAGCTTGAGTCGATTGTGGCATCAGCATCACAGAAAAACCCTGACCCTCTCCTCTGTTTCGAGATCCTTTCTGATCTTATTTCCGCCATCGATGAAGAACCCAAGGTCTTTTCTTTTGATCATTTTTTATAACGCTTTGAATCTCAAATAATGCTCACTAGTATCGTCACTTTTGCATCTGAAAATCAGAATTATCATTAACATTGATCTGAGATCAACTGGTAGTCTTCTTAGCTTCACAAGACCATTGCTTTGTTCTTTAATTTTACCGGATTCATGGTTCTCCATTTAAGAACTTTTTGTAGTTAATTGTGTATATATTTTGGGAATTTTGTTTGCTGATGGGTTCTCGACGATCATGTTATGTCAGGAGTCTTTATTAGTATCGCAAAGAAAATGTGAAGATGCCTTGTACTCTCTAGTTACTCTTGGTGCTCGGAGACCTGTACGTCATCTTGCATCAGTAGCTATGGCAAAAATTATATCAAATGGTGATAGTATTTCGATATACTCTAGAGCTAGTAGTTTACAAGGGTTTCTTTCGGATGTGAAGCGGAGTGATCCTCAGCGAGTTGCAGGTAGGCTGTATTTTTTTTTGTAAAGATTACTGTCAAACTGTTATTGAGCAGCTATTGTAATTTCATATCTTGAAATACTGTAGGTTATAGTGATGTTTTGGGATAATGATTAATATTGGTCTCCTACGTAAAGCAGAATAAAAGTTTTGGTTTTGTTTTTTCTGATTGGTATGCTTTCGAGCACAGCAAGCATCCATACATCTCATAAAGTTCATCCATGCGTTTTGTTACAGTCTCTCTTATTGAAAATTGTTGTGGAAGTTATTCCTTTATGGTCTTATGCTCCTAAGTGTACAATTTTTTCTAGGTGCTGCCCAATGCTTGGGAGAGCTGTATCGTCATTTTGGGCGAAGAATTACTTCTGGCTTGTTCGAAACAACTGTTATTGTGACAAAATTAGTGAAATTTCACGAGGTATTCTGGTTCAACTTTACGATTCTCTAAGTTCGTGCTGTCATTTGGAAGAGTAGTTAATTGGCTTAGCAGAAATATATGTAATCTACTCGATGGATCATAAATTTTATCTTCGGCCGAGTTGGACTATTTAGAAAGAACTATACGCTGTGAAAATCTTAAAATAGGTATGGCATCTGTGGCAGTGAAGGCATTAGAATTCTGCAACCTTGTTACTGTGTCTTAGTATGTATGGTAGAGATGGTTTGGCACAAACCAATTTGTGCCTTTTCCTAGTCTCTGAATCTACTGCGTCAGTTTTTCAATCTTGAATATATTTCCACCTAGCTATCCTTATGTGGATTTTTATTGAAGAAACTTGTAGACATCAAAGACTGCTGACCTGTGTTTCTGCAGCTATTTTTTATTTATTTAATTCTGTGTTGTTTCCCTTGTTTTCAGGACTTTGTGAGACAAGAAGCCTTTATCTTGCTTCACAATGCTTTGGAAGGCTGCGGTGGTACAGCTGCTGCCACTGCATATTCAGAAGCATATCGTCTCATCACAAGATTTTCTACTGTGGACAAATCATTTGTAGTCAGAATTGCTGCTGCTCGTTGTTTGAAGGCCTTTTCCAACATTGGAGGACCTGGTCTTGGTACTAGTGAATTTGATACTTTAGCCTCTTACTGTGTCAAGGTCAGTTTTATTTGCTAGTGAAACCTATATGTTTTTAACTCTCTCTTCTTTCAATTTCTTGGTGGGTTGATGTCTATCTGTTAACATAGGGTATTGAAGATCCGGAATCATCTGTCCGGGATGCATTTGCAGAGGCTTTGGGCTCATTGCTTGCGCTAGGAATGCATCCTGAAGCTCATGTAGGCTTATCTCACTAGTAATATTTTCGTCCTTCTGGTCTTCACAATTTTGTTGTTACGGAATTTGGTTTTTGTTTGCTAGGTCCAACCTAGAGGTAAAGGTCCATTTCCACCAGCAAAGAAACTGGAAGGTGGTTTGCAGAGGCATCTAATTTTACCCTTCACAAAAGGTAGCGTTATGACTTATGAGCCATCAGTGACAGAATTGCAAGCCATTATGACAATATGATGACATATTATAGTTGCAATCATCTTGTGCCACACATCCGTTTTATACCCTTTTCTTTTTTGCCTTTGAAATTGTGGCAGACTTTTTAAGTCCCTACAATACAGCCACTATGTGGAGGCGTGCACAGTAAGAATGAGAAAGCAGTTACAATGGCTCTCATAGTAAAAGCAACATATACCTGATTAGTTATTTTATAATAATTTATTATCGCCTATAGAGACTAGCATATGGTTCTGACCTCTTAAAAAAATACGGTTTTTATTACACAAATCTGTGTATCAACTTTTGGTTCACTAACTCTGCAGACTTGGGATATATATACATAAAAAAAAAAATTGCAATAAATCTTTCTTTTACTGCAAAGCACTGATTATTTTCTTCTCATTATTAAAAAATACTTAAATTGCAGCGGTTGGATCTCGGGCAAAGAATACGCGGTTTGGTTTGGCTCTGTCATGGGTATTCTTTTTACAGGTAAACAATCGCTGGAAGCTATAAATATTTGTGTGTTGTCCTTGCGAGTTGATTAGATCTTGCATTTCAGACTGACATGGAGACATATTATCATTAACAATTTATATGGGCATTGTTCGAAAAGTACACCAATTCTTATCAAAGGTTATATCTGCATACTGCCTATATTGCCATATCATAAGACTGGCATTTTTCTACTTGTAGAGCATATTCCTATAGTCTTGTGATTATCTTCAATTTTTCCGTACATACATATCTCCAATTCGGCACCATGGCCTTGTAAACTTATAAAGTGTTGAATTAAATTTTGCAGGCTATTAGGATAAGGTATTTGGATTTAGATGGTGAGCTTCAAGACTATTCTTTGCGTGTCATGGACATGCTGCGGGGTAACTCCTCAGTTGACGCCCATGCACTGGTACGTGATACTTCTTTCATTTCCTTGCAATTCCGACCTTGCCATTTTTTCTTGGATAATTTTCATACGTACTCACTTCTATCTTTCAAAATTTGGCCTTGCAACTTTAATACTATGTTGGGAATCATTCACATATATTCTCTGCATAGCTTAGAACAAAGAGGAGACATTGCTAACTCTTATGAAAACATCAGTGGTGTTCTTCTGGATCCAGTTTTGTAATGTATATTCTTTCTTTTGAAGGCATGTGTTCTTTACATCCTACGGGTTGGCGTAATTGATCAAATGATGGAACCAAGCCAGAGAAGCTTTTCTGTTTTTCTCGGAAAGCAGGTTTTGCAGTTTAACTCAACCACTCTTTGTCCCTGCAAGTTAGACCTACATATATTCAAAATTTTTGTTTATGTTTCTACATCACAGTTGAGTAAGTTGTTTTTTTTTTTCTGAAACAAATACAGCTCCAGTCATCAGATGGTAGTCCATCAATGAAAATTGTTGCTTTGCGGGCTTTGTCATACACGTTGAAAACTCTGGGAGAGGTGAGGCCACTACTGGCGTAAATTCTTTTAATTTATGTTGTCATGAAACTTCTGGTTTCTTTAATTTAATAATGAAACTTATAAGCTCATTTTTTTATTTGCCTTCCTGCAGGTTCCTCATGAATTCAAGGAATTTTTTGATGACACAGTAGGTGCAGCATTGTCACATTTCTTGGACCTAGTAAGCTTTCACATATCTTGTTTTGATAGTTACTCTCAACATGAGTCTTCTTCATCCCTTTCCGTTTTCTTTGCAGCATTTATCGATTTATCAAGCAATTCTAATTATTTTCAGCATTCCGATATTCTTAATCCTTTCAATCTTCTAGACTCCGATGTCCGATCTTCTTTATCTACGTGTTTCTTTTTTATCTGCATACTATTGCACTGAAAGACATGTTCTGTTAGTACTTCTTGCTACCACTGGATGTAAAATTATTTCATCTGCTCGGAAACTTTGTTCATCAAAAGTTAGGTAAACAAAACATTCATGCATAGAAATAGAGGGTTGAAAGAAATCGTTATCACAGTAATTTCTGATTACTCTTCTGAATGTAGTAGTAGCTTGATATATTGAGTTTCCAGACTCGGTTTTGTTCTGCATTTATTAGTTTTACCTGTCATGCCAATACGAATTGGGTCAAAGGACAACCCAAGGGTAGATATAAATGCATAATTTACAAAGTTAAACTTGTTTTTTTCAGGTACGTGTTGAGGCTGCTTTAACTTTACGTGCATTGGCTGAGGTTGATCCCACCTGTGTTGGTGGGTTGACTTCTTATGCTGTAACCACTCTTAATGCTGTACGGGAAAGTTTATCCTTTGAAAAGGTAATACTAGTTCTTCCAGTTCATGTCAACTAAGTTGGGTTATCTTCTTCTTTTTTTCTTTTTTCTTTTTTTTTTTTTTTTTGGTCGTCAATAGTTGGGATATCTTCTTTTAGTATGATGATATCACATCTATATTTCTTTGAGTCTCTTATGAGTTTGTTATGCCTATTTTTATTCCATATTTAATTAAGATGCATGCACTGCCCGCTGCATGTGTATCATATATTTCAACTTAATATTGTCAGAAATAAGCAAAAGATTTTGGGCATGACATAATCTGGCACATATAGTATTGTATGAGAGGTCTGACACAAAAAAAATCAATAGATGAATGTGCAAAGGAAGATTTTTGATGTCTGGTTCTATCTGTCTGTGCTTGGTCTGGACCCTTATGTGAAGTGACATTCTGATCCGAATGCAAAATGAGAAAGTCTATAAGTGATTGTTAATATGGTGGAATAGAAGAGATCAATGAAAGACATCAAAGATTCCCTTTTTATGCATATGACATCCTAGGCCTTCATCGAATTGAAAATTTTCATCTTTAAGTCTTAAATAGACATTTTCTATTGTAAGCAATTGGAACTTCATGATTGGGGATGGCTTGTAATTCACCATTGTAATTTTCTGTAGGGAGGCAAATTGAATACTGATCTTGCGTCTTTGCATGGGCAAGCAGCTACTTTGGCAGCTCTAGTTTCCATTTCACCTGGACTCTCTCTTGGTTATCCTGCTAGGCAAGAGTCTCCATAGCTCCCTATGATCACATCATATTCATTGTTTCAGCACTTTAAACTCAACGTTAATGCTTGTTCCAACAAAATATTGGTGTTGGGCATTGGGATTCTTGCATTTAGGGGCACAGTTATTATTATCCACCATGCTCATTGCCCTAGACAATTAGATGAACCCTCAAACTCGTAGTACTTTCAATAGTTTCTGGGAGTTTGTCATTTACTCTTTTTCCTTATTAAATTTATTCATGGCCATACACCTTTTGCATACCATGAAAAATACAGAGGATATTTTTGTGCTAGATAGTGATAATAGTTCTCAATCTGCCATGACATGCTTAGAATTGCCAATTTAGTACTTCCCTTAATCCAATTGCAAAATTTTCTTGTAATTTCTTGTTTGCAGATTGCCGAAGTCGGTGCTTGAAGTTTCAAAGAAGATGCTAACAGAATCAAGGAGAAATATTACAGTCGCCTCAAGTGAAAAGGAAGCTGGATGGTTATTATTATCATCACTATTAAATTCTATGCCAAAGGAGGTAATATGTAATCCTTATGTCTTCAACTGCGATGTCCGAAATGTGCACTGTCTTATGCAATTCTATTTGATTATATAGGAGTTTGGGGACCAAGATTTTGATATTCTGATCTTGTGGGCTGATGTCTTTACTGGAAACCCAGAACAGTTGATCAAACAACATGCAGACTTAAAATCTACGTTAAGGTAAGTGGCCATTGATGCATTAAGCCTTTATTGAAATGCTAAGGTCTGGATCTTCTTGCCCTATGTTGTATATCTTATTTTAGGTCCTGGTAGCAAACCGTGTTTATTTTTCATTTGACACATTAGGAAACAATGCACATGATTTTATAATTTTTATTATTAAACTCGTTTTAGTCTTCAAACTCTGTCTTAGTTGATTTTTGACACATTAATGGCTGGTTTGAGAAGGTTGAGTCCTCAGATCTCCCTGATTGCTTCATGTCCAAAGCAACAAAAATATGCCTCCACTTTTTTTTTTTTTTTTTTTTTTTTTTTTTTTTTTTTTTATAACAAGTAAATGATCAGTATTCTCCTTTTTGTAGTGTGTGGTCTGCTGCAATTGACGCACTCACAGCTTTTGTGCGACGTTTTGTCTCTTCTAATGACGGTATTCTACTTCAACCAGTACTGGCAAACCTCCGTAGGTATGACATTACTGATGCTTCATACAGTTTTTTGGTCTACCTGTAATTGCCAGTTTAAGGATTCAGCTACTCATTTGAGAATAAGTTCTCTTATCTTTTACCTGTACGATTAGTGAATTGACATTATCTTATTGGAAACAGCGCTTTGTCTTATGTATCAACAATGGCCAACAAACGGTTGACTGATGTCAAAACTTTGGTCGACATACTCATCATAAGATTATTGATAGCTTATCAATCCATCCCAGATCCCTTGGCCTATAAAAGTGAGCATCAGCAAATTATTCAGCTATGCACAACACCATATAGGTAATGTATCATCCCTAACTGCAGCTTTTTGTCAAATCCATTTATTAATGGATGCTAAGGACATGGTTTCTTCGCTGAACTAGTCATTCCTTCATGTTTGTTCAATTGAAAGGGATCCTTCCGGATTCGAGGAAAGCTCATGCTTGAAGGTGCTCCTGGACAAAAGAGATGCATGGCTTGGTCCTTGGATTCCTGGCAGGTGCGTGAATTTTCATCTATATTTATTAGTTTGCATGCCCTTAGGAGTTTTGCTGCATTTGTTTCCTCACATATTATTGATCACGCCACAGAAAACTAGTCCCCCCCAAGGAGATGTAAGTTTTTTTGAATTTTTATCCAGGGATTGGTTTGAAGATGAGCTTCGCTATTTTCAAGGTGGGGAAGATGGTCTGGCACCAAGTGTTTGGGAAAGTAAAGTTTCTAGTTTTCCTCTGGTAAGTGCATTGCACTTTTTGGCGAGATATTGTCCTTAGTGGTTGTGCTGGTTTTGTTATCTGGCTACAGGCTTGTCTTTTTTATTTTATGCTCAACTCTTACGCAATATTTCCGTAATCATGAAGCCAGAGACTGTGAAAAAGACATTGGTGAATCAGATGGTTCTCTGCTTTGGTATCATGTTTGCTTCTCAGGTTTGTGATTACTATATTCCAGATGGGTCTTTCTTTTGCTATGAAATTTGCTATTTTGATAGTCTGAATAATAGTAACCTTTTCTTCTCAGGATAGCCAAGGGATGCTCTCACTTCTTTCGGTCATACAACAGTGTATGAAAGCTGGAAAGAAGCAACAATGGCGTACAGCCAGCTTGACTAACATCTGTGCGGGACTTCTTGCCGGATTAAAGGTGATCCCAATACTTGTATATGAGTTTTATGCGTTTTAATAAACCATAGTAAAACGACTGGTCAATATAGTAATAAGGTTAAGGTACAACCATGGTCTGGTGTAGGAGTGTGCTGAGGGCTGAACTCAGGTTAATACACATATAACCGACATTATACTAGGGATTATACACTTTTTTGGTCTATATATAGAGCCGATAAGTTTTGTTTCATTAAAGAGTGAACCAAGCATTATTGTTTGAGTATGGAAGGGCTGTGTTACCATGCCTCTGCAATGTAAGGACTACGATGCTGAATATATCACACTATTGCCTCTATTCCAGAACCTTTCTCTCTTCTACTCTCCTGGTCACTCAACCTTTTAGCCTGGCTTAGGTCGAAAGGGCTTCCCTGTATCTGAGTTTTCAAATCATTTGCTTCTTGTTACAGGAACATAATTTGTTTCTGTTACATTCAGAACTTTCATATTAAATTTATTTCTTGCAGGCTTTGCATGCTCTACGTCCTCAGCAAGTAGCGACAGAGGTATTAAGCTCAGCGCAAGCCATTTTTCAGGTATTTTATATCAATAAAGATGGTAGTTTAGAATTATGAAAATAATATCAAAATTGATTCACTTATTTTCTTATTTATCTTTTTGTTGCAATAGAATATTTTAACAGAGGGAGACATTTGTGCGTCGCAACGCAGAGCAGCATGTGAGGGTCTAGGTCTTCTAGCTCGTCTTGGAAATGACATCTTTACAGCAAGAATGGTGTGTCCACAATGCAATCTCTACATAGAAATATTTTGTGAACCTATCTTTCTGGTCCTTCAAATTGATGCTTTTGGGGCCCTACTTTAGTGTATATCATGTCTCTGCTTTTGCATGTTCATTTGTCTCCTAAATGTGAAAAAGTTCAGTACCGATTTTGTGGGTCTAGATATTCTTTCTTTATCTTTAGTGATAGGAAGTATGACAAAAACTACCAAAGTGTTGCAAAGAAGCGTTGGGTTTTCTTGACATAGGTTTGCTTTTTGTCAAAATTTCCTTTATTTCTCACGTATCTATTTGCGTGGTGATAAACAGACCAGAGTGCTTCTTGGCGACCTAAGTGGGATAACAGATCCAAACTATAGTGGATCAATTGCTCTTGCACTTGGCTGCATCCATCACAGGTGGAGTTTGGCTTCTACCTTGAACATTATGTTTGTTATGTGGTGAATATCAATAAAATTGAAATGTAGGTTAATGTGTTTGGTTGAAATGCTTTAACAGCAATTATGTTCAATTATTTTCCATCTTTGCAGATACGTATTATTTTACATATTGAAAGCTACTCTGACATATTGTTCTGTTATATTTTGAATTTATTTTGTGCATGGCGTGCAGTGCAGGAGGAATGGCATTATCAACCTTAGTACCCGCTACTGTTAGTTCAGTCTCATCTCTGGCCAAAACTTCTGTTCTTGGTCTTAAGATCTGGGCCTTGCATGGGCTTCTTTTGACCATCGAAGCTGCTGGTTTATCATTTGTATCTCATGTTCAGGTAAACAATTTTGTAGTTCATTAAGACCTTTGAATTTACAGTTTTCATATCTTGCTTTTTGATTTGGTTTTAAGCGGTCTCATTTTGGTGTTCGGGTTGTTAATACTTTAAAGTCGTCAAACTAAATGAAATTCAGCGCATATATAAAATTGGCTAAATGTGTTGACTTGGTAATGGCCTGAATCTGGTAATGCTTAACAGAGAGATAAATTCTCTGATACAGTTCAATAGCTGCAACCTTTAAGATGTTTAATATGGTAATGCTTATATTAGATGCATGATTATAATTGCTAACTATAGAGAGGCCTTCATTTTCCCATCTTGATTTGATACCTCCATCCTTTGTGTCATGTTATCATTCCATTCTGTATATATTATTAGGCGGCATTAGGACTTGCCTTGGACATTTTGTTGACTGAAGAAAGTGGATGGATTGATCTTTCTCAAGGCATTGGACGCCTTATTAATGCTATTGTTGCTGTCCTTGGTCCTGAGCTTTCTCCTGGTAGCATTCTGTTTTCACGCTGCAAGGTACTATTTTGGACCTTCCAACCTTGTCTTTGAGAAAAGGAAGATGCATGCATTTATATGTAAGGGAAATTGGTTTGCTTGTCCTAAATTAAAGTTTTTGCAGTCTGTTATTGCAGAGATTAGTTCTTGGCAAGAAATTCCAACACTACTTGAGTATGTGAATGCTTTTCTCTTTGCCACAATCATTTTAATCCATTGTTGCTACTCTATAGTTAATCTCTATTCTTGTGTCAAGCTTAATTGTTATTTTACATCTAAATCTTTTCAGGAGCGTCTGTTTTACCCAGCAGCTTATTCTTTTTGCTCCACAAGCTGTTTCAGTGCATTTACACGTGAAAAATCTTTTAATGACACTGGCGTCAAGACAGGTGTTACTTTTTTGCTATCTCTTCTTTTCATAGGCAAGTCTTTAAGGGCTTCCCTTGATGAAAACTAGTTATTCTTTTGTAAAACAGCCAATAATTAGGCGTCTATCTGTGTCAACTCTTCGGCATCTGATTGAGAAAGATCCGGTAAACAGCATACTTTGAGCCAAAATTTTCTTTCCTTTCCAAAATCCTCTAGTTTTGGAATTAATCGCATTCTTTTGTATTAGGTTTCTGTCATTGACGAGCAGATAGAGGATAACTTATTTCAGATGTTGGATGAAGAAACTGATTCTGAGTAAGCAAATGTTCTTTTTGTAAACGTTGTTTCGTATGGAAATGTTTTGTTCTTATGTAAGGTTTTATTTTAACTTGGTTTTTTGGTGGACTGGAAACGTTCTGTTCTTGTAGGATTGGGAACCTGATCCGTAGTACCTTGATCCGCCTGCTTTATGCAACATGCCCATCACGCCCATCTCGATGGATGTCAATATGCCGCAACATGGTAATATCAAAGAGTTTTTTGTTATAATATCTTGGTTTTGTATGAACTATCTGAAACTGGACCATGGCAATGATTGCTGCCATTCTGTTCCAAATGTTACTCAGTTTGAATTTTCAATGGAACTTTGTTTGTATTATTATATATCCAGGTCTGCCTTCTTATTCCCATAATCAATGGAAATTTGTTTTTACTTTGCTGACAGGCCCTTGCAGCATCTGCTGGAAGGAGTGCTGAAACGAACATTGCAGAAAATGATCCTGCTAGCACAAGAGAGAACGTTGGAGATGATGATGAAGACATGGTTTCTAGCTCTAGTGGGAAATCTTTACGTGCCAATCCTGATAAAGACAAAACCTTGAGATATCGAACCAGAGTTTTTGCAGCTGAGTAAGTGGGGGATGACTCGTTGTTCTTACCCTACTCTCTAGTCATTACCATTGACATTAATATTTCAAAACATGCCCGGGAATAGTTTTGACCGTAACTAAAGTTTGATGGAAAATGAATTTTTAAATGATATTTCAAGAGTTTCAAGAAATTCATGAAGGTTTTCAGCATTATGCCGATACATATCAATGTTTAGTTAATCGTGATCACTTAATGACTTAATGGTTGCAGCTCTCAGTCAAAATGCATACTAGTTTATCTTATTCCGTGCTCTAAATGATGTTATTTTAGCTAAATTTGCCCAACTGATTTTCGACTGTAGGTGTTTGAGTCTTTTGCCGGAGGCTGTAGGAAATGATGCTGCTCATTTTGATCTTTCATTGGCGAGGAAATTTGCTTCTGATAGACAAAGCTCGGGTGACTGGTTAGTCCTTCAACTACAAGAGCTGATATCTCTTGCTTATCAGGTAAAGATAAGGCATTTACTTCATAAAACACCATTTAGAGCATTCTGGAAAATGCTCAGAAGGGATTTTAACAAGATCTACCAAATTATTCAGATAAGCACTATTCAGTTTGAAAACATGAGGCCTATTGGAGTTGGACTTCTTAGTACTATTCTTGAGAAGGTGAGACTCTCTTGTAGTGGAAGATTTCTGAATCGTAGTTACATGTTTCTGGCCAATATTTTGCTTGCCTCCAAGTCATATTCACCTTGTTGATCTGGTGAAGTATTTTACAGCTAAAGGTAATTTATACCTGTGTGATACTTGTGCAGTTTAAATTAGTAGCCGACCCTGAACTTCCTGGACATCTTCTTCTGGAACAATATCAGGTGCCCCCATGCTAAATTATTTCTCAACGAACAATGGCTAAATTAATATTTTTAATGAATGTAGTAGTTACTGACAATGTTTCCACTTAGGCTCAACTTGTATCTGCTGTTCGTACTGCCTTGGATGCATATTCTGGCCCTGTTCTTCTGGAAGCTGGGTTACAATTGGCCACAAAGGTGAGTATGACATCTATCATGGTTCTTCCTTTAAATTGTGTGCCATTATGTTACTAAATTGATGTGTTTAATTTCAGATAATGACCAGTGGAATAATAAGCAGTGATCAAGTTGCAGTCAAACGCATATTTTCTCTACTTTCACGTCCACTCAATGACTTCAACGAATTATATTATCCTTCGTTTGCTGAATGGGTCACAAGCAAGGTGCATAAGAAACAAAAAAAATTATTTTCTAATTTCATTTTGCTTTCACTGAATAGACTCATTTTCTCAATGTAGATCAAGATCAGGCTTCTTGCTGCACATGCCTCGCTTAAATGTTATATATTTACATTCTTGAGAAAACACCATGGTGAGATGCCAGTAGAATTTGAAGCACTGTTGCCATTGTTTTCTAAAAGTTCAGACCTGCTCGGGAGGTACTGGATTCAGGTCCTAAGAGGCTACAGTTATGTTTGCTTATGTCAGAACCTCAAAAGAACTGTGAGTCAACACTTAATAGTCCTGTTTTCTCTCTTTAGCTGAACACTTTATCCTTCTGCTCCCCTATCTTCTAATAAGATCTTTGACTTGCCTCAGCAGTGCTCATTCTTAGATGAAATTCCGCCACATACTGTTTTAAGAAGGCTACAGCCTTGTCTGGAAGAGGCATGGCCTGTGATACTGCAAGCTTTGGTCCTGGATGCTATTCCTGTCAATCATAGTGTAGAGGAACTTTCTGATAAGTCATTAATATCTAGACATCGCATGGTTACACTAGAGGTTGAAGATTATCAGTTTCTATGGGGGTTCGCTGTACTTGTCTTATTTCAAGGGATGCATCCAAGCTCTAATACGCAAGTAATACCTTTTAGCTCTGCTAAAATCAAATATAGTGGAGACTCCAGCATCAAGGAACCTTCAATCCAGGGCCTACAGTTATATGAAATTGCATTACCAATTTTCCAATCTCTCTGTGCTGAAAGATTTTTCACCAGTGGCTTTCTTAGCTTAGACCTCTGCCAAGAACTATTGCAGGTAGGCCCATTTCAAATATTTCCTTTGAAATTCTTAAATTATCAGCTACTAAAGGTATTTAATATTGGTTGAAGCAATCACATGCTTCCTCTTTAGAACACATAATACTGCTTTGTGCAATCTACTCCACCCGACATTTTTCCTATTTTTCCTATTTTTCCTGACTGCCTCCTGCTTTACCCATGTCCAAGCGCAATATGCTGTAAGCTTTACTTGATTTACTACTGATCGAATTCATTTTCCTTTTGTAACACATCCAGGTTTTCTCGTATTCCTTTCATATGGACAGTTCATGGGATATTCTTGCAGTATCAGTAGTACAGCAGGTACATGACTTGTTGATGTTATTGAAACCATTGCTTTTCATTAGAAGTTTAGGTCCTATAGCATCCATTTTAGCTTGCATTTATTCACTTTTCCCCTTTATTTATTACTTGGAACGAAGATTTACTAATTCCCTTGTAGGAGAAAATATCAGTCATCATTTTTTCTGTTACTCTGCCATAGGCATAGCAATATATATAATATATTTCACGGTCATAATACCACTGGTAGATGGGTTTTCTCGTAGACTATATATGCTATGTGCATTAGAAAAAATGCAAGTTCTGATAGAGTTTGTTTTCACGTTTCAACAGATTTCACAAAACTGTCCAAAAGATTTTCTTGAAAGTGAGCAGTTTGCCTATTCGACCATTGAACTCTGTCTGGGGTACCTGTTCAAAATTCTCTACAGGTGCGCACTTAACCAAGAGATTTTTGCAAACTGTGTCCATTTCTGTTTATTTTGAACCTGAAAAATCAGTAGAGGGAAATATACTGAATTGCATCTGGAAGAAACTGTAACAAAGGTTTCTTCTTATCTGTTTCAGGCATAATGAAATTTCGCCTGATGATGACATTTGGGATAATTTACTTTCTCCTTTATTTATCTCCATAAAGACGCTAGTGACACGTTTTGAGTTGAAGGTAATGTATCAACTTTGAGGGATTTTTGCTATAGATGCATTTCTGGATATCTGTTTTTTCTGTTACACTCCTTACATCTAACTGGTGATTGTTGGTAAGATGCAGTATCGTTTACATTCGGCACCTCTGGCATTTCTATTAAGTGGCTACAAGTGCATCCGGCAAGTCCCCACTGACGTATACCTACCAAAAGCTCTGGAGATTGTGAAGTCCACCAATGAGTTATTGCTTGAACTTACCAGAGCCTCATCACAAAAACCTTCTACTGGTATGAGAATTGAATCCACAGCTAATGTGATAATATGATAAATAAAGGCCACTACCATTTAGCTGTGTACGCCAAAAACAATAACCACATTCTTAGATAGAAAGCATATGAAATATAAAATATTGATACACTGATGTTTCTTTAAACTGAAAAATTTGTAATAGATGGAATTGCATTGCCAAGAGTTTGAAAGAGTGAACAGATAGTAAGTTTGTATAGAGTTGGAACTGGGTTAACTTTTTTGTCTCCTAGGCTGATTAGGGGTAATTATCAGATGGTGACAAAGTTCTGTGAGCGGTTGAATTTCGTTTTTATGGTACATCCAGTATAACATTTATGATTTCTGTCTGTTTTATGCGAGCCCCGAAATTTCATATGCAGAATGGTGAAGTCTATGTGCTAAATTTGAAAGCTTTTGCTTCCTTTCTTGGGACATTGAAAATTTTGTAGAAGCCGTTTAATCAAAATGTTTATTGCAGATGCCACTAATTTTTCTGCCGATAGTAGCGTCCATCTAAAAGCAATTTTTGGTGCTTGTCTGCATACGGTTGATGATCTGACTAAAGATTGTATCAACGGTATCCATCTTGTCGACAACAAGAAATCAGGGTTACGCAAGCTTCTGCAGTTGAAGCTTGTCTTCTGTCTGGAACAACTTTTCTCACTTGCTAAGCTTGCCTATGAGTTTGACTGTCCAGGAGATGAAACTGATACCAACTCTATCTGTATTGCCATGTTAAAGAGTTGCCACATTAGTATAGCAGCAGTAGTTAAAGATACCAGTGTGCAGGTAGCTAAGACTTGCCTTCTTCTCATATATTAGTTCAACCATCAACTATCAAGCTCTTAACAGTATTAGTTCAAATATTTGCAGGTTCAAGCTACTGTTTTGCAAGTGCTAAAAAGCTTGGTACATCGTTACAACAATCCAGAGGAGAAAAGTTTTGTGATCTTCTTTGTTGGGGAACTTATTGGAGATATTGTCAGTCTGATGCAGAGGACGCTTCTGGTTGTTTTCTCGTTTCTTCATTTCAGTTTCAACAGAATTTACATTCTAGGAGAAAAGAGCAACTTTGACGTCTTTTAGATGAAAACTATGATAGCTGACTTCTTTCTTATTCTTTTGGATAGAAACCTATGAATAAGGAATCGGTGGTCATAGCTGGTGAATGCTTGCGGTTCATAATGCTACTTCAGACACACTCAAAGACTGATGAACTTCAGAGGGGATTCATGAGCCTTTTCCTTGAAGCTGTTCTTGTGGTTTTCTCTAAGACTTCAGATGGCGTCTCTCAGGTTCCATTCGTAGCCCAGCCTGTAAATTCTACATAGAAATTTGTTGCTCCTTAAGGCAGTTCTAATTTTACATTAATTTTATGGATAATATCAGGAAGCCCTTGAATTAAGAAATGTAGCTGTGCGGCTTGTTTCTCATCTAGCTCAGTTGCCTTCTTCGGCTGTTCACTTTAAGGATGTTCTGCTCTCGCTGCCAACAACACACAAGCAGCAGCTTCAGGTTCTTGAATGCATTCAATTTTATTTACTTGCCTGGAAACAGTGTGTTCAAAAAAATTCATGGATCCGAAATTCCTTGTCCTTAGTTTTAATCAACCTAGCCTTGTCTTTCTTTTTTTTTTAATTTGTTATCATTTTGTTCTTCTTTCCTTATATTACCCATAATATAAACTTTGTCTAGCGTAGAACCTTAGAATAAAGATCAAATCTGTTAAAAAAATTTGTGGTAAGAATTTTTGCACATAAAAGTTTGAAATAACTATCTAATTGGTGTCCTTGTTTTTTTTGATGTTAGGATATTATCTGTGCTTCCGTCTCTAAAGATAGCACCCTTCCGAAGCCAAAATCCTTGGTTCCACCAATGGATATCAAACTACCAGCACCTGTGGTAGCAACACCTGAGAAAGTTGCCTCTTCTGCTGAAATGGTCAAAGCAGAAACATTCTCCACTGTGCCAACATCATTCAATCAGGTTAGCACAGTTGAAAGTGGAATCGACGAAGAAAATGACGAAGAAGAAGATGATGATGATGATGATTGGGACACGTTCCAGTCTTTTCCTGCTTCCACAAATCTTGAAGGGTCAGAGTCAAAGACAGAAACTAATGCTGAAGACGAGCCAAACCTTCCTGGGAGCTCTTCTATTGAGGATGATGAATCAAATGAGACAAATAATTCACTACTCGCAGAAAAAGATGATAATTCTCACCATGCTGCTGATACCACAAGAGAAGATTCTGTTGACAAAAACAAAGGAGTTGAAGAGGAAACAGCAGAGCCATGTCTTATAGAAGAAGAAGAAGCTCTTACAAGCCAGAATGACAAAACCTCATCCGATGATCATCTTGTTGAAACGAGTGAACAATCAGTTGAAAGTAAGAGTTCAGAATCTGAAAATATAGGAGATGATATCAAACTTGCTTCAACTGAGGTAGTTTCACCAGCCATAGATGATACATCATATGATCTTGAACCAAAACAATTTCAAAAGTCACTCGAGGATGAATCATCTAGCAAGGAACATGTTGGAGATGATGTTGTTGTGTCGGAAAAGACAATTGCTGAAGAAAAGAGCCAGGAGGATTGAACTTTAGGAGACTAATGGACGATGTGATTCAGTTTGTTTTGGGTCAACGTTATGACTTATGATTCATTTTGTAATTTCTTTTTGCTTCATTTCAATTGATGTGATGTTGGTTTTGGGAGTTAAATTGGTTTAAACATGGTTTGGTTTTTCACTTTTTCTACAATGCTTTCTCAGTAGCTCCCTTACGCTCTACGCAAGTTTTTTTTTTTTTTTTTTTTCCAACTGATTATATTGAAATAACAACGTTGCAAAGAGAACCTAACCAAAATTAGAGGCTATAAGGGTTACACACAACGCAAGTATTTTTTTTTTTTTTGTCATCTTGAAATTTTATTGATAATTTTACCACAGTTTTACACAGCTGACAGGGATCGTAATCCTTCCGGTGACAAAAGCTGGCGAGTTTATAAACACTCCCAGAGACAAAGCTCTAAAAAAGAGATTAAAACCTTAGTAAACTGAGGAAAAACTAGACATTAAGAAACCCAAATTCTACAACTGAATGCTTTGAAACAAAAGCAGCCATCAAACGCTTCCATAGAAACAAGTTGAGCGGGAGGAAAACTAAAACTAAACAGTTTTACACAGCTAACGCAAGTACTTTTTAATCACCGTGATAATATTAAACCGTTTAATTTTTTACAGAAAGAAAAAAGCTACATTACCATGACGGGCGTGGTGGCAGTGGTGGCAGATGAGGTGGTCATGGAGGAAGACCATGACCATCATGGCAACCTCCAGCGTTGGCTCCACATTGGTAACAAAAGTTATGTCCACATCTATCATGAAAATACATTGCTAAATCAATATTAAAACATATAACCAAATTCAAAAGTAGAGATGATATATACTACCTGCATTTTACTCGTACGCATCTTGAGAAAGTTCAATCATGTATTTACACTTTCCGCATTGACGCCACATTTTCTTATTTGCTAGATCTTTTAGCTTCCCATCGTTTGCTGTAGGATTTGGATAGAACCTCTTGTAATCGTCGCACGACAATTTCCTATGCCATGAAACTTTTCAGTTGTTGCAAAATAGTTGACCACATTTGAAGCAACATCTCCTAACTTTACTCAATTTAGAGAGCTCATTTACCGACATTAAACCCGAACACCTCAGGTTCGGGCAGTAAATTCTCTCGGTTATATGAATCAAGTCCTCTTTGATCCTTTGTAGCCACATCTTTCTTAGTTTAGGTGTCAAAAGATCTATACAGCTTCCCCAAGTTACCTTAGACTTGCAGTTATAATTAGCTAATTAAGATCCAGTGCGTTTTTCAACTTGAACTTACAAAATTTTCAAAACATCAACATAAACTTACATGTGAGTGCTGAAATTAATTTTGACCAAAACAGTGTTAGTCAAACTGCTGAGTCAGATCACAGATGCCACGTGGTATATTTTTGCTGAGTTAGATGCCACGTGACATTTTTTCGTTGAGTCAATATTCCACGTAGATTTTTCAAATTTTTTTTCATTTTGAAATTTAAGGTAATGTTCTGGATCTTTTTTTGACACTTGGAGAAACGAAAACACCATTATTATATATCAACTCTCTTTTAATAGTGTAATAGATAATAGATAGATGTTCCTTTCAGTCTCTACAAATTGTCAAGCTGAAAATTAGGAAAACATCAATTATTTCAAATTTTATATATTTTGAAATAAAGACTTTAACAAAAAAAAACAAAAACAACATATTCCAAAAAAAAAATTCTATCTTTTCTCATATACTACCCCACAACTACAGGCTGTTTTTTAAATTTATAACCATCACAAGATCTTTTTAAACTGTTTTATTTTTCTAAAAATCTGATTCAGATTCAATTCTCGCCCTCTCCTGCTTTCCATCATTTTCTTTCTAAGTTCCAACAAAAACTTCTTTCTACAAATAATTTTTTGATGTCTACATCCTCATGTCATTATCCATCTATACATGTAAGTTAATAATATTCTCATTTATGCCTAATTTTTGTTTCATGTTTCTAATAATGAAAATTGTTTTCTTTTGTATTTTTCATATATATTTGTATATATATATATATCCGGTTTGATCACATGCATATCCAACAAATTTTTTTTGTATTATTATTTCATTATAAAAAATCATAATTATTTTATTTTCTGCTAAAATACTAATTCAACAAAATAATTTTATTACTGCCTCAAACATATAATAATTTAATGACAGAGACCACTGATATTTAAAATTTTAATTAAATAATAAATTTTACTTTTATCATAAACATCAACATTATATAAAATAATATTAGAAAAATGTTTACTGTCCGTAGGATGGGTCATAATACTAGTATTATTCAAAATCGAAAGTAACAGAATAATTGTAGAAAACCATTTTTCTTCATTAGATGTAAAGTTGTTACAATCTCAGTATATTCACATGTATGTTAGCTGACTATACATGTGCCACTATATACTAAACCCTCTATACAATATAAAATGAATGAATTGATTAGTCTGATAGAAAGGAATAGTAATAATGCCCAATTTCAAGGATCAAAACTATGAGAGATTGGTAACTGGTTAACCGAAATTACATTCAAAATAAGATTTAGGATTTTTTACATTTATTTGTTGAGTAATTTAGAACATGAATTTTTTTTATATCTCTTTGTAATCATATCCACCAAAAAAAATTTAAAATCATTTTTATATCCGATCCCTATTTTAGTTGGTTATGTTTTTCTTATTTATTTATTACTATTGTCTGTTTGAGGTGAATTATTTTCTAGATGGATTATGATCAAAAATGGATTTTAGGAAGGAAGATTGTCATTGTAAAGCATTTGGAAATGCAAAGATAATTAGGAGAATTTTTTTTTTAATTTTTGAGAATTTCATTTGATTTTAAATATTGATTATCATTTTAATTTTCCAACGTGGAATTCTTTTCTAGAATATTGGTTTCATTTTAGGATTCATAATTATATTTTGATTATTTTTATACTCTATGATATTGAGTTTTTAATCTTGTTAAATAAAAGCATAATTGGACAATTTAATGAAATTATGTTAAGATTAAACAAAGATTAATCAAATTTAAACCCGAATAAACCAAAATAAACAAATTCTAAACCGAATGTAATTAATTTAGTTCTTATTCAGACTTAATATTTATAGAATTAAATTTTCCGATTATCAAATTTCCTAAACCGAATTAAATTTGCTTCTTATTCGGACCTACTATTTATATAACTTCGAGTCCCAAGCTTGGTAAACCAAACCGAACTGTTTTACCGAATGTGCATCTAGGGATGGACAAACGTAAATTCGAGACGGGAATTTATGGGAACATGAGTAGGACGGAAATTTGGGAATAGCAAAACATATCCTATTTATGTCTCATATAAAATTTGGGACGGGATGGAACGGGACGGACCGGGACGGAAACGAGAATTCCAAAATAAATAAATATGACAAACAAATAAAAATATAAAATAATAAACTATCACAAATGTGTTTGTTTAATAATTAAAAAAAAAATTAAAATTCAAAAACAACCCAACATAAAACATCAATCATAAATCATCAAACTCAAAATAAACTAGAATAAATTGTAGACATTTAAAATCCTGATAAAACAAGTAAATAATCTTCATCTTCCCTTGCATCATTTCTCGTTTATTTTTTACCGAGTTTTGTGTATATAAAATGAAAAAAATAATAGCTAATTAGAAAAAACACCTTTAAACATAAAAAATATCATATATATATATATATTAAAAGATTCGATAAAATATTATTATATTTATGAAATATATATAATAATTAAACGATAAAAAAAAGATTCGATATTTCTAGTTTTCTATTATTATATTTATGAAATATATATAAAATATTATATATTATATATATTTTTCCCGAACAGAATTTCGGGGATTTCTGTTCCCATCCCGTCTCATCCCGTTCCCAAATGGGAATCAGAACCTAATATCATATGGAAATACATTATGAAATGTGATGAAAATTTCCGACCGGAAAACGAAACAGGACTCAACGAAACGAAATGAAACGGGCCGGAAATTATGCACGTGCCGTATGTGCATCCCTCGTATATTTTTGGCGGCTCAAATTGGTACTAGGCAACCGCTTTGGTTATCGAAGATTCATGTCGTTGAAACGCGGCGTTTCACTTGACGACAAACGAGCTTTTTCGCAACTGGGATCTAAAACATAATCAAACAAAATAAAGTGACGCGATTCAGAATTTCTGATAAATACAAGGGGTTCATTTTTATTTTATTTTTTTTGTCGCCTAGGCCCCATAAATAAAGCTATCGGAAAGGACTTTCCTCTAAGGAGAGCCAATCAGGGATCGATGTGCCTATATGGGAAAAACAGAAACCACATGCTCTTGCACATTTTGCAAGGTGGTCAGCACGGACATTCTTACTACGCGGAATTAGTGTTATCCTAAACGGTAAAAATGATTCCTTGTATTCCAAGAGATCCCGGAGTTCCGAGGCAAAGGACGGCCAATCTTCCGGGTTTGCCAGCATTGCGATAAGATCTGAGCAATCAGTGGTGAAAACAATATTTGAGTAGGAGGTTGTAGTCAGGCTCTGCATTGCCCATACTAGCGCCTCTAGCTCGGCGTGAAGAGGAGAAAGGCAGCGACGCGAGCCTTTTAGTCCCAGCTGAAGGATCTTGTCCCCGAAAGTGATTATCCAACCCTGTCCACTCATAGCGTATGTGCTGCTCCAAGACCCGTCTGTATAGCAGAAAGTGATGTCTTGGGGGAGCTGCTCAACTCTGGATCCGTTGCTAGCTTCATCTGGAGGATCATCCTTTGTGTTAGCTTTCCTCCATGCTTCTTCTTCCTGGATGGTAAGTCCTAGCGTATCTTGAGGATGGACATTGGTATTCTCGAAGATTTTTTTATTTCTTGCCTTCCATATGAACCACATGACCCATGGAAAAATCCTAAGGTGCTCCTCTTCCGCTCCATATTCCTTTCCCCTCCAGTATAAGTAATCTAGATTGCTAAACAGGGATGACGAGGGGAATATGTTTGGGGTCGAGGGAATATTAGAAAGCGCCCAGACTTGGCTAGCCGGTGGACATTCGAATAAAAGATGATTTATCGTCTCTTCTTCCGCTCCGCACCGGGGGCAGACCTTGTCTCGGCCTATATGCCGGTAATAAAGTCGTTGGCAAGTTGCCAAACAACCGGAGATGCTTTGCCACACAAAATGTTTTAACTTTCGTGTAGTTTTGAGTTTCCATGCTTGCGACTTTAGCAACGTGGTACTAGGTCCCTGAAGAGGGAGTTCGCATGCATGACGAGATAAGGCTCTCGCTGCCCAATATCCTGATTTGACTGTGTAGTTACCCGATTTCGTCAAAGGCCAACTATATCCGTCATTCGAAGAGATCCTACTTAGTTTAATCCCTAAAATCAGGGTAACATCTTTCGGGGGAAAGAGAGTCCGGAGACGGTCCAGTTTCCATTGCTTGGTGTTGAAATCAATTAATGAATTCACGAAAACCAACGGGTTCTTTCCCCAGTGAGGTCCTTTGGGGGCCGTGCCGGCTCATCAGGAATCCATGGTTCTGTCCAGATGCAAGTTTCCAAATCCTGAGCCTATAGTTTTCCTGATTCCTGATTTTAGAAGAGATTTGGCTGCTAGGATACTCCTCCATCCATAGGAGGGACGATTTGAGATATTGATGTCCAGGGGACTACAATAACGGAAGTATCTTCCTTGCAGTACTCGGGTGAGTAGGGAATCAGGGAAGCGGAGCAATCTCCAAAGTTGTTTTGCTAGGAGCGCAAGGTTGAAGTCTTCTAAAGATCGAAAGCCAAGCCCTCCATCTGCGAGCGTAGTACATAATTGGTCCCATGCCATCCAATGTAGTCCTCTACTGTCTGATTTTTGGCTCCACCAAAAGTTAGCGATAGCACTTGATAGCTTAGAGCAGATAGCCTTTGGTAGTAAGAAGCACGACATGACATATGTCGGAAGTGCTTGGGCTTGCGATTTAATCAGCACCTCTTTCCCTCCTTTGGATAAGAACTTTGATGACCATGAGTTAACCCGGGATTGAAGACGATCTCTCACGAATGCGAATACTTGAGCCTTGGACCCATGGATCTTTTCGGGGAGGCCCAAATAAGTACCCATCCCTCCTTCTTTAGAGATCCCGAGTGTGGTTTTAATCTCTTGTCTGACTTGAGCAGGAACTTCCGTTCCAAACATAACGGAGGATTTTGAGAGGTTTATCTCTTGTCCCGATGCCACGCCATAAGAGCGGATGATTTCTATGAGTTCTTTGCTTTGGTGGGCGTCTGCCTTGCAGAAAAATAAGATGTCGTCAGCGAAGAGGAGATGGGAGGTCCGAGGACTTGCGCAGGAGATGCGAAGCCCCTGAATTTGCCCGTTTAATTCAGCTTTCTTTATTTGTGAGATGAGGGCTTCCGTACATATTATAAACAGGTACGGAGAAATAGGGTCACCCTGCCTGATGCCTCTAGTAGGTCTAATCCTGCCCTTGGGGGTGCCATTAATTAGCACCCTATAGGTAACTGAGGTGACGCACTGCATAATCCAATCTATCGACCGAGGGTCGAACCCCATCTTTTCCATAACTCCTCGGAGAAACGGCCACTCTACTCTGTCGAAAGCTTTGCTCATGTCTGTTTTGATGGCCATAAATTTCTTTCTGTTTGATGGGTTAGATCTGAGGGCGTGGAAATTTTCCTGGGCTATGAGGATATTGTCTGTAATCAACCTGCCAGCCACGAAGGCCGATTGTGTCTCGGATATTAGATCCGGAAGGAGCCTCTTCAACCTAAGGCTTAGTACTTTAGAGATCACCTTATAGCTGACATTACAAAGGCTAATGGGTCTGAAACCCGGCATTGCCCTTGGTTTGTCTCCTTTGGGGATTAGGCAGATGTTGGTTTCATTAATCTTCCCATCGAAAAAACCTGTTCTTAAGAATGATTGGACCATCTTAGTTAAGTCGGGGCCTATTGTTACCCAAAACTTTTGGAAGAAAAGGGATGTCATCCCATCGGGCCCTGGTGCTTTTCCAGGGTTTAATGAGAAGAGGGCCCTTTTAACTTCTTCCTCGGTGATCTCCTGGGTGAGGATCTCATTCATGGATGGAGTCACGATGCTCGGAATGTCCCGGATAACTTGTGCTAGGTCACTCGAAGTCGAGGAATTGAACAGATCTTTGAAATAATCCACCGCGATTTTCTCTATGCCTTCTTCATCTTCTATCCAAGCTCCCGAGTGGTCTAGGAGGCCTAAAATTATATTCCTTGCTCTCCTCTGTTTTGCGGAAGCATGAAAGAATTTTGTGTTCTTATCACCTTCTGCGAGCCATTGCTCGCGGCTTTTTAAACGTCAATATACTTCCTCTTCCGTGTATGCCTCACATAATTGGACTTTCAGATTATTTAGGGCCGTCGGAGAGGTTTGGTCATCTTCTAAGGCATCTTCTATCTTCTCGTGGAGTTCTGTGATTAATTTCTCCGAATTTGTCTTCGATGAACGCTTCCAGATGGAGATTAGACGGCGGCAGTTTTGGATCTTCCCTGTGAAATTGTGGTTTCCTCGATGGCCAGAGGATTTCCAACCCTCTTCCACTGTTTCTTTGAAGCCGGGTTTGCCCACCCATCTCTTATCAAACATAAAGCTTCACCTTGTATTTTGAGGTTTGGAAAGGATGGAAGCTATGAGGGGTCTGTGGTATGAACCCCACATCTTCAAGTACTCCACATTGGTGTGGGAGAAAATATGGTGCCATTCTTCGTTGCCCAATGCTCGGTCAAGGCGGCAACGAATCCGTCCATTAACTCGTTCTCCGATCCATGAGAATTGGTTTCCCCGATATGGAAAGTCTATAAATCCGCACGCATGAATCATATTACGAAACGAGAGGAAGGTGTTCTCTGACCTTTTTTTCCCACCCTTTTTCTCATGGTTTCCGGTAATCTCGTTAAAGTCTCCTATAATGAACCATGGATCTGAGCGGTCAACCCCTATTCGGGTAAGCCGTTCCCAAATGTAATCTCGGTTTTTCACAACGGGATCCCCATAAATAAAAGTCATAAAGACACGATTTCCATTAATGATGGTTTCGAGGTCTACAAGGCGAGCGTCTGCCAAAAGAAATCTAACCGGAAAATCCTTAGAATAAAATAAAGCTAAACCTCCACTCTTGCCACATGGCTCGACAGTTTGGAGGTTATCGAATCCTAGATCCACTTGCAAACTTTGCAGATACAATTTGTCATTCTTTGTTTCTGATAAAAACATAAACCCTAGAGAGTACAACCGACACAACTCTTCCAGTCGGCGAGAGGTACGCTTAGCTCTCACCCCTTGACAGTTCCATGATAGGATCCTCATATGGGAGGGTCGGGGGAGATCCGAGGCTCCGCCGTTCCGTCCTTTGGTGGTGTAGATGACTTTGCGTCTTTCTTTGACTTGGTCTTAAACTCCTCATCTTGAGGGAGGTTGGTAGTTCTAGCTGAGATTTTGGGGTCTCCTCGCTTCTTTGGTGAGTACTTGACTTGGAAAGTCTTAAGCTTCTTCGAAACCGCAATAATCCCGATTGGATTTTTCTTCTTAGTCTCCAAAGCTGGAGCTGACTTATGAGTGACCTTAGCTTTTTCCTGCTTAGATGGGCCTTGGACATTTTTTCGAGGGCTTTGTAAGGCCTCAGCAGATAATTCTGAATTTTTTAGTTTCTTTGATTTGTGCTTTATCGGAGATCGCCCCCTTTTGCTCGTAGGGGATTGAGACGTAGCCGGAGCTGCGATTTGCGGACGAAAGATGGGTTGGGCTTGTTCCGAGATTGTGCGATCCAAGCTTTCCTCTTGTTTCTCAGCCTCCTCTACCGCCGCATCCAAGAGTTCATCCCCGAGGATATCGTCTTTGTCCAGCATCCCGTCGAGAATCATCTCGTTTTCAAGATCTGCCATCATCTTTAAGTCTTCCTCTGTGATATCCTTCTCCGGTACGATTTCGATCTCCGCCAGATGCTCCCAATCGAAAATCACAGTGCCATCGTCTGCGGCTTGAGCCAAGGGGTAATCTTCGTCATAGAAGCCTTCGTCGTCGCCGCCCCAATCCTCCTGATCCTCTTCTATCGCCTCCATACCGGAAATCAAATCCGATCTGACGATAACCCTTCCTGGATCAACATCGTGAGAGGGTGACTCAGAGAGCTTCTCGGCCTCACTGGAGTTTAAGTGGAGATCAGAGGGTCTTTCTGTCGCTGGGAGATGATTCTTGGCTGGTGAGGGTCCCAATCCAGAGCCCGACCCTATTTCAAAATTTGGAGGAGTGGGGATCTTTCCATCTCTCTCGCCATTGTCTTCTTCCGACCCTACTTCGTCTTCGTCAACTACTTCGACTAGTAATCCTTTGCCTTTTCCCTGGAGTGTTTGTGGCTGATTAGTCTTTGGTAGGAAATTTGCCGGGGATGCGCGGAGGGGTCGGCGGTTGTCTCTCCTTGCCTCTGAAAATCGCTCCTCTGCTCGGGGCTCACTGATCCGAAGAGGAACTTCTCTTCTCCTGGATCCTTCCCGTCGAGGTCTCAAGTCCAAATCGCCTAGTCTGTCTACACGTCTTCGTAGAGAGTTTGAAGAAGACTGAACTGAGTGCTCGCGGTTTCGCGGAAGGTAGTGAGGTTTGTCTGAGCCTAAACGATGCCATACTGGGTTACGGGTTTCAGCATTCTCAATCTCATTGGAGTGATAGAGGTTTCTCCTAACATGTCTGCTTAGAGAGGTGTTGTCTCTCCTTACTGACTGCTCTCCCTCCTCTGTGAAATCCTCCTTGTCGGGACCTTGACTGCAGTCTCTTGTCGCTGTTCTGGATACTCCTCTGTACCTGATAGTCCTTCTCTGTACATCTGTCCTACGTCCTGCTTGTGTTCTAACGTCCCTTGGGCCTTTGTCTCTAGCTCCTACTTCTTCTCTAACTGATGTCCTTGCGTCATGTCGGGATCTTGTGTTTGATTGCCTTTGGTGTTCATCGACGAGAGGACAATCTCTTTCATCATGAGAAATCATGGAGCAGGTGAAACAGTGTCTGTACAGTTTTTCATAGGATAGCTGAACTGTAGCTGTCTCTCCTTTGTCGGTAATGACTTTCTTTTTGAATTTTAGAGGTTTTGTTACATCGACAGAGACCAGGACTCTGGCTTCTGATACATCAACTTCTTTGACTTGTCCTAAGGCTGCTCCTATTCCTCTGAAAGCTTCTTCTGCCCAACAGCATAAGGGTAGATCTCGAATCCTTATCCAGAAGGTAATATTACTCAAGAGTGGCTCTTGGAAATTTAGCTCCCATCGTTCAAGAGCAAAGGTCCATTTGTTGAAATGGCATGGTCTCTTTTTTAGGACTTTCTGAATCTCCTCTTCAGATTCGAATTTGAAGTGAAATCTTCCGTTTCCGAGGTCATATCCTCGGACTCGGCCTTCAAGGTCCCAAATTCCGGCACTTGGCATGAATGCAAGGAAGGCCTCGATGCTACGTCCACCAGTGTGGAACAGACGCCCTATGAGGGTCAGCCTGAAGCGGGATCTCAGCACTGAATCATCAAGTGCTGGAAGTTGGATTGGTTCATCCTCCTCAGATGAGGGATTGATTCTAGGAACTGTTGTCTTGTGAGCTTTCTTTTGTGAGTCTGAGTTCCTCATTGTTGTTGTAGGGAAAAGTGGAAAAGTGGAAAAGAGGGGAAAAGCAAGAAAAGAGCACGATGAAGCAGAGTGGGTGGAGATTTGGGTTTAGTTCGGGAGTTTTGCGAAGATGAGTATGTAATATTCCTTCTTACAACATCGGAAACACAAACGAGCCTCTCCATGTGCTCGCTTCCTTCTCCACAAACGAGGCTCTCAGCGGCGTGCGTCTCGAAATCTGGCCAGATTTATTTTTACTTTTCAACTGATAAAATTTTGACATTATTATTTACCTGAGAAATTGAAAGAACCGAGGATGTGTCGTAAAGAAGCTAATCTCATCACGGAAAAGATTTCGTATTTACATTTGAGATTTTTTAGTCATCTAATGAAAATGTACAAAAAAAAAAAAAAAAAAAAAAAAAAAAAAAAATACAAGGGGTTCATTTAGCAATAACTATTTTCCATTTTTTTCCTTAATTGTTTTTCTTCAATTCTCTCTAAAACCCAAACCGCCTTTTTGACTGAAAATAAAAAAACCATAAAAAGGCTTAAACCCTTAAACCTGTGCCGCCGCGTACTCTTCGTCTTTGTGTCACAGAGACGATTAACCTAAAATTTCCCCATTTTCTTTTGATCGCCGTTACATAGATACTCTAATTTCGTTTCCTATCTCCATCTTTCAACAGGTTTCAATGGCTATCGATGGAAGTTTCAATCTTCAACTTGCTTTGGAAACGTTTTCTCAACGTTGTCCCAAGGTGGCAGCTTTCCCAGTTTTCAATTCGATTCTCAGCAAGGTAACGTCTTGTAATCGCTACTAAGCATGACTCAGAATTATGGGTTTGAGTTTGTTTGTAACATTTTTGATTTTTATGTGTGCTGGGATTGTTAAGGGAGGAGAAGTGGTGGATAATGAAGAGGTGATAAGTGCTTTAGCGGATGTGTTTCTTCATCCGGAGTATACAATTCCATTGGTTCATTACTTCCTTCCAATAATAAGAAGGGTTGTAGATAGAGTGGTGTGTCTTCTTCATCTAGTTGGTGATTTAAGCTCAAGTACTAGTGATTACTCAGACGATGTGTCATCATCAGTCTTGGAAAATGCCATGAAGGAAGGTATTAGTGTGGTTGATTTTTATGTTCGGCGTGGACAAAGGTTGGAGCTTCATGAGTGTGCTTGCTTGGCCTTTAGTCGTGCTCTTCATTTGAATACTTCTTTGCTCGGGTAAGAGGACTTTTTTACTTTATCCCACATGTTTTCGACCTAGAAAGAATATGCAAGATGAGATCAGTCATCATGTGAACCAGAAATGAAGCTAAGAAATCAGAAAATAAGTTACTTTGGTTTAATAAAAAATGCTTGACTTGTCTCATAACAGAAGCTTTCTTAATTTTGTAGGTCTATTCTAAGTTATTTTAAGGTAGCTCCACCACCATATGAGCGAATTCTTGTGAAAGATTCTGAGTCGCACATGGAGGTATGCTTGTTGTTTCTGACGTTTATTGATGGCAGAGCAACATATGTAAAGTATATGACATTTTTATTATTCTTATCCTGTTTCTAGTATCTGGTTAGTTACATTGATTATTTTTTTCCCCTGAATCAGGCTACAGCTACATACTTGCTTTGTCTTCGTGTATCATATCGTTTTCTCGTCATTAGACCTGAGGTTTTCTCTAAGTTGTGGGATTGGTCTTGTTACTTGGACTCCATGAAAAGGCTTTCAGAATGTCCGAGACAAAAAAGGCATCTCTTGGAAAAGCATCGAGACGCTGTGTGGTGTGGGATTCAAATTCTCTCTGTTGTTTTGAGATGCAGTGACAGACTAGCAGGATGTTTTGGTTTTGAATCGGAGGAAGCACTTTCAAGCTTGCTACGGTAATCCCTTTTTAGCTATTCTCAAGACTTTTAATATACTTTTCTGCTGAAGTTTTGTTTCTAATGGTATATTTTCTTTGTTATATTTAGCTGGGAGGAATTTTGTCAGGATATAGAAATAGAAAAGGCTGGATTATACATTCAGTTGCCTACATACACAGGTTTGAGTTCTTTGCAACATTTTAGTACCCTTGTACCTGGGATTCACAAGCGACAATCAGCAGGGGTAGAAACAAATGAGCCGATGATGAAAATTCGGAAGCTGGACACCTGGTCAGTTCTCTTCGTGTTTCTTTTCAAATATATTTATCCACTTATGTCACATGTACTTAATGTTAATTTTCTCTTTTTGGGGTTCAATTCCACCTTCCTCTTCAATTCCACCTTCCTCTTCAATTCAGGGATGTCAAATCTTGCTCTGAACCATTTGAAATTCACTCTAGGGTGAAGAAATCTTTTGAAATGGTCTCATTGGCTGTTAGTCAAAAGCGACCTGTTCTTCTGTATGGTCCCTCGGGCTCTGGAAAGTCTGCCCTCATCCGAAAGTTGGCTGATGAAAGTGGTAACCATGGTATGTTATAATTTTGATATCTAGTATATAGATGTCAACTGTTTTTTACTTGGAACTTTCTACTTTTTTGGAAAGGAAAAAGCAATTATCTTGAGATGCTGCTATGCATACTTATACCAAATTATTTCTCACTATATTTTATGTCTTCTTTATGCCCTCTTTTAAATTTGCTAGTTGTATTTATCCACATGGATGATCAACTTGATGGGAAAACGTTGGTTGGCACTTATGTGTGTACTGATCAACCTGGCGAATTCAAATGGCAGCCTGGCTCACTTACCCAGGTTTGTTCAATGGAATTCAGATGGCAGCCTTGTGGTATCTATCCATCCTCCTACGATTTAAGCTGTAGTGTTTTTTTTTTTCCCATCGTGAAAGGCTGTTATGAATGGTTTCTGGGTGGTTCTCGAGGACATAGACAAAGCTCCATCAGATGTTCCCCTGGTCTTGTCACAGTTGCTGGGAGGCGCCTGCTCATTCGTGACCAGTCAGGGAGAGGTAACCACTCTCTTTTTGCTGCTCTATTACTTATCTTGTATGGAAAATTATTGTAGGGAACGCACCTTTTAAATAAATCTGTTTAGGTATTTGTGTTTTTCCTCAAGAGAGTTATTCAGGTTTCAGAGCTTCTTAACTTTTAATCTTCTTGCAGGAGATACGGATAGCGGAGAGTTTCCAACTGTTTTCAACTATATCTACACCCGAATGCAGTGTGTCACACATCAGGGAAGGTATGTCTTGTGGACACTAATTGGTTTGACAGCTTAGCTGTTGCATTTCGTTGGTCTGATTCTGCACTGGGTGATATTGCCACAGTTAATGTGATCTGTGGGTGATGATTGCAATTTAGGTCGAAGGGTATTTTAGTTTGATAAGCTCGAAACCTGCAAATTTACATTGGAGTTTATTGCTTGAGCCAAATGTCAATGGGATTAGAGGCTCAACAAACGGCTGTTGTAATGAATATTCATGCTAGCCATTGTTCCCATTTAAAAAAAGCTTATTCAGTGATTGATTTACATGGCCTTTTTGAAAATAACTAACCTAGCTAGATTAAATATACAATTTTATTGATGTTTGCAATACGCTTTTACAAGGTCTTGTAGCTATCTTTATTATTACATGGCATTAAATCGGGGGAAAACCCATACTTTTCTTGCTGCAAATAAGATTCAGTTCAAGAAACCTTATTAATTTTTTGTCTGATTTTCTTGGATGTAGCTGGAAATTCGTTAAGTCCTCTTTGGAGGAGAATTGTTGTTTATCCACCAGATCCTGAAAGCTTGCAAAATATCCTGGGTGCTCGGTATCAAAACCTGGGACCTGTTGCAGAGAAACTTATTGGTAGGTTCCTCCTGAACATAAGCCCATCTACATGGAATCTGTACTAAAATTGAAACTATTTCATCTTATCAGAAACATTTGAAACCGTCAACTCTGCTCTTCGTCCCCAATTTTCTGGTTCAAAAACTGAAAGCTCAGCTACTTACAGTTCTCCAAGTAGATTTTCACTGAGGTGAGCATATATATCTATAACTGAGTTTTCTTGATATTAATGGTTTGGTCATTCTATTCTTTTTGAATGGTCATCATTTCCAGAGACCTGCTCAAGTGGTGTGAACGAGTTCATGGTCTGTCCTCATACGATGGCCATGCAATTTATCAGGAGGTCTGTTTCTTTAAAGTTTGCTTATGTTAGTGCTTATTCTAATTTTTATTTGTTTAATTTGGCGTTTTTGTGCTTTTTCCTCAGGCAGCAGATATATTCTTTGCATCTTATATGTCAACTAAAAACCGGGTGACAGTAAGTAATATTGTGGCTAGCATTTGGGATGTCCCTGTTCCAGAATCTCAGCATAAGCCCCTAATTCAGGTACCTTCCTGAAAGTTTTTTTTCGCTGCTTCGAGATTGTTTTCTAATTATTCAATGAACTGCAGGAATTTTCTGGAATTCTAAAAATTGGCAGAGTTTCTCTTCCACTTGGTGAAACTGCGGTTAGTTTATAAGCATCTCCTTCTTTCTGACACAAATATTCATCTGTTAAAGCCTCTTATTGATCTGCTTTTTTTTTTTCAGTCACATGACCGTTCAAAGTTTGTTGAAACATGCACATCTACACGGTTACTTGAGAAAATAGCTCGCTCTGTCGAGTACAATGAGCCAGTTCTCTTAGTAGGAGAAACAGGGACAGGGAAAACAACACTAGTTCAAAATCTTGCACACTGGATCGGACAGAAACTCACTGTTTTGGTGTGTTTTGATGTACTCCTTCTAGTAACATGTTTATCGTAGTGGTTTTATATAATTTATAATTTTCTTTTCTGCAGAATTTGAGCCAGCAAAGTGATATAGTTGATCTGTTGGGAGGTTTTAAGCCTATTGATGCAAAGCTTATGTGCACAAAGCTATACAATGAATTCAATGAATTGGCAAGAGATTTGAAGATGAAGGTACTTTGCATTTAAGAATTAGTTGCTCGTAGATTTCCTCTTGCAGTCATTTCTAACCAGATATGTTTTGGAATTAATTTAGCATTTTGCTTGAGTTATGAGTCTTTTTCACTTTTGGTATCCAGGATGATTCAACAATTATGAAATGGCTGCAAAAATACTATAGAGCCAAGAAGTGGGATACATTTTTGGGTGGGTTAAAGGAAACTATTGACAGGATTGAAGGCAAAATTTTGGAAGGAAAGTCTAGATCTGGTAGGAAGAGGAAGAAACCCGAAGATATTCAAAACTGGACGTCTCTGTCCAAAAAAGTGGAGAAGATTCATCAACAGATTCTTTCAGGTGGAATGGTTTTTACCTTTGTTGAAGGTGCGTTTGTGACTGCCCTTAGGGAGGGGCATTGGGTTTTACTAGATGAAGTGAACTTAGCCCCACCAGAGATATTGGGCAGGCTAATTGGTGTTCTTGAAGGAGTGAAGGGATCACTTTGTTTAGCTGAGAGAGGGGATGTAATCGGCATTCCCAGACATTTGAATTTCCGTTTGTTTGCCTGTATGAATCCAGCCACGGATGCTGGTAAGCGAGACTTGCCGTTCTCCTTCCGAAGCAGATTTACAGAGTATGCTGTGGATGATGACTTGTCTGATGATGACCTGGAGATATTCGTGAGGCGATTTTTAGGTGGACGTGAATCTGACAGTAAGTTAGTGGGCAACATTGTTTGCTTTTACAAAGAAGCTAAAAGGTTATCTGAAGAAAGCTTGCAGGATGGTGCTAATCAGAAGCCACAGTATAGCTTAAGGTCTCTTTACCGTGCGCTAGAGTATGCAATAAAAGCTGAAGGTATTGGCGGATTTCAGAAAGCATTATACGATGGATTTTCCATGTTTTTCCTCTCCTTATTGGATGCTTCCAGTGCTAAGATCATGGAACCGTTATTAAAACATATCTCAAGGGAAAATAGCGGAGGTCAACCACTTCAAAGGTATTTGGGAGAATTAAAAGGCAGTTCTGATGAATTTGTGAACAACTACGTTAAGACGAAGAGTGTAACTGTACACCTTAATCATTTGGCGCATGCCATTTTTATTAAAAGATATCCTGTTCTCTTACAAGGACCAACATCCAGTGGAAAAACAAGCCTCGTCAAATATCTTGCAGCAATAAGTGGAAACAAATTTGTTCGAATTAATAATCATGAGCAGACTGATATCCAAGAATATTTAGGTTCCTATATGACTGATTCTTCAGGGAAGCTTGTATTTCACGAAGGAGCATTGGTGAAGGCTGTCAGGGGTGGGCATTGGATTGTCTTAGATGAACTAAATTTGGCTCCATCTGATGTGTTAGAGGCATTAAACAGACTGCTTGATGACAATAGGGAGCTTTTTGTGCCTGAGCTCTGTGAAACAATCTCAGCGCATCCTAATTTTATGCTCTTTGCTACACAGAATCCTCCTACTTCATATGGCGGACGCAAAATACTGTCTCGAGCTTTTCGCAACCGCTTTGTGGAGATTCATGTTGATGAAATTCCAGAAGATGAACTGACTGAAATTCTTACTAAGAAGTGTAGTATTGCAAACAGTCGTGCTTCAAAATTGGTTGAAGTGATGAAAGACCTGCAACGCAATAGACAGAGTAGCAAAGCTTTTGCTGGAAAACATGGATATATAACTCCAAGAGATTTATTCCGCTGGGCAGATCGTTTTAGGACTTTTGAGGGTACATCTAATGAAGAGCTAGCCAGAGAAGGATATTACGTCCTTGCAGAAAGGCTGCGTGATGACACTGAGAAGATAGTTGTTCAAGAGGTGCTGGAGAGACATTTCCGGGTTAGCCTTGCAAAAAATGATTTGTACAAAATGGTAAGTTTTGTTATCTTAGTTTGAAACTCTTATTAAAAAACATTTTCAGATAATTGATGTAACAGCATGTCATGCATCTAAGCTAAGTTGTCTTTTCTTCTTGGAACTAGTTCAATTTAGTTTTCCTGAAGTTAGTTTATATTGTAGGTCTTTTAACTTTATATATCCATTGGATGGAGCTGCGTCATACACTGAGCTGCCTGTTTCATTTAAATTGCTTGTTCTTGTGTTGCTTTGCACTTACCTTCATTCTGATAGATTATTTTTCAAGGAAGCTGTTGGTCTTACTGTATTATTATTAAGTTTTACTATTACTAAGTTTTTGCTATTCTTATGTTATTCTGATATAAATAATGGGTTTCTGTTCTTTTTTGCTTTTGATTTTTTCACCCCAGGAGTTTCCAACGTTGGATTCCACGTAATGCCTTTTCCCTCCTAATTCTTCTATTATTTAATCATTTTCTTCGAGCTTGTTTGTTTTACCTTTGACACAGTCTGGGCTGAATTTTGTGGTGCTATTATTTTCACTTTTTATATAGGCAAAACAGAACAATCACCTGGACTCAAAGTATGCGGAGACTATATTTTCTCATCAGCCGTTGTTATGAACTGCGTGAGCCTGTTCTTCTCGTTGGTGACACTGGAGGAGGCAAAACAACAATCTGCCAAATACTAAGCAATGTTCTGGATAGAAGATTGCACATCCTTAACTGTCATCAATACACAGAAACATCTGATTTCCTTGGTGTAGGCTTATCTTTTTCCATCTTACATTTTCCAGACTCCAATGCTACACTGTTACTTCTTTCATTTACAATTTCTAATGTCAGCCTCTTTCTTAGGGGTTCTTTCCTGTGAGAGACAGATCAAAATTAGTCACAGAATACGAGAATGAAGTCAAGCAGTTGGAGCTGTCTCAGGCATTGGCACCTTTTGGCCAAGATATTGTTAGTATTCCAATACCCACCATTGATGTTTGTATTTCAACCGTCTTTCTGTCAACGTTGATGCTATATTTTCCTGAACATTTCATGTACAGGATATTTCTGCAAATATTAGTAAAGCTGAATTGTTGATCAAACCAATAGAGGCAGTTCTAAAGAAGTACAAAAATAATTCAGTATTTGGAGCAGCCGTCTCACCGCAGGATGTTGTCGTTCTTGAGAAGATATGGGACAACATAGTGATGCTGTATAAAAATTGGCGTTCAATTTTTGTGTGGCAAGATGGGCCTCTTGTAGAAGCTATGAGAGCTGGAAATATTGTTCTTGTGGATGAAATATCTTTGGCTGATGACAGTGTATTAGAGAGACTGAATAGTGTGTTGGAGCCAGATAGGAAATTGGTGAGTATTTTTGTGTGAGAGTTCCATTCCTTATCATTTTCATCGTTTCTTCATGCTGGTTTTCGTTTTCTTTGTAGAGTTTCTATATCTGTCCACTCATATGTCATTGTATTCACTTTATCTTTGCAGTCGTTAGCTGAAAAAGGTGGTCCTGTCTTGGAGGAAGTTGTAGCTCATAAAGATTTTTTTGTTCTTGCCACCATGAACCCGGGTGGTGATTATGGAAAGAAGGAATTGTCACCTGCGCTTCGTAACCGTTTTACTGAGATATGGGTCCCCCCTATCACAGATACTGAGGAGCTCAGAAGTATTGCTTTTTCTGGGTATGTGGTCTCCCTGAAATGCTCAAAAGGATACTTGTCAATAGATATCTTGTTGCTAATTCCTGATATTATTGTTTTGTAGCCTTTCCAAATCAAAGGAGTCTAATATCATAGATCCCATCGTCAACTTCTGGGAGGTAGTTCCCTTTCCTATTTCTCGTAATCTAATTTCCTACTCAAATTCTGTAATCCTGAAAGTAATACGTGCTTTAAGGTTCATAGTATAAAAGCGTGAATGGCTTAGTATTTTACAGTTTCTCCAGACTGTTGTTTACCAACATGACCATTGTTTGTCAACATGAACATGACCACACATCTCAAGGTTTTGTGATGTTTAAAAACAATTTGATTGCAATATCATTAGTTTTAGTTTCTTAAATTAATATTTCGTACTAGGGATTCATAATTTGTGTGGCATCATTGAGCACCTGCTGCACTTCTTGGTCTGTCTTTTTTCTTTAATCTTGTCTCCATACCATCTTTTTCTTTCCCATGCTCCCTTATCAGGCACACAATGTTCTGAGCTTTATAATTATAACTATAATTAAAATAATGCCAATGATGTATGTTACTTCATAATTATACTGTATTATACGTTTTGTACATCAATAGATTCAAGGTAATATTCTTTGCTGCAGTGGTTTAACAAGTTGCAGACTGGGAGAACACTTACTGTCAGAGATCTCCTCTCTTGGGTTGCGTTTGTCAATGTGATAAATGAGAGTTTAGGACCAGCATATACTATTCTTCATGGAGCCTTTCTCGTGTTACTTGATGGTCTAAGTCTTGGTAGGTCTTTCCCATATTCTAATCTAAATTTTTTGTATTGTTTTGAATTTTGATTGCTGTATTCAGTTATTCATCTTTTATTCTTCCCTTTTGTAACCAAGTTTTATCTGCACTGGGGAGCTTTCTGTTTATTTGATTGCATGCTTTTATGAACAATCTGGCTTTTGAGCTTGTCAATGTCCACAAACATCTTAAGTAAGACATCTATGTCTGGGTGTTTAACCATAGCTTGGGTTTTGGTGAATCTCTCACATTCCTATGAAAAGATGCTCTTTGACTGGTTTTCCATTAAAATATATAATTTAGGTTTTCTGCTCTGCTTCTTAGATCGATTGCTCTGTTAAATGTCTTTGTCATCTACAGTTACACATTTTGTAGACAGGTTTATCTTTGATGTAATGATACTTCATTGGATTATGTAAAACATCTAAAAGATTGAATAGGCCTACCTTGATCGTTTGTGATATAAACTCATGCAAATAATAACACTTATATCTACAACTTGTACTTGTTTCTGTCGTGGAATTTGTTGAGTTTGGTACTCGATTATAATGGTATTCTATTTTCATTAGCGGAATATACAACTTGTATTATTACTGAATCTGGGTATTTGACTTTTATTGGTCTTTCATCGTCAACATTTTTTATGTTTTGTAAGGAACTGGTTTCTCTGGGAGAGATGGTAAAGATCTGAGAGAAAAATGCTTCTCTTTCCTATTACAACAACTTCAGGTAACTTGAATCTTGATATTACAATGTTTCTCCTTTTTTTTTTGGCATCTCAAATTTGCCAAGTTTCTGTACTGGGCTGTTTTTGTTTTCGGTTTTGTTATTCTAGGATTAAACATTTCTTGCCATGTGTTTAAAGTAATACCCTTTTAAATTAAACTCTCAGAGGTTTTAATATCTAACATGTCTCCCATTTCTTTTTGAAATGTTGGGAGCTAGGAATTCCCTTTTTCTTTACTTCAGGGTACAAAAATAAGTATCCAGTTAAGCAGTTCGGTTTTGCTATAGAACAAGAACATCTCTAAATTCTTGATATTTGTGTTTAGTCCTACAACTCATAGTGATGCTTGTTGTTCCACTACGAATGTATCATCATGTCTGCGCCCATCTGAATATCTGACTTTTCTGGTTCAGCTTTTCGCTAGCGATACACTCCCTTTGGAACTTTCACGAATGGAGCTATATGGCTGGGGGGATACCAAAGCAATTTGTGAAGAAAGTAAGAATGTTCTACGTAAGGACATGTTTGGCATCAATCCTTTTTACATAAGTAAAGGTAGCTCACTGTTTTTTCTCACCAAAAAATATGTTTATATTGTCAAAGTGTAGCAACCATGATTATAGAAATTTCATGATATTTGTTTGGAACGTACAACTTGGCTAATCAGGTGATGAAAATCCGGAGATTGGTGGATTCGAGTTCTTAGCACCAACAACCCGAAGGAATGTCTTGAGACTATTGCGTGCAATGCAGCTTTCAAAACCAAGTATGTCTCATTAATTTTGGTTTTCTTGGTAGTTATTGAAGATTGATGTTTGGTTTTAATATTGGATTATTTTACCGTTTCAGTTTTATTAGAAGGTAGCCCTGGTGTTGGAAAAACAAGTCTGATAATGGCGTTGGGAAAATATTCTGGCCACAAGGTTGTGCGCATAAATCTCTCAGAGCAGGTTCGTTTTCTTCACCAGGCATCAATACTGTGTGTGCTACTTCGTCTTTTGTGTAATATAACTTTGGTTCTTTTGATGCAGACTGACATGATGGATTTGCTGGGATCAGATTTACCTGTTGAAAGTGATGAGGATATGAAGTTTGCGTGGTCTGATGGAATTCTCTTGCAGGTTAAAGAATGTCTAATGTTAAAGTATGTATCAATTCAAAAGTTGCAGACCCTCAATTATGTTATTTCTTCAGGCTCTAAAAGAAGGCTCCTGGGTTTTGTTGGATGAACTGAACCTTGCCCCACAATCTGTTCTAGAGGTGAGACAACAAGCCACTAGTTTCATTTCAGTAAAACTTTTCTTGCACTAGAATATGTTTAATTCTGTTACCTTTCCACATATTATTCTAGTGAAGGATATTAAAAATATATATCTTTCCAGGGTTTGAATGCCATTTTGGATCATCGTGCTCAAGTCTTCATCCCAGAACTGGGCTGTACCTTTGAATGCCCCCCGACATTTAGGGTTTTTGCATGTCAGAATCCTTCTTCCCAAGGTGGTGGCAGGAAGGGTCTTCCCAAGTCTTTCCTTAACCGATTCACGAAAGTATGTTCCACTATTCATTTTGGATGCTCATGACATGTCTATTGATGCCAAATTTTTGTTATAATTGAAATGATAATATTCAACTGCTCCGTCTCAAATATTATCAGGTTTATGTGGACGAGTTAGTGGAAGACGATTACTTCTTCATCTGTAGCTCGCTTTACCCATCTATTCCCAGTCCATTGCTTTCAAAGCTTATTGCTCTAAATAGACAGTTACATGATGGTACTATGTTATCTCGAAAGTTCGGTCACGATGGCTCACCATGGGAATTCAATCTACGTGATGTGATCAGATCATGCCAGTTTATGCAAGGTAGTAGCTAGAGTCAGCTAAACTTTTCATATTATCATTTTTTCCAGGTAACAGTAATTGCTTGGACTAATTTGAGTTCTTGTGTTGTTTCAGAGGCAATACATGACTTAGAAGTTGAAAGCTTTCTCAATGTTCTGTATGTTCAAAGAATGCGTACCGTAACTGACCGCAAAGAAGTTCTGAGTATCTATAAGGCTATTTTTGATAAAAACCCAACTATAAATCCGTATCCTCGGGTTCAGCTAAATCCTGGGTACTTAGTCGTGGGAACTGCTGCTATCAAACGAAATTTGACTCAGTCTAATATTTCCGGTGAGCAATTGAAGATTTTGCCGGAAATCCGTCAAAATCTGGAGGCTGTTGCACATTGTGTGCAGAAGAAATGGCTGTGCATTCTAGTTGGACCATCTTCATCTGGAAAGACTTCGGTGATCAGAATATTAGCTCATTTAACAGGATTTCCTCTTAATGAATTAAATCTTTCTTCTGCGACTGACAGCTCTGATCTACTTGGATGCTTTGAGCAGTACAATGCCTTCCGTAATTTCAGATTGGTGGTCACTCGAGTTGAGCATCTTGTTGATGAGTATAATAGTCTGTTATCACAGTCCTCCCAGGAGGCCCTTTTGAGCAATAGGAGTGGCTTAGTTTCCAGTTGGCTTTCCTATTTATATAAGATCGATTCCTCTCTCTTGGAGAACCCTTCATCCTTCTTGAATGACACTGACACACTCTCTAAATTAACTGAGATGGTAGAATATCTGAAACAGGTCTTGGAAAAAGGTGCTTTGCCCGTTAGTTGGTCAAAAGAGTATCTAGACCAAATCACGAAGTCAATATTGAAGCTGCAAACTCATGAGAAAAAGCAGTCTACGAAATTTGAATGGGTGACTGGAATGCTGATAAAGGCAATAGAAAAGGGAGAGTGGGTTGTTCTTGAAAATGCTAATCTCTGTAATCCCACGGTAATATAATCTCCCTTTTTAACATACTGTTATGATTTCATTCCTTTTGCTTTTGCATGGGTTTGCATGCAAATTTTGTTACCAGTTAGAAACAACTCTGATAATCTTCCTTGCAGCTAATTGCCATCATTAACTTAATTTTCAGGTACTTGATAGAATCAACTCTTTGGTGGAACCGTGTGGAACAATCACTATAAATGAATGTGGGATTATTAATGGCGAACCTGTCACTGTTGTTCCACACCCAAACTTTCGTTTGTTCCTGTCTGTAAATCCAAAATTTGGGGAGGTATCAAGAGCAATGAGGAATAGAGGTGTTGAGGTATTTATGATGGGACCACATTGGCAGCTCAATGAGGAAGGCTCTAACTGTGAAGAGCTTGTGCTGAGAGGCGTTGAAAGGTTTCTTACTCTGTCAGGTATTCCAGGCTATAAGCTGGTTACTTCCATGGCCAAAGCACATGTTCATGCATGGCTAAATGGTCAAAGCTTTGGTGTACGGATTACTTATCTTGAGCTTGAACAGTGGGTTCACCTTTTCCAACTGCTGGTCATGAATGGTAATCAACTTCTGTGGAGCTTACAGCTAAGTTGGGAGCACATCTATCTCTCTTCCCTTGGGGTAACAGATGGAAAAGAAGTTGTTGATTATGTGTGTGATACATATTTGTCAGATATTGAGCTTTCTGAGCTCGATTCATTTATGGGTGGGGGTCTGTGCCTACCTGGAGGATGGCCAAAGCCTTTCAACTTGAGAGATTTGACATGGTATTCAAGAGAGACAACTGTCAGACAGAATTGCATGTATCTGGAGTTCTTAGGAGCTCAGTATGCATCACATCAGTCTAATACAACCTACAATGTCAAACTGAGAGATAGGGAGTTGGCTGCTGGGGAACCGATTATAATTTATACGATGGATTCTTGGACGTTAAAAAAAATCTTGTTTCCTAAAGCCTTAATTGGGTCAACTTGTGCACCCAATGCAGCAAAATTTGAAAAGGATTTGGCTTCTAAAATGCTATTGTTTGCTGCCAACTGGACAATGGAACAGGCAACCGAAGAGGATATTCAACTCTATCTTGTGTGGTTTAGCTGGTTTGGTTCTAGGCTGCAACAATACTGTCCGGCTTTGCTGTGTTTTCTCAATATGTTGAAGGATGAGTTGGAGCATCCTATCTGGAATCATATATCGAGATGTCGGAAAAATCTGAAATCCCTCTGCAAATTGGATCCAGATGCTGTTCCGATTCCCTTGTTGTCATCCAAATTGATTGATGTAGCAGCATCAAATGACCAGACAAAACCTTACAGTAAACCCCTCTTTGAGTCTCTCAACTCTATCGGTGTTCTTCGGCTATCCCATCAGCAGTGGCTTGCAGAGAGTAACTACAACCACACCGATATATCCTCTTTTATTCGCTTTTTGGATTCGCTTCGCGCATTGGAGAAGAAAATTCTTCGCGAAATTGTTGGATCTCCATCTTTCAGCGTGTTGATTCAGTTGTACACTGAAGTTATTGAAAAACATTCATTCTTGTGGTCTGGTTTAGTCTCTTCTTCAGATGAGTATTTATTGTTTTCCTTTTGGTCACTGATAAAAGCTATCAAAAAGTTGCACAATTCTTTTCCTGAAGAGGTTCAGGTGGTTCTGGTAAGCCTACCTTTCAGTTATACCATTTTCTTTTTCTCAATTTATCATACTGGCTGCTCAATAATAACATTGTCTTTCTTCTGTAGGAGGAAAGCAAAAATATTAACAATATAGTTTTGCATGGTCACCCAGAAAAGTCTTTGCTATGGGCTTATGGGGGCCATCCTTCCTTGCCGGTATCTGCAGAATTGTTCCATAAGCAGCAGGAATTATTACAACTATGCAGCACAGTTTGGCCATTGAAAACAGAATCAGATGAACAAGGTTTGATACTACACCTTTGATTGTTTTGTTAGAGAAACTAAACTCTCTTCTGATAGTTGTTGGGTGTTGGCAGGAAATAATCATCTTACCAAAGCCATTGCATTTTCTGGCCCTGGATTATGTTTGCTTGCCTTGGAAGGTAACCCTCCTAATGAATAGTTGCTCGTTTTTGTTTCTTTTTGCCTATCTTCTCTAATACAAGTAGACTGTAATGTTCTGAACATTATCTGTATTCTTGTCTTCAACCAAGACATTGTTGTGGTTTAACGTAGAAGTATATGAAACTGAATCATAGTGATTGTGATGCGATTCACATTGTTGTATTTCTCTTTTTTTTCTTTCCAAATTATGCAGGTCTTTGCATTTCATCATACATTGCTGACGAAGACAACGTAGATTATGTAGCTCCTGTTCAGCTGGATGAGATCAACAAGGTTTGTTTTCTTTTTTCTGCTGGTTGTAATGAGATGTCTTGATTTGCTACTCACAATTAACCA
Organism: Barbarea vulgaris; assembly: GCA_963667165.1. Taxonomy (NCBI): domain Eukaryota; kingdom Viridiplantae; phylum Streptophyta; class Magnoliopsida; order Brassicales; family Brassicaceae; genus Barbarea; species Barbarea vulgaris. The sequence goes on from OY763887.1 coordinate 6,942,826, forward strand.
TCGTCACCAGACGTTTTTGGAGAGGCTGAAACTAGATAAGAGGAGACTGGAGAAGAGAATGGGCTTCAGTGAGAATGATAAATATGAAAACAAATCTGCTGCCTGCTGTGCTTTCTGCCCAGAGATTTTGGCTACAGGGTCTGGCTTTAGCAGTTGGATGAAGATATGTTTTATTGCTAGCAGTGAAAGTTGTTCTTTAGATGTAGAGTTACTTGCTACACTTCAGGACCTCTTAGTGGCTCGACCTACTGAACATCAGGTTAGTGGATAGTTGGAATTTTTTTTTCATTTTTTTTTTTTGGAGTTTTTGTTTTAGTTTATTTGATGCATAAGATGTGCATGTGATAACTAATCTTTGTAAAGCCCTGGTTAAAGTCATTTTCCTGTTTACTTCTCTAAGACTTGCTTTTTTTGAGTTGCAGGATCTGGTGGACATTCGAAAACTGCTTAAACCGGCTCTAGAATTTTCTTTATCCTCAACAAGACCTCCACAGACTCTTGTAGCTCATCAAAAATTCCTGTGGGCAATTGATGCACGTGCCTCTGAACTAAGCGGTAAACAAAGTTGGATATTCATTTATTTTTCTGTGTGTTAGGTGAACTGGCTGATTAACTTTGGCTGTGTTGCAGTGGACACCAAAATTGCTGGTTTTGTTCTCGAGATGTGGTACTGGTGGCACTCTCTTTTGTGGAAAAATAGTCAAGTTGGTCTCATGGTATTAAATACTAAACTAAGTGACTTTTGTTCACATGTTGCTTAGTTTGCGCATTATGTGACATCTTTCTTTCATCTTGTGTTCACAGAATATCTCAGACACTGGAAACTGTCCAATTTTGTCACCTTCTATGCTGATTCAGCCTGTGAAAACAGCTACCGTTGCTCAGATTCTGTAAGAGATGCCCTTCTATTATAACGTTTGAGATCTTTTTTTTATTTATTTTGCATCTCTTTCTCTGAACAACTATGAGCATGTTAAACGTTCCTTGCAGTTTGATATATCTAACATTTATATGCCACACTGATACATTGTACCTTGACTGCGATGCTTACCCTCCAGGATAATGCACTTTTAATTTTTGATTGATGGAAAACTATGGTTCCATTAACCATACAGTAAACAATAAAGCTCTTTTTTATTATTTTTTTATGCAGGGAAAATGTATTTTCGGTTAAGGATTATCCTATTCAATCAATGAAGCTTCTTTTGGCTTCACGACATCTATGGAAAAGCTCACAACCCTATCAAGAGATGCCTGGTTCTCTGATGTTGATAGCACGTTCCCTTTTCCAACAGGTACTGCAATCATGATAAATTTGAATAGTTGATTTTGTTTCTTTGCCTATGCAAATTGTTAATCTGGATTTCAACCTCTGTAGATGATATATACGCACCAAAAGTCATTTGAGCCAGAAAAGTTTGTGGCAATTAAGTCTGCGTTTCTTGAAATTGAGAAGAAGCAGAACAAGGTATGAGTCTAAAAAGTTATATTTTCCATTCTTCCTTTCCTCTATCATGTAAAATATATTGGAATCTTCCTAAGTGTAGGTTCTTTGTGAAACATAGCTACATCTTGAAATTACGCTTCTCTTTTCCTTTATGCAGATGGATGGCATACAGTTTCTTGTCTCACTTATTGGCTCATCAAGCCATCAGAAATTGAAATCCATTACTCACTCATTTGTCGGACCATTAGCTAAACATCTTTATTCTGAGTGCTCATCAAATGGTAGGTTATATAGCTTATCTATAAGCTGTAATAGTCTGAGTCTTGGCAAGGTAAAACTTGCTCTCGACGATTGTAAATATTTTTTACAGATTTTGGCCTATTTTTTGTAGAATTCTATTCCAATCTTGGCTTGGCATGGCTTTATCTTGGAGGACTACGCTTCCATCTTTTGAATAGTTTAGATGTTATAGATCCAGCCATGAAGATCACTTGCAAGCTGTTAGAACTAGAAGAAAAAATTTCATCGCTTGAGCTAAACATCAAGGTGGTTGCTCTTTAACATTCTGTAGGTTCACAATAGCAGATGCGTATTTTCTGTGTTTGTTTTATTGATTGACCTTATATCATTGTATTACCAGGTCCGGGGAGAATGTGAGTATCTGTCTGGGGTGCTTTACTCTGGAGACAGTGACGAAAGAAATGAACATACATTATATAAGCTTAAAACTGAGCAGAAGAAATTGCGAAGAAAGGTATGTAGCAGCTACGTGGCTTTTTCCCTCTTGGCTGTATGATTATTACCTGACCTATCCCATTTCTACATGCTCAATTTGTTTCTTTTGTTTTTCTTCTGAAACAGGTTATTTTTCGCTCTGATCCTAAAAAGTACCAGGATTTAAGAAGAGCGCTGGATGAGTTTGCTGGATTTCTCACACGTCCCATAAGTCTGATCAACGACATTAAAGTGCTTGATTGGAATCAGGTTGTTGAGCAGGTTTTCAACTGGCAGGTATGTTTCTCTAATGCCTTGTCATTTGTATTCTTTTTGCTTTAGCCATCAAGCTTTATTTTGAAATCATAAATGCTTGGATTCTGCAGGAAACAGCAACATCTTTTATCGATCGGCTGTCCAATGACTATTCTGAATATGTTGATATAACTCAGCCAATTCAAGTTTCAGTATACGAGATGAAGTTGGGTTTGTCACTCTTTGTATCTGGTTCTCTCTTGGGAAAAATTCTCAACAAATTTGACATAGACATGGTTGACTCTGTCATGGTAAGTAACCTATTATTTTTCAGAAATGTTTGAACATGTCATTTCGTTTAGTCAAACTTAGTAACTTCATTCGCAGGAAACAATTTATGCCTTGATGAGATTTCCAAGGGGTTCCTCCTTAGCTTCAACCACCTACATCGAATGCTTGCCACCTCTGTACCTTTCTCATGGTGCAGATTCTCGGGCTAAGTCCTTGGGTTTGGACGTTGGCGTGCTGCACAAACTTGTCTCTGTTTCAAGTGCAGAAGATTCGAGAAAAGTAATGTTTTATATGGTTTTCTGAATTTCCAGCTTCTAGAGTTATCATTTCGTTCACATAAAAAGATTGTCGAATTTTAAAAATTATGCAAGTATTCATTATGTTCTGCTTGATTATTGTAGGCCTCCGAGTTGCAACTCAAAATTGCTCTATATAAAAATCTGCATTCTCGTGTTTTGCATTTTGTTGCTAATACTAGGCTAATGGATGAAGCTTCTTTTGAGGTAAATTGTTTTCTTAGTTGTATGTATTTGAATATGTTAATATGTTCTCTAATGTTGGAAGAGTTCCATCTGCAGTTATTGGATAAAATATATTTTGAACTGGCAAGAATTTGGATGGAGATGAAGTTTCAAGCAAAAATAAAGGCGGACAATCTTCCCGGGCTGTACAAATTTCGATCCCGGGACTTCAAAATTGAGAGTGTGATGGAAGTAGATATATCTGCCCTTGGCAAGTATTTCCCAAATGATAGTTTCTCAGAGTGGCAAGAGTATCTGGCTGATGATGATATGAAGGATATGAAGGATATGGTAAACCCTTCATTCTTATGGTCCACAGGAACTTGTAAATTCTCTTGTTTATCACTTATGAATTTTGTTTGCTCTCCACAGACACAAATTGACCAGGATGAGGAAAATTTGGAGGATGACTGGGACTTGCTACAGGAGCAGCTGGATAATATATATAGCACACATAATGAGTTATTTGGTTTCTGTGACCTCTCTGAAAAGGTATTGGAAACAACCACTTCTATATTCAAATCTGCAATTGTTTCATCAGGCCCAGTCGTAATTCTCTTTCATCTAACAAGACAATATATTCTATTCAGTCTGGAAGATTCTGTAGTACTGACAGTAGAAGGATGGATTCATTCTCTGATACCTATGAACTTGGAGTCAACATGATCAAAGGTGACCATCAGACACTATTTCTCTCTATTGTTTAACGTCCTTAAATTCATTTTATTAAATCCATTATGGATTATTTCTTGATTCCAGGGCTAAGGGGTTTGTTTACATCGAGCTTAGATGCAAAACTTGTTCCAGAACACCTGCTTCGTATTTGCTTGGAAAACAAAAAAAACTTCACTTCAAACTATCAGTCTGCCAGTAAATATAACTTTTACAAGGTTTGCAGAGCTTTTACTTCCTGAAGAAGTCATCTATTCTTGGTTTTATTTCCGCCTTTGTTCTGACTGCGTCTTTTATAGGACTTCGATGGTCCTGAGCTGGAGAAAATGGTCAAGCTTCTCACTGCACTTCAACGTAGAATTAATTCTCTATTGCAAGAACGGGAGGACCATCCTGGTCTTCAGAAACTTTCTGATATACTTCGGATGCTCTTGAATATTCCTTCAAGTACTCCTCTTGCAAAGGTATTTATATAGTCAAATCGGTTATAAAAGATACTGTATCAGTCAGTAAGAAAGCAACTGTGTGGTAACAAATTTATGGAAAGTACTCATTTCCATAAATCGGTTATGTAATGGTAGCTAATACCTACGTAATAAACTTCGATGCATTGCCATCACTATTTTTTTTTTTTTTTGACAGCTCATCATCCGCATTAATAAGCTAAACCATTACTTCTTGTTTGCCATTGTTTGTGAAGGCTCTGTCAGGATTGCAATTTCTGCTCTGCAAGGTTTACAAGTTACAGGAAGAGGGATGTAAATTACCCATTTCTGGTATGGGATTTAATCTTCTTACTCTGGGTTGATTATGGACTCTCTAAATTAGTCATATCATTTGTTCCTTCCATCACTTATTTTATTTTCATGTGGTACATTGTACTTTTTTGTTGTCGTATAGATCTTGTGGAGCCAATTGTTTCCCTCTCAAGCTCTTGGCAGAAGGTGGAGTTTGAGCGCTGGCCTACATTACTTGATGAGGTTCAGGATCAGTATGAACTAAACGCTAGGAAGGTTGGTATAGTTTTAAAAAAAATTTAGTTATGAACAAAAATACTGTTGAGAGTAACACTTATTTTTTCGTTGCAGTTGTGGCTTCCTTTGTTTTCAGTTCTGTTTCAGAAGGATAGTGTTGAAATTTCAGAACATGAAAACGAGTCCATTTCACAAAGGTGTGCACCAGACGAATACCGTGGTGCTTACATGTGTATTCTTGCAAGTATTTGGTTATCTAATAGATAATTTTGTTGCAGTTTGGTGGAATTCATTGAAACGTCAAATGTTGGTGAATTTAGGAGACGTCTTCAGCTTCTCTTTTGCTTCCTTCTTCAATTAAGTATGGGTTGTTCGTTGGGGATATATTCAAGGTTAGCTCCGTATGAACTATCACCTGATTTTGGTTTCAGCATTATTTCCTTCACTTCTCATATTTGGTTGCTCAACCACGTTTTATAGTTGACTTCTAACTTGACTGTCTTTTCTGGACTATCATTTGCCTTAACTCGTGCTTTAGTGATTCACACAAGAGGAAGGTGGAAATTTGCTACAATATTTTTGGATTCTATATTCAGTTCCTACCTGTGTAAGCTCCTTTCCAGTTCTGTCTTGAGTTTATCAGTTCAAGGTTGTTTCGCGAGGGTAGTGTTCTCAATTCAAATTTCTTTTACCAGTGTAATGGAGCAGTTAGATTCAAATAGAAAAAATGTTGAAGCTGAGTTAAAGGAGGTTCTAAAACTTTGTCGATGGGAGAGGCGGGATAATCATTTGTCCATTGAGACCGCTAAAAGAACGAGGCAGAAGGTCAAGAAGCTGATACAGAAGTTTACGGTAAGTAATGGGTGACTCTTCTTTTTTTCATTTTCTGGGAGTTAGTATAAACACACGACACTCAATTATATATGTTGCCTTAGAAAAGTTGAAATAACAGAACCTTATTAAAGAGTTTTCTAAATGCCATCTTTTTTCTTGAGCAGGACATGATGCGGCTCCCTGTAATGCTTGGTAGGCCTGATCTAGCGAAGGAACGAGTTCAAATTCTTCCATTACTAGGTCCAGATCTTATGAATGGAGCATCCGACATAAAAATCGAGGTTCTAGTTAGTGCTTTAGATGCAGAACAATTGAATGACAGGTATAAATTTGCATCGTGTATGCGTTGTTAGAAGTTTATGGAAGCTGAAGCCTCCGTCATTTATGCTTTAAACTTTTCTTGGTAGGTTTTCCTGGTACGCTGTGTGGTTGAATAAATTGAAGGAATTGGTAGGAAGCTTCGATCAAGAAATGCACTTTAAAACATTGCTGATGGATGAAGGTTCGTTTGTACACTAGTTCCATTCAATCTTTGTTCTATCAGTCCGGTTTCATTTGTTTTTTGGGGAGTCTGCATATTCTTAAGCTTACATATTATTTTTGCAGAGCATAAACTAAAGGGTGAATGGAAAAATTTGTGGAGTACAGTTGCTAGTATTGGTGATAACATAGCTGGCTGTTCAAATCTATGGAGAAACAGTGACAGAGATGTTGCTAAGAAGAGGGCCCTCTCTAGACTTCTCAAGTTATTAGAAGAGAGTGGTTTGCAGAAACACAAGTTTGAAGATGTAGAGGTAAGATACTATTGCTTGTCGATTTCTGTTTAAGTTTCTAGTCATGCTTTATTTATTGGTCAACTATATTCTCTGATGATCTTGTTTTACAGATGTCAAATCACTTTAAAGGGTTGCTTTATCAGCCTGCATATGATCCGAAGCATCTGTTATTGCCACCATATACCAAAAGTAGCATGCATCCTTCCAGGGTTGAGGAAGACCAAGATAAGGAAAATTCACTGGTTGACTGGAAATCTGCGAATGAGTTTTACTTTAAGAGCGTGGCTTCAGTGCAACTCATGTTAAATATTGACCGAAAACACTCAGATGTTACATCTGAGCAGGTAAATTATATCTGGGCTTCGCTGAGTCTCATGTTAATTAGTTGTTTAAAACTTGTGGTGTCCTCGCACTAAATTTCTTGTGAACAGGTTAAGCGGTCAATCTCATTTCTCAACCATCTTGTGGAAATTCAACGGCAGCAAAGAAGATCTGCGTATTGCTTTGCTGAACTTCTAAACCGCTTTCGCCAATGTGTTTTAACGGTAGCAAAATTACTGGGGGGTTCAACTGGTGTGGATAGAAAGGACAATTCTGAGTTCAGTTTTCCCCAAAATCAACATGCTATCTTCAACTGCTTGTTGCTACAGAAGGTATTTAGCTTTCTAACTTGAATCAAGGAACCTCTGTTGCAACAACACTAGATTAAGCTGTTACTTTTTTGTGATATGGCAGCAAATCTTTGATAACATTACTGCAATGTTTCTTGAGGAGTCGGCGTTATTGAGAACAGTTGGAAGTACACACTTAGACTCCTGTGAAGCTGTGAATACCTCATCACGGAGTTTACTCAGCTTTATAGAAAAGCTAATTCCCATTGCTCAAAATTCTAAGGTGCAGAATCCTTGGGCTTCTTTTTAATATTTCGGGTCTGTTTTTTCTTGCAATGAATCTGAATATGTCTTTATCATCAGGCTTCACTGGATAAGCTTCTACTTGATTGCAATGGTTTTATCATCACACCAAGTAATCAGTTTGTCACACAAGATATGGTTCAGCTGCTACGCCAGAACTTTGATCAACTTACAGACCTTGAGAATCAAATTTCGACTTTCTGTGAAGACAATGAGAAAAGCTATGCTAGAGACGTTCTTCTCAGTCATTTTTCCCCCATGTTTAAAGAGGTATCCCTGTCTTTATTCAACCTTATTGGATTCTGTTGACCTTTTTCTAGATGCTTGCGTAGCAAGTAGCTTGTGTTTAGGGTCCTTAGAGTCAGATTTAAGAAATTTTATAATGCAGGGGAAATTGCTGGCTGAAAATCTGGACTGTTTGCTTAACGTGGAGAACCAATCAACTGAAATGAAGGCCGAGGAACAATTTATTCTTGAAGAAAATCTTGCAAGTATATTTGCAAAGGTTAAAGATGTGATTGGAAAGCTTTGCTCTTATAAAGACGGAGGTGTTTCTCAAGAAGAAGAAAGGAATATTACTACGTGGGATAGTCTGTTTAAGAAGTCAGAAAATGACCTGAACCTTGATAACCTATGTAAACTGCTGTCAGAAACATTTGGTTCCATCGTAAGTTGGATTGTCTTTTGAATCTTCTTCTGCTATTTTCCTTTTATTTTCAAGCTTGAATTGAAATGACGCTGTTATCTTCACAGGAACAACTGTTGAACTCATCAGGCGTCCTTTCAGCTTGTGTTGGGGACCAGCTGAAGCAACTTCAAGCATTTTTAGATCTTTTATTGAGCTTTGGCGATTGTTACCTCAAAGAGTTTTTGGCGATAAGTAAAACGGTATGTTTTTAGCTTATCCTGTTGATTGAATAAATATTCCTTCAACTGCCACTTAAGTGTGAAGCATGTTAGTTAGTGTGAAGAGATCTCAGCTTTTACTCATCTTCTCTGCTACGTTATTCCAGTTTGACACTATCCTGACTTTGTTTACTGTATATATTACAATTATTTGGCCTGTAGGTGTCATTGATAACCCATGTCCTTGCAAGTGTTCTTGCCGATCTATTTACAAAAGGATTTGGCATCTCCAAAAACGATGACGATGATGGCTCTATGGCTGAAAAACCCGAATCTGCAGAAGGTACTGGTATGGGAGATGGTGTGGGAGCAAAAGATGTAAGTGACCAAATAGAAGATGAAGATCAACTGCATGGCACAGATAAGAAGGTATGTCATCTCTTCCTCATTGCCATTCATTTGTGAATTTTGCATGGAATTTCACCAATTAAGATTTTCTTCCGTTGTCTTTGCAGGAAGAGGAAGAGAAAGAGCAAGAGACTCCCGATGATGTGCTTGGGAAAAACAAAGGCATTGAGATGAGTGACGAATTTGATGGCAAAGAATACAGCGTTAGTGAGGATTCGGAAGAAGAAAAGGAAGACGAGGGAAGTGAGGATGAGCAATTGGATTCTGCAATAGGAGATGCGGGATCTGATGCTGAAAAAGCTGATGAAAAGCCATGGAACAAGGATGAAGAGGATGAGGAAGAAAATGTGAATGAGAAGAATGAATCTGGACCATCTTTAGTCGACAAGGACACAAGATCGAGGGAGCTAAGAGCAAAGGATGATGGTGTTGACCCTTCCAATGAGCCGGAGGAGTCCAATACTTCTGACAAACCGGAAGAAGGAAATGATGAGAATGTAGATCAGGATAATTTTGGTGATACAGAGAATTTAGAAGATAAAATCCAGACCAAGGAAGAAGCACTTGCAGATCCACCTGAAGTAACTCCTGATGTGGGCAATGAACAGATTGATGATGACATGGAGATTGATCAAAAAGAGGAGGTCGAAAAGGAAGATGCAGATCAGCAGGAAGAACCAGAAGATCAAAATCATCCTGAAGAAGGTAAAAATGATCAAGAAACTCAAGAGCCTGCGGAGGAAAAAATGGAGACTGGGGAGGAGGATATGTGTGACTCACCCCAAAAAGAAGAACCTGGAAATGATCTTGAACCAGAACCAGAAACGGAACCAATAGAAGGAAAAGAAGTTATGTCAGAAGACATGAAACCAAGCCACTGTAATGATAATATATCTGGCGTGGAGTCTGGTTCACAAAATCCACATGGATCTAATGTGTTGGGGGCAGGAAGTTCAGCACCACAAGAAGATTTGTCTGCTTCTAATGTTACAAATGAACTCACGGATTCAATGGATCTGCCTTCGGGTAGTAACACTGAGATGAACCTCATGATGACTAGCTTGGCCAGTGGTGAGACATTGACGGACAACGTACCAAAGATGGAATTTCCTCAAAACCAGTCATCTACTGCTCAACAAACCAAGGTGAACCCTTATAGGAACGTTGGTGATGCATTGAAGGAGTGGAAAGAAAGAGTTAGAATCTCCTCAGATCTTGGAGAAAAACAGGAGGCTGAAAATGAGATGGAAGACCCTGATGCTGATGAATATGGATATGCTTCTCAGTTTGATGCAGGAACTTCCCAAGCTCTAGGACCTGCGCTGCCTGAGCAAGTGAACACAAATATGAAAGAGGGGGAATCTGAAGAAGAAAAACTCGCAGGTAGTAAGGATGAAGTCTCTCCAATGGATATTGATGACACGAACCCCGAAAACAAACCTGCCGTCCAATCCAAACCGTCGATCAGTGATAGCATCACTGAACAGGTCCAAGAACCCGACACAGACAGGACCCACCAAGAGGGCTCACCTATTCAAAATATTGGTGATGGTAACAGCAGGACGGACTCTATGGTCTCTGTTGACAATACTTTCTCGGAGGAAGATGCATGCAATCTGGACCGGATGCAGGTGACTGATATTGAGCTGGAAAACAATGAGGACAATGAGGAAGATCCAGATGCCAAAAGTAATGCTGTTGTTCTTTGGAGGAGATGTGAGTTGCTTACTGCAAAACCATCTCAGGAGCTGGCTGAGCAACTACGTCTAATCTTAGAACCCACGCTTGCTAGCAAGCTCAGTGGTGACTACAGAACGGGTAAAAGGATCAACATGAAAAAGGTTATTCCATACATAGCAAGTCACTATCGGAAGGATAAAATTTGGCTGAGGAGGACAAAACCAAACAAGCGTGATTACCAAGTTGTTATTGCTGTGGATGATTCGCGTAGCATGTCAGAAAGTGGATGTGGTGATTTTGCAATTAGAGCTTTGGCAACTGTGTGCCGAGCTATGTCACAGCTTGAGATGGGAAGTCTGGCAGTTGCAAGTTTCGGTAAGCAAGGAATTATAAAGATGTTACATGATTTTGGTCAGTCTTTCACCACAGAATCCGGCATTAAGGTTAGTGCCCTCAAATCTTTCATTCCCGTGTGTTATCACTGTGATTTGTCTTGTCTTCTAATTGCTTACAAAACATCTTTTGTTTTCTCTCGTTTGTGATGCAGATGATCTCAGGATTAACATTTAAACAAGAAAATCTCATTCAAGATGAACCAGTCGTCAATCTACTGAGAAACATGAATGAAATGCTTGAAAATTTGGCTAACACAAGACGACAGTCTTACGGGAGCAACCCGCTTCAACAACTTGTACTAATCATAGGCGATGGAAAGTTCCACGAGCGAGAGAAATTGAAACGATCTGTCAGAAGCTTTCTCCAGAAGAAACGTATGGTTGTATATATACTTCTCGATGACACAGAGCAATCCGTTCTTGATTTAACGGTATGTCCATGTCCATTTCCTATTTCTTTCCCATGTATATAGAAATTAGTAATTGTCATGATGTTAACTTGTTTTTTTCTTTTGTATTCTCTAATCAGGAGATGGTATGTGAAGGTAAAACGGCTTTTAAGAGATTGAATTACATGGATTCATTTCCCTTCCCATACTACATTGTGCTGAGAGACATCGAAGCCTTACCTAGAACACTTGGTGATGTTTTGAGACAGGTAAACATTTTTGTGTTTTTTTGTGAGGGAAAGAAGAAAACATTGTCAAACACTTGAAATGTGACAAACTTTGGTTTTTGCAGTGGTTTGAGATGATGCAAAGTTCACGGGACTGAAGACTTGTTTGGAAGAGAAAAGGGTCGAGGAGCTATAAAACTTAACTTAGCTTAGCTTGTATGCATTATATGTAAAGACATTAGTTTGTATTCACATAAGACCATAAATTTTGTTATTGCTACAATGTCTTTTATATATATATATGAAAAGACCCTATTCTCTTCTCTTTCGAATTTTCACTATTGTTATTGCTACTACTCCCGTTCGAAACCTATATTAGATTTTTTTTTTGTTTTATTTTTTTTGTTATCCGGAGAAATCTCATGTCAAAACTTAAGACTAATCTGGTGAAGAAGACCATAGAAATTTGGGTTTTCTTGCCAAAAAAAAAAAAAAAAATGCATTCAGTGAATCCTGTTATCTATTGGTTTTTCTTCTTCACGGTTCTTCACAGTGAATCCTTTCATCTAAGGAATTGGATCGCTGTTCTCGTGTTTCTAAATTTGCTTTGTTTTTAGAGGAGACAACAACAAGTCTTGGTCTAGCTTTGGTCGTGTAGAGAAGACAACACTTGAACAACATTCAAGTGAATTACTTGAGGAGTATAAGTTGTGTGAAACGGGTGAATCTTCTTCATGCAGTTTTTTTTTTATTTGTGGACTGCAAATTCACTGGCCAAAGCTTTGAAGATTTCACCACCGAAGGAGCCTCTAGAAGAGGACGTGAACTTAGCTTAGTTTGTGAATTACACTTTGTATACATTAATATGCAAGAAAGGGACCTTAGTTATATTCACATCAGACAAAAAATGTTGTTATTGCTACAATATCTTTTATATATATGAAAAAAAAAGAAGCAAAAATAAAACCATCTTCTCTTTTTTTCTAATTCGCACAACTGTTATTGCTACTTCTCTTTGTTTTTGTCAACAATCATATATTAATTAAAACGGTTCAAAAAATTTAACCGACGGAACATAGATGAATAATTGTTATTTCTACTTCTCCCATTTGAGACTTGTATTAGAGGTATAATTTGGTTTACTAACGGATTCGAGTCTTTGAATCTTTCACTTTCAAATTCATTAAAATATAATAGTAAATCATTAGACCAATAATATAAGATTTTAACTAATATATATTTATATTAAACCAATAACACTTGATTTTGATAATTATTTTGAAATTGATGATGGATATATTTTTGGGCAATTCTCAAAAATAGCACAAATTATAGTTTTTGTGACATATTTACCACACATTTTCATTTTAGACAAAAATAGCATTTTTATTAAAATATATTTTTAAACTCACATTTTTAAGGTTTAGGGTTAACTCTAAACCCTAAGCCCTAAACCCTAAATCTTATCCTCTACCCCCTAAAAACTATACCCTAAATACTAATATAATCAACCCAAACAAAAAATATTAAATTATGAACTTTATAAAATGATATTTTTGTCCTAAATTAAAATATGTGCTAATTATGGAAAAAAAAACATCATTTAGTGCTATCTGAAGAAATTTCTCTATATCTATATTTTTCACCAAAAAAATAACACGGAATTTTTCTTAGATTTTCAAATGCATTAAAATCCATGAAAACTTTTAAGAACACGTAGTTAATTTTTGGCTGGTTTGTGTTGCTCATGAACTTTTGCTGTCTGGTCCCAAAATAGAGGTCTATATCAATTGGTTACATTTTCTTATGTAGAAGCGTGATGATAAAGTGTCATAACAAACTAACAAAGCACAAAATTAATATAAACGTGGTTCATAAAAATGGTTAAGCATGACATTTTTGACTGACTGTTTTGTTGTTGGCTTATCATCAAATGACAAATACAGTTACTTAACCGGTGATCAATTCTATCGATAAACAATTTTGGCAGATTTTAATACACTGGAATATGGTATCCGGTTTACTATGAGTCTTCCAATTTAAGTATTTAACCTAATTCATCCGTAATGAGAAAACACACAAAGAATCGAATATTTATTTAATTACTTCAGTTTTCCTATATTCTCTTTTTTTTCTTTTCAACAATCTTAGATGGCTGTATTCAATCGGGTATTTGGAGAGATTTGAGTTAAATGGACAAATCTTGTGTTATTGAAACTTGGATTTTTAAAATATCATTTAAAATTATGTGTTATTAGATTAATGATTTTAAAATATATAATCAAATTCACTGTTATTATTCAAAATCTCATTGTTTTAGCTGATATTTCAGAGAATTTAATAACAAAATTCCAAATTCACTAAAATTTAACCAAATCATCTAAAAACTCATTAAAACTTAAATCAAACCAAATATTTAATTCAATACACCCCTCTTAATTTATCTCTCACATATCCATCACTTTCTTTTACTTTTGACCCGAGGAAGCAAATTCTCTAAGAATTAAAATATATAATACTTAGTCACATAAATCATCTTATCTTTTCTTCTTTTTGTCATTGGCCCTTAATCATTAATAGACTACTATTTACGACTCTTCTTATTGCTTTCCGTCAGAGTTTTTCCTGAGTTAAAAGTTGATCTTACTTTAACAATGTTTTTTTCAAAAGATCGCGACCGTTATACATTATCAGTCACAAACCCCTTTTTTGGAGTCAAAAATAACTTTCCGAAAGAATAAAATGAATCAGTAGAGAGGCAATGTAAATTCTGAACCAGGAGTAAAATGTTATCTATAGGCAAACACTTGTCAATTACGGTACAAATTGTTTCACCATTTAAATACAGTTAATATAAATTTGATATTCAATGGATCATGTGATCCATCTCTTTTTTTAGTGAGTATGCTAATATATGTAGTGATTCTTGTTAATGTTGTTGATGAGTCATCTTCAGTTCTTAAATTTGCATACTGCATGTTGTTGACAAAAAAAAATTAATAGAAAAATGATCTTCAAGATTATAACAAGGAAAATTAAGTATCAAATTATCAATATAGTAAAAAGAAGTTATAAATTCTTTAGTCTCTTGGCTCGGACAATATCTAAGGACAGTTAAAAAGTTAAATCTCTGTTTGAGAGAAGATTAGTCTATGAAAATAGTCGGCAAATTATGTAGTTGGAAGCACTAACTGGTTTAATTAGTTTTAAAATTTTTATTGATTACTGTATAGTTGTTGGTAATTTTGGGGTCATAAAGTACTTACCGACTAATTTTAATCATGGCAAAGAAAATATAATGATCATGTGTTCACCAAACAAAATGGTAGTAGCAAAAGAAAATTATGAGGTATCTTTTGAATTTTAATAATAAATATGGGATTAATTGTTGTACAAGTTTCCACTTTTTAATTGGCATGGGAAGAGACTGTGTTGCACGTTGTGGAAAAGGAATGTTCAGTCTCACTTTGAAATTTGAAATAAGGTTTCGTGATCATCTTTGTTGATTCTGCAATCTTTGACTAAATAATACTAATTATATATTAATTAAATTCTGATTTTTTTTTTATAATGGAATCTCGATGTATCTAATCCAACGATATCTATTTGGATCTCACTATGAGAATGATCCGCTAGATTCTTTATTAGATATGTTCATTTGATAAATTATGAGACATATTGGTTTACTCTAGTGACACATATATATCTTTTTATTTTCTTTTGATAATGTATATATAGTAGTATCTTCTTGAAATATCTTTTAGTTGTATATAGAAGTGTCCAGATAGCATTTTTATTTTTTACACACTAACTTGTTCTCATGATGAACTATTTAATTAGCATGTCACTAAAATGAGAGCAAAGAAAAAGACGTTTGTGTTTATAGAATTATAGGTTATGATCGACAATATTATAGAATAGCGTTGAGAATTTTAAGAAAATTATGCAGTCCATTATACTTCATAAATTTTCTTTAAAAAATTATTTTGAATTCTCGAAATATCAAATCTTAATTTTTCAAATTATATTGGGTGATTTTCTGATTGATAATATATTAATTTTAAGGGAACCCGGTTTTATATGAAGAACTATATTAGCCTTCAAATTGGTTTGTTTTCATCAGAAGTTGCAATAGTTTAATTGAAAGATATAAGAAAAAAAATTGTCTCTATAAATAATTTTAACAAAAAATAACTGATTTACGGTTTTTAGTATATAGCATAAAATAAAGCATGAATGTTCGGGTATCCAGACACAATCAGATCAAAAATTTTGGGTTTTCGGGTTTTCGAATTTAAGACTAGAGTTACTATTTGGGTATTCCTATTTTTGGATCGGATTCCGTTAAGATAATGTCGAATTTGGGTTCATGTTGGCTTTTTTTAAGATAACCAAAATTATCCGAATACTCATTGGTTATAGTACGTATCAAGTACACTTTACCTGAAATAATCAAAAATATCCGAAGTAACCAAAAAACATATCCAAAGTAACTAAAAATATCCGAAGTAACCTAAAAATACTCGGAGTAAACTAAAAAAGTACTCAAAGTAACATTAAAAATATTCGAAATTACTTAAAATGTACTCGAAATAATCTAAAAATTACATGAAGTAACTTAAAAACAATCCAAAGTAACATAAACAGATGTCTTATACATAATATTTGGTTATTTTAGATACCCTTTGGGTATTGGATATTATCTGAACTCGAAACGAACCCAAATAATTTAGAATTTACTCATTTAGTCTAATTCGAGTATTCTTAAAGTATGGATTGAATCCGATGAAAATAATTTTTAGTTGGTTTGGATCGCATCTACGGATCGGTTACTTTTGCCCAGACCTAGCATAAATTAAGCTCAACATTTCATATTTAAAGTGTAGGAGACATCCCTAACTCAAGGACACTGATTAGTATATAACACAAATTAAGCTCAATCTGTATGTTCAAAGTAAAGGAGACATCCCTGACTCAAGGGTTATTTCATTCTTTCATTTATTTCTAATATGTCTAATAAATTCCTTCATATAACCGGATGTTACGGAATGACTTTGTCACCAAACATGTTTTTTCAAAGATGAAAGTGACGATAAAAGTAAATAAAACAGTGAAGATAACATATTGAAAAGAATATTCAGATATGTTTATCTTCTCTCTTTTTTTCTTTTTTTTTTGTAGATTGGAGAAATCTGGCATTAGTTTTCTCGAGATTATTATGATGTATAGAAGAGTTCACTTTGCTTTCCATATTCATTTCCCAAGATACGCAATCTTTACCCATCACTCCTTTTGCTTTTCTAATTGACGGCAAATCTTCTTTCTAATCATAAAAGTATATAAATCGACATATATACCTATAACAACAGCAAATTCTTTATATCCAAATTAATATATTTAAAACTGCAGATTATATTATAATTAATTAAGGATCCGCATATATACGGATTTATAGGAAATATTTTCTAATTCGTAAAATAAAAATTAATAGTAAAAAATGGGAAAAGATTCTTCTCTATAAAATATAAAATAAAGTTGGTATTCAATAATTATATTCAATAATTATTCCATTCGCATAAGTGATTTCCAAATTTTTTGAGAAGAGAATGATGAATTAAATAGTAGTTAAACATATAATAAGATAAATATTAATTGTAATACAGTTTTAAAAGAATGATATATATAAAAAAAAAAGTCTAACATTTTCATCAAATAATAATAAATTTATTCCTATGAACTCATTATATTTTTGAAGTTTCTGAATTCTGACTTTCGAAAAAGACGCACCATAGCATGAATATGATGATAAGAATGTTTACGATCTAAGTGATCCAACGTCAAATAACGTTTGTGTTAGCCATCATAAATCAATGGAAATATTTTATTAGATAAACTTTGTCTGATTGATTTTTGTTCTTATTGGTTAAAGTTGTCATTAAAGAAAAGGAGGGATGGTGAAGTTTATTTTATAGTGAAAATTAACTGTATATTAAACTTCTTTTTCCTAATAGTAAAAGGTATTTTGCCTAATTATTTTATTAAATTATGTTAATAAAAGAGAAAAAAATATTTATCTTTATATCTTATAGTTAGGAAAAAGTTAATTATAAAACAAATGTATATAAGATTTCTTTTTGCTAATAGTAAAAGGTATTTAACTTTTTTTTAATTTAATTTTGTTATTATATTAACTATTTCTTTTTTTATATGCATTATAATATCAATATTACATTACCAATTACTGAATTAGAAAATATTTATGGGAGGATTACTAAAATGACCTATATTTGAAGGAAAATGACTAAAATGACTCATATTTTTTTTAATTATTAGAATAATTTACATGTATTTTTTGGGGTTTTAATAACATATGTACCCCTTAGAAGCTGTGTAAGAAAAAAAAATAGTTTTCAAAAATGCCATTAATGAATTAAGTCGAGCGTGTCAATTATTTACAAAAATGCCATTGCGTCTTTGTTATCGCACACTTATTTTTTGGAGAGTTATTTTTTCCTTTACCGCACAGTTATTGAACTAACTTAGTTACCGCACAGTTATTTAATGTCATGGCACACTTATTTCAATATGCACATTTATTTCTCTTTACCTCACAGTTATTGGATTAGCTTAATTACCGCACATTTGTTTCAAGTCATGACACATTTATTTTAATATGCACATTTATTTTCTTTTATTGCACAGTTATTGGACTAGCTTGGTTACCGCACAGTTGTTTCAAGTCATGGCACACTTATTTCAATATGCACATTTATTTTCTTTTACCGCACAGTTATTGGACTAGCTTGGTTACCGCACAGTTGTTTCAATGGCACACTTATTTCCATTTGTACAGTTATTTTTCTTTACCGCACAGTTATTAAACTAGTTTAGTTACCGCACAGATGTTAAAGTCATGGCACACTTATTTCCATTTTGCACATTTATTTTCCTTTACCGCACAGTTATTAGACTAGCTTGGTTACCGCACACTTGTTAAAGTCATGACACACTTATTTCTATTTTGCACAGTTATTTACTCTTACTGCAGACCTATTGGACTACCTTAGTTTAAGCACAGTTACTGCACATTTATTTACATTACTGCACAGTTATTTCCATTACTGGAGAGTTATTGGAATATATTCGTTACCGCACAGTTATTACCTTTACTGCACACTTATTTCTATTTGCAGAGCTATTGGACAAACTTAGTTACCGCACAGTTGTTTTACGTTATGGCACACTTATTTCTATTTGGACAGTTATTCTCTTTTACCGTTCAGTTATCGGATTATCTTAGTTATCTCACAGTTATTGCTTATTTTGGTGGCACACTTATTGTACTCTATTGTGGCAGACTTATTGTTAACGTTGTCGCACATTTAATCTAAATCTAAGATCGTTAAATCTGAGTCATACGATTTTATATCTTCTTTTTTTTCATTTTAAGTTTTTTTTAATATGTTATATTGTATACTCATATATTTTTTTAATTTTTTTTTAAATATTTTTTTGACTTTTTTTAAAAAAATTTCTTTTTTAGTTATTTTATTTGTTTATTTATTTTAATATTTATTCATCTTTTTTTCGTTTATTTATTTATTTATTTTTTTATTTTTTTATTTTTTTTATTTTTTTTAGAAAAAATAAATTACAATGGCATTTTCGTTATTTTGTTAAAAAAACTAGATTGAGATGTCTTTTACTCATATTTCTACTCCCTCCTTCCAATAAAAGATCATTCTAATTATTTCAATAAAAATATGGGTCTCAAATTTTTCAAAATAATATGATGGTTGTGGTGCCATTCATGGGTGACACGACAATGGCCCTGAAGTAGGGAAATTTGAAAACAAAAAAAAAACATATTTACCACATTTCTAAAACTTTGATCACCAATCAAAAAATACTTTCTTTGCTTTTTTTTGTTAAATAAAATATTTTCTTTGTTACACCTTAAATATAGACTAGCTAATACTATGTGAGTTTTCACAAAATAAAAGTGAAATAAATTGTAAAGGGAATGGAGCAGTTTAATGCACTCAAACACAACCATACATGACACAACTATACAAGTGCACTCTTGATTTCAATCAACCAAGTGGATAAGCACGTAAACACATGAATCTAGTTATTGCCAATATGGAAAGAAAAAAAAATTGGATCTGACTAAGATACATATTTCCAGAATAAGAATATACAGTTTTTAAAAACAAAATTAAAACCCATTTGCTGTGATCAAATGCTCTAACCAAAAAAAATAACTAGTATGGAATAAACGCTCAACAATTTTCCATAGACCAAATATATCATACCCTAAATGTTGAACCAATCTTATTTTCTTGAAAGTATATATATTTTTGATGCTTGGGTAAATTTAGATAGCTAGATATAAAATAATGAACCACAAATTTTGTCCCTAACATTTTAGTGGATAAATATTGTTTGTGGTGCAATTGATTTTTTTTTTATATATGTTATTTTAAGTTATAGTCTTAATATCATAAATCTACCACTTGCTTTAACTATACTCTCTTTATATTAAAAATATAATATTAAATAAATTTGATATTAAATTTTCACAGTTCTCTAGATGGCAACTAACTTTCAACAATCATACTTAAAAAAAAAAAATCTACAAACAAACAAAATTTTAAGTTTAAAAAAAAAATAAAGGCTTATATTGTTGTGTAAACAAATTACAAAATTTATAATATTGAGTTCAGGTTCCATTTATGAAGTAGCGAAAGACGAATTTTCTTTTTCGTACGTGTGTCTCTATAATAAAAAGCCCCTAATGAAAACGAAATCGAGAGAAAATTAAGCAAATCTTTTTAAAAAGTAAAACACATTTTTTGAAAAAAAAAAGTAAATGATTTAAATTATAAAATCAAGAATAAGATATTATTATCATTTTCACTCCACTAAGGCGCTGGTTCTGCAGCACTATAAATACATGCTTTGGTACTCACCAATGTTGTTCCGTATCTGATCTAACCAAACCATCTCTTTCCCTCTTTCTCAAAATCTTGTTATCTTTTAAAATAAAAGAAAAAAAAAAAAAAACAAATGATGATGGTTATTACATTAGTAAAGTCTCTCCTCGTGATAGTCATGACCTTGATATTAAGAGTCCTATACGACTCCATTTGTTGCTACTTCCTCACACCAAGACGCATCAAGAAGCTTATGGAACGTCAAGGCATCACCGGCCCTAATCCTCGCCTCCTCACCGGAAACATCATTGACATCTCCAAAATGCTCTCTCACTCTGTCTCCGATGATTGCTCCTCCATCCACCACAACATCGTCCCTCGCCTTCTTCCTCACTACGTCGCTTGGTCTAAACAATATGGTACGTACACTTAGGACCGGTCCAACGTTTTCATATATCTCTAATAAGATTAAAAGTTATGTCCCTTTATAGTAAAATAAAACTTCCTTCAATTCGTCTATATGCTCTCAACCGGACATGCGCACAACGCATTTTTCATTGGACTACACATTTAGGCTATATTGTGAATGACTGAAATGCCCTTTTACAGGGAAGAGATTTATAGTGTGGAACGGGACGGAGCCTAGGCTATGCCTAACGGAAACGGAGATGATTAAAGAATTGCTGACGAAGCACAATCCGGTCACCGGAAAGTCATGGCTACAACAGCAAGGGACTAAAGGGTTTATAGGGCGTGGGCTCCTCATGGCCAACGGCGAGGCTTGGCACCACCAACGCCACATGGCAGCTCCGGCGTTTACACGTGATAGGCTCAAAGGATACGCGAAGCATATGGTGGAGTGCACGAAGATGATGGCGGAGAGGTTGAGAAAAGAGGGTGAGAAAGAAGTGGAGATTGGAGAGGAGATACGGCGGCTTACGGCGGATATAATATCGAGGACGGAGTTTGGAAGTAGCTGCGATAAAGGAAAAGAGCTTTTTAATCTTCTCACTGTTCTTCAATGTCTTTGTGCTCAGGCCACTCGCCACCTCTGTTTTCCCGGCAGCCGGTGAGTTTCATTTTTCATAAACCTTTTTTTTTTACTCTTAGGTTTGATTGATAATCAGCATAGCATTATTGTAAATCATTCTAGTATTTTTTTTTTTTTTTTTACATTCATTCTAGTATTATTGTAAATCATTCTAGTATTTTACAAATTATACTGACTAAAAATCAAAGAAATTTTGTCATTTCGCGGTTTTTTTTTACACTAAAACTTATCTAGAATAATACTACTAAATTAATTATTAGATTAATATTCTGAAACAAAAATATTATATAGTATTTTCTGTCAGTAATACTACCTTTTTTTATCAGTAATATTATTATATATTATATTATTTTTGGGTCAAATGATGTTATTAAATTATTACTTTTGGTTGTCATGATTCTATAAGGTTGGTTACATTTTTTAAATAGTATTAATAATATCCACTAAGATTTTTTTATGGCATCACTAGCTAAGAGATTAAATTTTGAGAAGAACGTTACGTGATGAGATCTTTTTTCCTTTTTAAAATAAACAATGGTTTACATGAATGACGAGTTTACAAGGTCACTATTTCATCATTCACTTGCGCCAACGTTAAAAACGTTGCATGCATCAAATTGAGACTCTTTTTTTTTTCCGTGATAAAACCTTAACTAATCTTTGTGTCTTAAAGGTTTCTTCCGAGCAAATACAATAGAGAAATAAAGTCTCTGAAAACGGAAGTGGAACGTCTTTTGATGGAGATTATAGAGAGCCGAAGAGATAGTGTAGAGATCGGTCGGAGTAGCTCTTATGGGGACGACCTCTTAGGGCTTCTCTTGAACCAAATGGATCGTAACAAGAGCAACCTTAATGTTCAGATGATAATGGATGAGTGCAAGACTTTCTTCTTCACTGGCCATGATACAACCTCTCTTCTCCTGACGTGGACCCTTATGCTCCTTGCTCATAATCCCACGTGGCAGGACAAGGTTCGAGATGAGGTCCGGAATGTTTGTGGCCAAGACGGTGTCCCTTCCGTTGAACAGCTCTCCAGTCTTACCTCAGTACGTTCTTCTCACTCACACTATTACCTTTCTTTGTTTTTTAAAAAATTGAACAATGGTTTAATTACTAAATTCGGAAATTTAAATGCCAACAAAAAAAAACAAAAAACAAAAAAAAAAAAAGTCACTAAGCGCTCGGAGTCATGGCCAAATAAATAATTTTTAAAAAAATCTAAGTATCCTATTAATCAGTCTATGAGACCGATTAATATATCTATAAATTTTTTTGAGAAATGCTAAGAATGGAAAAATATATTGAGAATATATACATACATATATATATATATATATATTAATTGATTCAATATTA
Organism: Barbarea vulgaris; assembly: GCA_963667165.1. Lineage (NCBI taxonomy): Eukaryota > Viridiplantae > Streptophyta > Magnoliopsida > Brassicales > Brassicaceae > Barbarea > Barbarea vulgaris. Next base: position 6,965,512 of record OY763887.1, read on the forward strand.
CAAAAAAAAAATTTGATTAATCTTTGTTTGATTGGTTAGATAAAACAAAAATTTAGTGTTTTGTAAATAAGTAATTGACAATACAAAAAAGACAATTAAAACACAAATTAAAAAAAACAAAAATTTAGTGTTTTGTAAATAAAACTAGTAGCTTTTTTAAAAAAAAAACTTCTCCTTTCCACATTATTCCCCATTATTTTATATCCGTGTTTGTCTAATCGGTTAGGTAATTAATTCGTGATTTATGTAAAGAAGGTGATCTAATTGACAAAAATAAAATAAAATAAACTTGTAAATTTGAAATGCATACGAAAAGAGAAAGCTTGTTCGTGTTTCACGTTTTTCATTAAAATTAATAAAAAGGTAACTTCTAAAAGTAAATAATAAGTGCTATTAGAAGATGTAAAAAAAATTATAACACTTTATTTCCAAAAAAAAAACGTTTGAAGCACATGTGTAAATGTCTATGCGTTGCTATTTTTTTGGACATCCATATCATTTATTTTCTTGAAAATGTTTTTGCTTGTAACCCCATTTTATATGGGTGCGGGTGGGGTACTACCTTCATTCAGCACACTACAAGCAATGCCACTAAGTCATAGTGCTTCTTCCGTAACTAAATCTCATTTAGTACATATCTGGTCAACTTTAATATGATATATCTATAAAAATTTATAAACGTTTTTTCCCGTAAACTAATTATCATGTAGTCGAAGTCAAACAACAAATTTCATATATGAAATATAACAAATTTTAGATATTTATTTTTGGTATTTATTAGAATAAGATTAAATTTACATTAGAATTGCTTTAATAATATATATATTAGATTGTATATAGATCGATATAGAGACTCAGAATGAACTGGATTTCCACCTTTAAAATAGAACTAAGGCATATTTTAATGAGTAAATAAAAATATTCCACTTGTTGAAAAGATTAGCCACTACAACATGCTTTGCATAAAATACTAAAAAAAAAAAAAAAAAATCATTCATTAAATGAGTTTGACAGCTTGAAAGACAATTCTTAAAACCAAGTAAAAGATCTTTGAGAAAGAGTCATGATGCACTTTCACAAGATTGCTAGATATGAATCTTAATAGTGTTTTATATAATTAAATATTCAACTAACTTATCTTTCTTTATTATTTTCTTATTTCAACAGTTAAACAAAGTGATAAACGAGTCACTAAGACTTTATCCTCCAGCTACACTTCTACCAAGAATGGCATTTGAAGACATAAAACTTGGCGACTTAATCATCCCTAAAGGTTTATCTATATGGATCCCTGTCCTTGCGATTCAACATAGTAAAGATTTATGGGGTGAAGATGCAAATGAATTCAATCCCGAACGTTTTACGACTAGAGGTTACGCATCTAATCGCCATTTCATGCCTTTTGCGGCTGGTCCTAGGAACTGCATTGGCCAGTCTTTTGCTATGATGGAGGCAAAGATCATATTAGCAATGCTTGTTTCCAAATTCAGTTTTGTGATATCGGAGAATTATAGACATGCTCCTATAGTTGTGCTTACTATAAAACCTAAGTATGGAGTTCAACTAGTTTTGAGGCCACTGGATTAGTGAAAAGGAGACTTATCGAAACTAAGATTCCTGAGAGAGTACTGAGTTTTGAGTTGCATGAGGCATTTGTAATTTTAACGATTTTGAAGTGAGTATAAGGAAGAGTTATATTGTGTTCAATGTAAATTGGCGACAAGTTTTGGAGTTGTATCCGTCGTTCATTATCTATTATCCTTCTCAAATATATATTAAAAAAAAATTGCTTTAAATACAAAATGTCTTAGCTAAAATATTTGGATATGTAGTAATAATGAACAACATGATTCATCCTTTCTCCGTCACTCTGAAAGCAGACGACACTCGGGCCTCATGACACGATCGTTCTTCTCTCGCTATGACCCCATTAAAATTCTCTTTTATTAGTCTTTTAGATATGTTGATTTCAATGTCTTTCCACTCGATTTGTAATACAGAATTAATTCGTTAATGTAGTTGTAGTAGTATGGAATAAGTAGTATTCGGTGCTAAAAGGTTTTCATTTTTGAAGATTTAGAATGATCACAGATTTAGTAAATAATGTTTTTGTTGGATTTCCTTTTTAAATATAGGATGAAAAAAAAAAAACATAAACTTAACATTGTTCAGGAGATTAATGCTATCGGGAACATATATTGATAGATGAGAAAGTCTCCAAACCAGTGGAAACTAGTTTAAGATTACAAACCGAGATTAAGATTACAAACCGAGTTCCACTAGTTTAAGATTACAAACCGAGATCGAGATTCGATATTAAATATTATTATTTACGTTATCATAATTTATGAGACAGTTTTTTTTTTTTTATGTGTGACAGTTTTATATATATATATATATATAAATAGTTACACTTATGCTAATTAATTTAGGAAATTTGGATAGTTATAGGATTATATGTGCCGGTTTGCAATCCAAATGTATTATATATATACAAAGTTAAAGTTCAAAAATTATCTTGTAACTTTATTTTTATAAGAGTCAAACAACAACTAGATTTAAATCCGCGGTATACCGCAGATCAATTGTTTTAATAAAAACTTATAATTTTTTTGTTTATTTATTACTTATAAACGGAAAAATTCTATAAAAAACCTTTAAATATCACACATCGTGGGTCAATTTTTTTTAAACAAAAATTTGTAGTTTTTTTGTTTATTTATTATTTATAAACGAAAAAAATCCCATAAAATTTTTTTAAAGTAGCACAAACTTCTACATTAAACCTTCAAGATATTACACTTCCACTTTAAACCTCCAAATTGAAACTTTTTCCAGTTTAGTTTTTCAAAGTGGTGTTTTGTTTCGCACTAATATTTTCGATCCCGGAAAAGTTAACTCTGCTAACAGAGAAATTAACACCAACAATCTAAAAAACGAAACGAAACGCCACTTTGAAAGTTTAAATTGGAAAAAGTTTTACTTTGACGGTCTAAAGTAGAAGTGTAATATATTGAAGGTTTAATGTAGAAATGTGTGCCACTTTGGAGATTTTTTTATAAATTTTCCGTTTATAAAATATAAATATTGACCCGTAAATACGGATATTAACTTTTTTTTTTGTATACGTGTATATCCCATTCAAAAAATAAAATAAAAATATAAAAATATTTATTAACAGTAAATAAACAAAAAAATGTAACCTAAAATTATACGGAAAAAATATAAATTTTTAAACCATTATACACATGATGTTCACTCTTCCAACCTATATAATAGTTGAATCTAAAATTTGGATTAGACATACATTTAATACAGAAAATATACAATTGTATTGTTATTTAAAAAAAAATCAGAGACAACCAAAAGAGAATGCTTGAGTTGTGCGATTGTCTTTTAACTGGAGCACTACACTTCTCTAGAGTCAGACCCACGACATCCAATTATTTTATTTCAATGTAGTTTTATTTTCAGTTGTATCAATACATAATGAAATTTTTTTAAAAAAAAAATAATAGAAATTTGCTAGTGCTTTGTATATTATATATATATATATATATAATTTTATTAATACCACTTTTCATGAGCACATTGTTATAACTACGACTTTCATTTGGTCAAAACTACCACTATTAAAAAAACAATTATACTTTTTATATCATTTAACCTAAGAACAAATTATCATTTCAATTGTTCAAATAGCCAAAATGATGGAATACGTTTTTTTGCGGAAAATTTATAGATTTGTTTTTCGTGGAAAAATACGGATTTGCAGTTTGTTAATAAAATTACGAAATCAATTTTTTCATCATGTTTGGAACATAAACCCGTCATATCTCGTATCCATCCGAAACTTTTCGTCATGTAACCGATCCCTTTTATATAATATGAATTTGAACTATTGCTCAAAAATTTTAGTCAATGTGGGATGTTTAAATTATTTGAACCAAAGAACCTAATTATACCGAGAATTTTTTAAAATAATTTTTTAAAAATTAAGTTTTCTGCTTATTCGTATTTGAAATCATTTTTATCTTTATATTATATGACTCTGAACCATTACCCGAAATTTTTTGTCAATGTGGTACGTTGAACTTTCTTCTTTTTTGATTGAGTAATATATATCCGTTTTCAAAATTTTGAATCATAATATATGCAGGAAAAATATAAAATTTTATTAATTCTATGTATTATATAATAATTTGAAATAATTTGAAAATAAGATCTAACAAAAGTGATAAGAGAATCATAATTTATACTATTAATATTGCCATATTAGATAAGAGAATAAATGATGAATAGGAAAAAGAAAAATGTGTAAAGGTATGTTTGGATACAAAGATATAATTATTTATTTTTAGATTAACTTGAATAGTGTTTGGAAGCACCCCTAAGATTGAGTTTTTTTAATAGTTTAGTAGATTTTTTAAAAACATTTTTTGTGTGTTTTAATCTCATCAGTTTATAGTCTAGTTTGTTTATTTAAAATAAAGTGGTCCAAACAGGTATATTAACGGTATTACAATGACATTCGATTTAAAATTAACCAATAACAATATTCATTGAGGTTTCAAACAGAACCTCTTAAAAAAAGTCTCTTTTACCAAATTAGTCACGCGTCTCATTAAAAAATAATATGCATATATATATATATATATATATATATAGTGTAACACGATCAAAGTGGATTTGGACTCTTATTTAAGAAAGGAACTAGTAATTTAAACCGAACTCCAAACTAACAGCGAAATGAAAATCAAACTCAACTTCAAAATAAACAACGGAAATAAAAAATAAAAACTCAAAACGAGGTGGAAATGGACTCATCAAAACAACACTTAACCATAGAACTAGTTTTAAGAAAACCATATACCAAAATTAATTATTTTAACCCGATGTCCAATAGAAAACCACATTGCAATTTAGGATCCGTGCTCATAGAAAAGATAGTGAAAGTGGGTTGACTTGTTTAAAGACAATTTTCCTCCATGATCATCTCTTTAGACAAATGTTATTTATATAAATACTTTATTTTTGTCGACAGACTTATATATATTTATTTAGGGAGTAATTTGCTAGACTTATAGCCTCTTTTTGTAATTTTAGTTCACTCAGATAACGCACAATTTTGTTTTTAATATATAAACTTTTCACTTTTTCACAGAGATATACATGAATTTATAGAAGCTTTGTCGTTTCTGGAAAAGTTCAACGAATGTTGAAAATTTTCATAGGATATTATTCATCTCGTTTTCGCCTACAGAATTATCAAAAAGCTTTTATTCATCTCGTTTTCGCCTACAGAATTATCATAGGATATTATTGATTGTTTCCTATATATAAAATATTTTCAGTATTCTAAATTTTGTAGCTAATTCTCAAAAAAAAATCACTATTCTGGAAGTATTCATTTAAAAAAAAAAATCAAGTTCTTTATAGAAATATTGTTTACTTTTTTTTTTGTCTTCAATGTGTTTTTGGATACTTTCAATTTTCAACATGTTTTCCATGTAATTTTTTTTCGTTCATTTATTCTTCAGTTGCCATATTTTATTCGTTTTATATCTAACCTTAAATCACGACATTTTAATTCTAATCTCAACATTTTGAATCTAAAAAATAAAATTTAGACATTAAACATAAAATTTCAAATCAAAATTGGTGATGCTGCATCGGTGGTGGCGGAGAAATTAAACTAGCGAGTTATCAAAAAGATATAAGGATTTGGAGAGTATACTCGCTAAAATCTTGTTCATTGAAAAAAAAATATATAAAAAAATATATTTGTTACAGAAAATCAAATGATCATCTCTTAAACGAAAAGAGGTTATTCACCCAAATCATATATATGAAAAGATAATAGCTCTTTCCAGTTTTGTGACAAGTTAGCAACAGAAAGACTGTCATATGTTTTTGATAAACTAATAACTATAACTAATTATGGATTTGATCTTTTCATATATTTTTTTGCAGTTTACATTTTTGTTGTCATAGTTAGTTTCATTGGAATTTTTCTAATGCTTAAGATGTATGATCTCTAAATATCGGTTCTTATAAGACATTAATATGGATTCTCAACTTTTTTTGTGCTCATAATTTCACATGATCATTTTCCTACACTTTTATTGATTTCTGAATCTTATGACATTTATGAATTTTCACAAATTTGAACTTGCAATTCAGTTAATCAAAAAGAAAATCCTTGTATGATCGAGTATCAGTCTAGTTTTTTTTTTTTTTTACTTGGAGATATATATATATATATATATAATTATATAGTAACTGGATTCAATCTAGATAAGCCTTTAAATAATTCTTTAACAAAAGCAAAAACAAAAATAATTAATAAAGAAACATGATATAGAACAAACAACAGCTAGGAATAATAAGTGATGGGGTAAGGAGTTGATATCTTTTAACTTAATTTCTTTTGTTATGGTTTTAGGTCAGCACTTATAATGACTATAAGGTTGATTTTTGCATCTTATCTTCTAATATTTTAAAGCACCATTGTTTCATACGGAGAATAATGACAACTTATTATTCTATAATAATCTATATAAATGTCAACTTGTAATATGTCTGCTACTCATTTATGGAGTTTCTTGTTGATTTTTTCTAAAAACATTAAGTATAGAGTGTAGCCAATTCTTTTCAGTATTTTCACCAACTAAATTGATGAGAATTAATTTAAATATCACCCCAAAAAAAAAAAAAAGTCTAACTTTAGTAATAAGTTAAAGTTTTACCATATATATAAGGAAAATATATTTAAAATGTTTACTATACATCTTAGTAATACGCTACATATAGTTTTTATCTTTGTTATTAATACACTAAAATAATACGTTTAAAACTGAAAGTTTGTTTAAACTTAATTTGAAACGAAAAAATAATTTTAAAATAATATCTAGTTTTAAACAATAAGTATGCTTTTGTGTATCAAAGTATTAAATATGTTTGATAAAGTGGAATCCTCATTGGTCAACCCTTTTAATTAGGGTTCATTGTGGTGGAAAAATAAAGAAGACAACACAATTACTGTCGAAAATTTCTACACGCAGATTACCTCAAAAATGTTCTCTAGGTGTAAGAATTGTGGCCTTTTGTTTTTTCAACATCTTAATCCTTCAGTTAATAAGCAATCACTTCAATAGAAATAGGTCTTTTCTCAATGTGAACTAGTGATTCTTGTTGTCCCAATTGTACAAATGAATCAATTTCGATTGTTACTGACACTCAAGTGTCTCCCAAGATAAGTACAATAATAACACAAGATAAGTACAATAATAACATAAGTGCGACTTTCTAATCTGAAATCGATAGTGTAATCGACTCAACCCTAAATCAGCATTTTCAAAAATATCAAGCTAGATCATGAGTAATTATCAGAAAATGTATTACAAATATGTTGTAATCCGTGATTCGAAAAGACGTTATAAAATCTAAGGTACAAAATTTCTTAGCTACTTAAAAAAAAAGTGTATCTATCGAAATTCCCATAACATCAACCCTACATAATACATATTATATGCGACACTATTTACAGTATAATTGTGGAATTAACCTGCGGTGGAGCTGAGCTGCAATTTGTATGCAATGTACACTTTTTTTTTCTTTTAATTATCATTTTCTACATAGGATAAATGACTAAAATAATACTTTGTAATTGTGTACATGGTTACCTTTTTGGCGCCTGCATATGATACATCCTTTCAATAATGATTAGGCGCAAAATCTTATTTTTTCCGTTTTTTTATTTAATTTCACTGTTTAAAGATAAGATTTTTAATTGAAACGACATACGACAAAAAAAAAAAAAAAAATCGAAACCACGTAACTTAAAGAGTAATTTGGGAAAAAATGGCTCTGACAACAGAAAACGATCTACCTAAATATATTACAATTTAGTTTTTTTTTTTTTTTTTTTTTTTTTTTTTTTTTTTTTTAAATTTAGTTTTTGTTTATAAGTGAACAAGATGATTTTTAAATATTTTAGACGATTATTGTTTTCATTTAACTATTACGATACTATTTTTCAACATGTTATAATTTATATTAAAGATTGTCAATTTATTAAATAGAATTGTTATACATGATTTAGTTATATGTTATAATTAGGTGTTATAAAACGAGTGTCTTTTTCTAAATTGTATTAGTTTTTTTATATGAACATATAATTTACCAAATGTATATATTCTAGATATACATAGTATCTAGCTACTATTTTGAGTTATATATATATATATATATATTACTGTACAGTGTACAATAAATATTTGTCTATATTTTCATCCCCTTTTTAAACCAATATCTTTTGTTAGTTTCTAATAGTTTTTTGATAGAGTAATAATCTAAAAACATGTTATAATTACCTGAATAAATCTCTGTTCCTTGTCATATGGATTTTAAGCTTAACTTCACTCCGTTAATTACATGACTATCTCTATCTCTCACAGGGTAAATCGATGATTTGACGCTGAACTTGAAAGTATATGATTGATTAAACAATGCATAAATTGTTTAAGAAAATTAAGTTGATGCATAAATGATTAGCTCTAAAATCATGCTGCTGATGTCACCCCACCCACTAGAGCCCACAGATTGAGACTACACTTCCACTGTTCACAAATCACAATCACCACTAATGCCACTGTTGAAGCTACAATAGAATTATCCAACTCAAATTTCTGAATTATCTGATTTCTAAACAAAAATCACATTTAAAATCGAGTAAGCTACTTTGTAAAAATGTCATTAGATCAAATATTTGTAGCGTATCAATTCTTTTACTAGTACAGTATTACCATATCGCCACTTGGGTTTAAATTAAAATGCAGTTTGTATATTGTGTGAGAGTTATAGAACAAAATATCAAAAACAAAAGTTTAAATGATTTCGTTTTGCTACTTTAGTTCTGAAAACGTCCAAAAAAATGTAACAAACAATTGAATGTCCAATATAGAAAAAATGTGTTTGTAAATGAAACATCAGTAAAAAATTAGTTTCGAAATTAAGTGCTAGTTAAACAGTTTCTTTTAAATCTTGAAAGAATAGGAATTTAAAAATAAAAAGCAAAGGGGAAATTGAATATATAGGATAATTTTTTTTGAGTTTGTCCATATACACTTTTTTTGGTTAATTGTCAATCATGTCAAATCTACCCTTTCAAATAGTTTTAACAATTTTATTTTTAAAAAAAATAAGTTGTGAGTTAAAAAAGGCAAGTCGTGTTTAGTTTAAAGAAATTTTGTTGATGTTAATTTTATATTAAATGTGTTCTAGATTTTTTTAGAATACACGTTCTGAATTTTGTATACGTTCTAGAAATTTTAGATTACGTATTCTACATACTTTTCATGTTCTACGGAATTTAGAATTCGTCTCTATTCTACGATGTTTAGAATTCAAATTAGCTATATGTTCTACGGAGTTTAGAATACGTATTCTACATGTTACCTATATTCTACAAAATTTAGAATATGTATTCTGAAGGTTACTCTATATTCTACAAAGTTTAGGATATGTATTCTAAACTTTACTCTATTTTCTACGAATGTTAAAATATGTATTCTACGGTTTGGTCATGTTCTACGAAATTTAGAAGATGAATTCTGCATAATTCAGAATTTCGTAAAATAAGGAAACTGAATTGTATCTATTTATGGAAACCGAATATTTATTAAATCTTTAACATAAATGTCTAAATCCATTCTAAGGAAATTGAATATTTACTAAGATTATGTTCTATAGAATTTTGAATTCATATTCTACTTAGTTTAAAAATAGTTTTAATATAAAATAAGTTGGTTACGTTTTTCTTAAGATAAAATCGTTTTTTCATAAGTTGGTTATGTTTTTCATATTGATTTCTTGTATCTCAGAGATAAATATGTTGGAGATTTATGTAACATGTGGTGTATGGAGATGGTTTAATAACAAAGAGTAGATATTTGTGATTGATGAAGAAAAATATGTGATTAACATATTAGTATTTGTTAATTTTTTATTACTTAAATTAATAATTTTTTAAGAGAGGTATATATCTAATTTCTATTTTTTTATTTTGACTTTTTATTTTTTTTGGCTAACTTTCTTCATTTAATCAAATTAGTGAATATTTTAATTTTTTAAAATTAAATTACATATTTAAGGGTATTTTTGGATTTTGATTATTTAAAAAGTGTAGTTGGACAATGTTAAACAAAAAAAGTGTATATAGACAAACTCAAAAAAAAATATCCTTTAGAGCCAATTTTTCCAAAAACAAATATTCAAAAAATAGACCCAAAAAGAATCAAAGGACAAAAAACGTCATTCATTAAAGAGTTATGTTATCTTAATCAACTTTATACATATGGTCTTGAAATCCTGACTTTTAGTCCTTTAATCAAGGATAACTCCTTCATCAGTAAAAATATATGATTACATATTTTGGAAATTTGTTACCAAATAACTCATACTATATAAGAAATTGGACGCATGATTTTAAATGGGGAAATTGAATATATAGGATAATTTTTTTTGAGTTTGTCCATATACATTTTTTTTTGTTAATTGTCAATCATGTCAAATCTACCCTTTCAAATAGTTTTAACAATTTTTTTTTAAAAAAAAAGGTAAGTTGTAAGTTAAAAAAGGCAAGTCGTGTTTAATTTAAAGAAATTTTGTTGATATTAATTTCATATTAAATGTGTTCTAGATTTTTTAGAATACACGTTCTGAATTTTGTATACGTTCTAGAAAGTTTAGATTACTTATTCTACATACTTTTCATGTTCTACGGAATTTAGAATTCGTCTCTATTTTACGATGTTTAGAATTCAAATTAGCTATATGTTCTACGGAGTTTAGAATACGTATTCTGCATGTTACCTATATTCTACAAAATTTAGAATACGTATTCTGAAGGTTACTCTATATTCTACAAAGTTTAGAATATGTATTCTAAACTTTACTCTATTTTCTACGAATGTTAGAATATGTATTCTACGGTTTGGTCATGTTCTACGAAATTTAGAAGATGAATTCTGCATAATTCAGAATTTCGTAAAATAAGGAAACTGAATTGTATCTATTTATGGAAACCGAATATTTATTAAATCTTTAACATAAATGTCTAAATCCATTCTAAGGAAATTGAATATTTACTAAGATTATGTTCTATAGAATTTTGAATTCATATTCTACTTAGTTTAAAAATAGTTTTAATATAAAATAAGTTGGTTACGTTTTTCTTAAGATAAAATCGTTTTTTCATAAGTTGGTTATGTTTTTCATATTGATTTCTTGTATCTCAAAGATAAATATGTTGGAGATTTATGTAACATGTGGTGTATGGAGATGGTTTAATAACAAAGAGTAGATATTTGTGATTGATGAAGAAAAATATGTGATTAACATATTAGTATTTGTTAGAGCATGTACATCCATGAGAGACTCCCGAGAGTCTCTATCTAATAAAATAATAGTAGTTTTTCTATAATTTTATTATTTAATTAAATTTTTATTAATTAAAAAAATATCAACCAATCACCAAAAGTCAAATGTTAGAAAGGTGATGTAAGCGTTTTTCTTGTGTCTCTGGTATGAGAGACGCGCATCCCCTCTTTCATCCTTTTATAATTTTTTTATTATTTTAATGCATAGTCTCTATGTTAGAGACTCCGTTGAGAGTGCTCTTAATTTTTTATTAATTAAATTAATAATTTTTTAAGAAAGGTATATATCTAATTTCTATTTTTTTATTTTGACTTTTCATTTTTTTTTCTAACTTTCTTCATTTAATCAAATTAGTGAATATTTTAATTTTTTAAAATTAAATTACATATTCAATTACATATTCAAGAGTATTTTTGGATTTTGATTATTTAAAAAGTGTAGTTGGACAATGTTAAACAAGAAAAGTGTATATGGACAAACTCAAAAAAAAATATCCTTTAATACACTTGGGTTTAAATTAAAATGCGGTTTGTATATTGTGTGAGAGTTATAGAACCAAATATCAAAAACAAAAGTTTAAATGATTTCGTTTTGCTACTTTAGTTCTGAAAACGTCCAAAAAAATGTAACAAACAATTCAATGTCCAATATAGAAACAATGTGTTTGTAAATGAAACATCAGTAAAAAATTAGTTTCAAAAGTGCTAGTTAAACAGTTTCTTTTAAATCTTGAAAGAATAGAAATTTAAAAAGAAAAAGCAAATATTAAAAAAATAGACTAATTTTCAAAAAAAAAAAAAAAAAAAAAAATAGACTCAAAAATAATCAAAGGACAAAAAACGTCATTCATTAAAGAGTTATGTTATCTTAATCAACTTTGCACAGATGGTCTTGAAATCCTGACATTTAGTCCTTTAATCAAGGATAACTCCTTCATCAGTAAAAATATATGATTACATATTTTGGAAATTTGTTACCAAATAACTCATACTATATAAGTAATTAGACGCATGATTTTAAAAAATTTCGGGATTTGAACTTGTTTTACAAAATATTGAAATCTAATTTTCTTTAATTAAATTTTGTATTCTAACAGCCCTAAAACCATTTCGATAAGTTTCTCAAAACCCAAGTATTTTCTTTGGGTCTTGCCTTCTTGGTATGATTTTTTCGTGTTGTATATCCAATATCTAGCACCACATTTACAACTAATCTAATTCTTTTACGATAAACGTTATTATTTTTAGTTTAAGACTAAGAACTGCGTTATTCTTTTACCATATATGATATGATATTATTATCAAATTTGTCCCTATGAGAACCGTGTCCGAGTGAATAATAGGATTGTAGTCCAAAAGAGTTGGGCCCTATTTTTGGTAGAATATACACTTCGACCCAATTAACTAAGAGAAAACATTATATGACTATTCACATCATACCTCTATTATACACATATGTGCCCATTGAGAAACAAAAATCTAACACGCACACATCTAGCTAAAAGGCTCACATACAAAAATGCTTTTAAGCCTTAATTTTAAGCTTAATTAATGCAACGTGTAAATTTGTTTAGATTTTCTGTATCTAACTAATCCCAGAGATTTCTGAAGATAGTAGATTTGTTAAGTTAAAGGACCTCTTTATCATACACATTTATGAAGAACACCGAACATGCAAAATAAAATACAACAAAACAAAAACTTAAAAAGACTAAAAAAAGAAAAGAGATTCGCTAATCTCTATTTGTACAACCTAAAAAAACTCAACACCAAAACTTGTAATTAAAAGACCATCCAAAACAAAACACACCATTCACTCACTACACACGAGTCCAAGCTCAATCTTACATGTGTCCTCATCATCATCGCTCGTAGTACCAAACCTCTCTAACTCTAACTTCCTTTTCTTCATCGGCACCACCACGTGACTCTCACGTGACACAGGCTCCAACCCTAAAGTCAGCTCTAATCCGATCCAAGCTGGTTCCTCCGTTGTTGTCTCCTCCGACGACGCCAACGACTGATGACTCAGTGACGACTCGTGACTCAGTGACCTCCCTTTTCTATCTTCTTTGCATGCACGCCTCGATCTCTTCACGTTCTCGTCTCTGTTCGACACGTGTCTTATGTCACAAAGCTTGTTGTTAAAAGGAGGAGATTGACCCGTAACAGCCGCGTCACATGCAATCGGAGTCACCGGAGAGCCTCTCATCACCGCCTCAACCGCCGCTTGACAAAGATGCCAATTTCCTGACCATAATAATCCGACGGATCCATATATCGGATTCACAATCCTCCCACATGCTTCGTACAACAATGATCTAAAGATTGCTGCAAAACCAAAAAAATAATAATAAGATGCATGGTAAAGAAAGAAACAGAATCAGAATCCTCTGTTTCAAAAAACAGAGTACTCTGTTTTGAGAATCAAGAAAAACACAGATTTTTGGTTACCAGGACGGAGGTGGTCAGGACCAGCGTTGAGGAGGTTCATGAGGCCAGCACGGCCGTAGAACTTAGCGAGGAAGACGGTGGCGTTGGCTTGAGATTCGGCGGATTTGATCCATTGAAGACAAGGTCTGATGCTACAGTTTTCACTGCAGCCTTTTCGAAGAACTCGACATCCGTTACAGCTCATACGCATTTTCTTGAGGGGAAGACAAGAAATGTTTTTGTTTCTTGAGTTTGAGGAAAGTACACAGTACAGGTCAAGATCTTAGGAACGAAGATATCTATATAACAGAGAGGAGGTCGGGAGATATGAGAGATCATAAATAAGGACGGACTCTGTATTTTTGTCTAATCTGTGACGTGTCTAAATGAACGAGCCATACAAAAAAAAAAAAAAAAAAAAACAAACAAACAAAAGAAATAAAATTGAATTCCCTAAGTATATTTTGCATTTTTTTAACTATTTGGTAAAAAATAATCTTTTACTTTAGTATGTGTATTTGAGTTTCTATTTGTTTGATGTGTTATGGATGTATAAATATTAAAAAAAAATTATCGGATTTTGAATTAATAAATGAATTAGATTTAAAAAGAAAAGAAAAAAACATACTCTCTTTGTCATATTTAATAAAAAAAAAATATATATTTTTTTTTGTTCCATTTTATAAAATATTTTGTTAATTTCTATGTAAATTTTAAATATATTTGATATTTTGTGACTATTTATATTCTATAATTTTTTTGTGATCAGTTGAAATATTTTAAATACTAAAAGTTACCAATTTCTTTAAACAAATTAATTTTCATAATAAAAGCGTTTTTAGATATAAAATCTTATAAAATTGGACATAAAATAAATACATCAATTCTCAAATTTGGCCGACTAGGATTATGTTTAGCCGGTAAAAACCATCAAAGATCCCTGGTTTTAACCAAATCGATAAAAGAATTTTGATAAAAAGGGAAAGTAAACAGTTTTGGGTTTAAACGTTTAATAATTTGTTTAAAATTTTTATAAAATAAAATCGCTGAAACTAAAAACAATATTCTAAATAAATAAAGTTAATTTCATATCTTAATTAATTATAAAATTGAAAAGGACAAATGTTGATTAAAATGGTTAGATTCTAAACACTGTGGGAACGTCCAATTAACGCTAACGAATGTTTTGACGTTAGTATAAATATTATATAAATACTAAATCCAATGGAAGCTTTAAGTTTTAGACTTTCTTATTTTATATTTTAGTCTCAGACTCTCATTCGTAGCGCGTGCTTTTCGTCTCCCAAAACCAGTCCAATGTTTAATTTTTTTTGTTTTGTTTTAAAAAATTATTTACTTCTTCTGTACACAGTTTTATTATGCTCGACAATTAATTACGAACTGCCAAAATATTTGGAGACGATGAATTGAAAACGAAACTACTAAAGGGTAAAATGGGAAATAGAAATGATAGTTTCGAACTTCAAAGTCGCATGCAAAGGAAAAAAGTATGGTCGCGTGGCGAAGACATTGTGGTACAGAGTTTGGTCGAATCGCCGCGTTTTCTCTTCGGCTATATTTTGTAGCCCCCTCCTAATAAGTTTTAACATTCATAATTAACATTAGAAATATCCAAAGATCTAGCTACTTGTATTACTAGTATATTTAATCTGAAATTAATCACTTTGACAAATTCATTGTATTACTTTTTAACTAAATTAATAATGTCAACGTTTATTGGTTAGATTCGGTAGTTTTTTCTTGCATTAAAACAAATTGGCATTCAATGTCGATGTCTAACCTAATCTCTATAGTTGTTTTTTTTTTATGCATAATGCAATCTAGCTAAACAAAATAAACTCCTATTTGGCGTATATGTTTACAAAAAAATGGTGTAAAAGTAATGTTTTTTTACATCAACAGATTTGAAATATATATATATATGTACAGTAGGCCAATATGAAATCTTGAATAGTAAAAAAAGTTAAAGAGATTATTTACCTACAATACTACAAAATCTATAACATATGTGTTGTTCACTTTTTTTTTTTTTTTTTTTATAAATATCATCGATTGGATATTAGAATTTTAAACATCACAATTTTTGTATTTTGCCAGTTATTATGGGGGGAAAAGGAGATTAAACTTTCATTTTCAAAATAAATCCCAAACTGGTTACAACTTTATAATAAATCTTTTCTTACGGTTTAGTTACAAATCAGCAACAAAGTACAAAATTTACCAATTTTCCGGAGAGGGAAAAGTGATGATGTAGGAACAAAACCGGTTTCGCATGTTTTCTATGGGCTATCAATTTATAGTAATTAAATTTTTGTTTTGGTTCATCTTAGCAGCCAGTGGTTTTCGAAATATTTTTTGGTCAACGTGGTTTTTGGAGTTTCCCTCTCAGTCTCGGTTGTTTTTTTAATTATTTGCAATTATGGAAATAACCTAATCCAAGTATCCATAATCCAACTGTTTTAAATAGTTTAGAATTTGCTAATTTAAAGAACAATGGGCATGCATTGGCATATTTTTATATTTAACAACTAACGTTGGCCTTAACTCTTGTTCATTAGTCGACCGACTTTTCCACATGGTTGACCACGATTATCTCCTCTAAAAAAAGCCATAACTAATTAACATGATTATACAACCAAAAAATAAAAATTAATAATACAATCCACGCTCCAAAAGGTAGACAATTTTTTAAAAAAATTCTAATATTATTTACCTATTGATTTACACATGTATAGTTTATACACATGTTTCGTTAAATATATATTCACAAATCTATTTCAGATTAATGGTTAATGCTCCAATTAAAAGTGAAACCCAACTAGTTCAAACTGTATCATATTAAACCCTAAAATTACATATACTAATAGATAGGTCAAAACAATTTCATCCATTTATTTTTTAAAGTTGTTAAAAAAACTACACCAAAATAATACTACCTCCGTTTCAAAATATAAGTCGTTTTAGAACTTTTGTTTTGTTTCAAAATATAAGACGTTCTCATAATTGCAGGTACTTTTTTACTTTATTGAATATTGTGTGACCAATAATGATTTACAGTTTTTATTTTAATTGGTTGAATTGTTTTTTTCCTATATATTAACTAATACTTTTTAAAAGAATGAAATAATTTCTTAATATGCGTGCTTTAAGCCAAAACGACTTATATTTTGAAACGGAGGGAGTACTATTCTAGTTTAGTTAATGCGCATATTTTATTCATTCAAAATTAAGTCATCCTATATGTAGGCTTAGTACCTATACATATGTATGATTTTTCTCTGTCGGCTTTCACATGGTTTACACGATTATCTTCCTCACAAGTCACAACGAATGAATGTAATCATGTGAAACGATCATAAGTTTATAACGAATAGCCTCGATCTGTCTAAAAGACCCAGGTGCACCGCACCGTACATACTAAAAGCATATTTTAGACTTATAAAATATGGTTTCAAGTATTAAAAATTATCAAATAGTATATGCAATACATATTTCAATGCTTAAAAAATCGTTTGGATAAACTTATGTGATCGAATTATCATATTGTGTTATAAAAGTGTGATTGACAGACAGAGATAATTGTTCTTTAAAATTAAGATGCATTATGCATACGTTTTAGGCTGAAAATAATTGCATACAAAATTAAAATATACGAATACAGTTTTTGTCGTGTTATGATATACAAAATTCTAATTAAATATAGAAAAAATGATATAGATAATATATAGGGAGGTTTATCTGATACAGAATCCAACGTTAACTCTTTCTTTTGTTTAGCAATTTCTCTTTCTCCCGAATTCTATCAAAAGTGAAGCTAGAAAAGTCCAAATCTAGAACTAAAAAACAAGTTATAAATGTGTAAAAATAAAAAGGTAGTGAACTATTGTTGATTATACATTGAACTGAAAAAAGAAAGACAAATGGAGGAGAGATAGGTTAAGATGCCATGCAAAAATGTCCAAAAACATAATTTATATTTGAAAAATAAAGGAAAGAGCCAAAGAGACAACAACGAAAGATAGGGTTTGGCATCCATATGGCCGCGCGTGTGTATCACGTTATTATACTTTTTCTTTTTTCGACGATTTTAAAATGTAGGACAAAAACCTCTTCTACCTCCCAATCACTTCCATGATTTTAGGAGAAAACCAAAATATATTATAGGCAGTAGGCTAATAATAATAATAATATAATATAATAATAACAAGTGAGTTTTATATAATTAAAATCCAGGGGCTCGCGTTTTCCATGGTTTTCGGAATTTTGTGGGCAAAATCTAAGGCGGAGCTTTCAATCCTTTTTTTTTTTTTTTTTTTTTTTTTAAATAGCTTCTTGTAATATACAATCTTCATTCAAATAATTGGTCGACTAATTCTTTAACAACAAAAAAGGAAGTCCGATTTGGGAGATTTTCTAAAGTTTCCGTATCAATAATTTTCACCGAGTCTTAAATGGGATTAGAAACATCTTACTATCATGCGAACATAGTTTATTTTGTTTAGTTTATTTTGTTTTAATAATTACAATATAAATATAGTTTTCTACAGACATTGTTTCATGGCCTCTACTGTATTTTTTTAAATTCTAAGATTCGAGTTCATTTCTAGAAGACTTTTACCTAAATCTGAATAAAGAATCTACATAAAGCCTTGACTTTAAATAACACATTTTGACAAAAGATTATATCGTGAAGCTTCACTAAATGATTTTAACAATTATTTTATAAATTTTACTATAAAAATACATACTGAATTTGGCACCAAAGATGTACTTTTAAGTAGTTTGCCCAAATAGAAGTTACATAAATTAGTCACATCTAATTGTTTTTTTTTCTCGGGCACTATTATCGAGACCCAACTTCTGATCTCGGTTTCCGGCGCCGGTGGAGCCTTTGCTCACCGGCGAAAGGAATTCTCAAAAATTTTCATTTTCTCGTCTTTCCTTTTTGCGTTCTATTTTCCTTCTGTTTCATTTTGTATCCTTCCCGACCACCACCGTAATCTCCCTTTGTTCTCGAATTTGGTGGTCGGAGAGGACCACCACCGTAATCTCCCTTTGTTCTCGAATTTGGTGGTCGGAGAGCTTTTAATCTCTCTTCCCAGTGCCTCGCCGCTTATATGTTCCTCGTGGTTGGCCGTCATTGTTGAGATCTACTCCGTTTGTAGTTTGTCGAGATCCCACAAGTCAACATCTGCATCAAGCCTTGAACCAGAGATTATTCTCACCTATGCTGGTAGATCTGAACTTCTGGGCCTTGCCAAACAACTACCCCACTGGAATGCACCACTCGAACCGGTGATGAAGTCAGCAGAGGACGGGGCAAGCATAATCCATCATGTTTCCCCCTTCACCTGTTACAGATGGGGCGGATATTCACTTGCCTTCTCTGAGCTGCTTCCGCTTCCACGACCTCCGGCGATGCTTCTTTCCGGTCTGCACATCAGCTCGCCGCCACCTCCCAACCTCAGTCAAAGCGCCATCGAGCAAGCCAAAGGGACACTAGGATTTTCGTTAATGGGCCTGTCCCTTTTTGGCCCAATCTGTGTTCACTCTTGGCCCAATTTCAGAACTGACGACCCATCTCCTTCACTTACTAGACCCTGGCCTAGGTCCATATCATTTACTCTGTTGCTTAATTCCAGTGTTTTACAGATCCGACACAACTCTATGACAGGCGAAGACTCCTTTCGAGGCTTGTGTTGCCATCGTTGCAAGGATTATCCGACAACCATTTCACCGGCATGAAGCATTGCATGTCTTCTAATGTCAAGGTTTTGGAAGAGATTGCAACGGCACTAGTGTTGTTGAATGTGGGAGGGTGTGTATCACCTAGTTCTTTTCAGGCTTTCACCGGTTGTCCAACTGGGAATTTATGGTTTATTTTATCAAATTTCTCTTTCAAGAAGAGCTTACAATTTTCCTCCCTTTGGGAGAGATCGACTCCGCCTTCTTCTCTCCTAGGGAAGAGATCCTTTCCGCCAGTTTCCCTCTTGATGAGAGGAGAATTTCTTTCGGTTATTCCGGTCTTAATACCGGAAAACCGTCTCATTCCTCTAACCGTTTTGTTATCTTGTGTAGCGGTCTGTTCGGGACCTGAAGATACAACCGGTTTCACCTCGATTAGATTCAGAGGTAGAGGTTTTTCAACGTCACAAAGTAAAGTGACTATGTAGATAGCTTCCGGTCATGCCGTGAATGTTATGGTAGGGTCAGTCGATGAGTTTGGGTTGAAGATTGCTTCTTCTACGGGTGCGCTCGTTTTAGTTGGTTTCCATATCTCTCTTGACGATTTATCAAGCTTCTTAAAACTTGTGTCTCTATTTTTATTATTTGTTTGCTCTAATTTTCTAGCGTTTATGTATGCTTTCGGTTTCTGTCCGATTAAGCTCATCTTTTATGTAATCCTTTAGTAATGAATGAATGAAGTATTTGTTGTTCAAAAAAGAATTTGGCACCAAAAAAGAAAAACTAATTAATGAGTTAGTAGTAGATACGTATCTTGCAAATTTCGAGTTATGGGCTTTCGATCTACTATGAAACTCTTTGAATATCATTTGATGAATCTTAATATCTTATAATAATCTATGAATTTTGATTGTGAGCCCAATTAAGCTTTCACTCTAAGTCTTTTACATACTATGGATTGGATTTTGGAAGAAAACATAATTGCCTTGGGAACAGTGACACTCGCAGTGCCACGTTACGTGATAAACTCAAATCTACGACACATTGAGCAAAATCTCCGATCCAAAATTCAGGAAAACATTTATATGGATTAAAATTTAAACTCTATCTGTAAAAATAAATCTATTTAAAAGAAAATTAAAAAGGTTCTTTACGAGCTGGAGTTTATTAACATCTTAATTAGTATATTCCTTAGTAACGAGATTCGAAACCGGAAACTAAAGAACACTCTTTTTTGGAATCTAAGAAGCAGTCTCTTTGAAAAATATTTTGAAAAATATTTAGGTCATGTGCCTTCGGACCAGGATCCAAAACATGTTTAAGAGATAATAGTTGTGCATATATATGTCAGCAGTGGCAAAATTATAAATATTTGTATTTTTTTCTTTAAAAACAAAAAATAATGCTTATGTGGTATTCATTTATAATGGTATTTTTGTAATTATTTTTTTCCTAACACATGGTTTTAAGAATATTTTTGTGATCAAAAGAACTCATTTAATACTATTTTTTTTTATACTAAATTAGTAATTAAATGATAATATAGTATTATTCTAGTAGTTTTTCCTATAAAATATGTGGGTCTATTGATTTATTAGAGTAAGAAAATCTATCGTTTTTTTTTATAACCAAGGTGTTTTGGATCATAGCCCGAAGATCAAAACAGAGTAAAGTAGTCCTTTCCCAATAATAAAATTTGAATCTGAGACACTCCAATAATAAAAATCGTAATAAAAAGTAATATTTGTATTTCTTTTAAAAGCTAGTAACACACATATTTGATTAGAAACTAAGACTTAAACGCTTTTGCTGAAGATTGATTTAATTCATGAATTATATTGTCTGTTAGTTTATGAACTTGTTTTTAATTATGTAAAGACAAATTGTATGTTCATTGTTCATCCATAACTAAATTCATGGATTGAATCAATGCACACCATAATTGGATGATGTGACGAAAGGTTCTCTTTTTTCGCAAGTTCTTAAGCTCCTTCGTAATTCTTGTATAACACAAACTTAAAATGATTAGTCAAGAGTTTTACTAACCTTTTAACGACACGAGCACAAAACGATGGACATTTTCCACAAAGATATTAGTTAACAACACAATAGAAAAATACTTGAACATTTTAATGAAATATATATATATATATATATATATATATATATATACATGGATTCAAAATGAATAAGTTTAGTAACATCTTTTAA
Source organism: Barbarea vulgaris (assembly GCA_963667165.1). Classification (NCBI taxonomy): domain Eukaryota; kingdom Viridiplantae; phylum Streptophyta; class Magnoliopsida; order Brassicales; family Brassicaceae; genus Barbarea; species Barbarea vulgaris. Next base: position 6,987,303 of record OY763887.1, read on the forward strand.
GAGATAAGCGTACGGAATATTGAAAATAAAAATGTAATAAAACTTGTAACAAATATAAATTTATTTTAACATGTTTTACCAAACAGGAGAAAATGTATCCATCAGGTTTCCTCTTTCTTTCTCTATTTTGCAACAAAAATAAACTTGTACCTATCTGTTTTTGTCCTCATCAAAAAGAAAAATAAAAACATATATAATTTATTTTATTTAATTTAACATATTGTTGAACTAGGATTTCAACCAAGTATCAGCTAGTCGAAACTAGCGAAGGGATTCAGAGAGTTTTGTTATTATTAAAGTTTTAACTCGAAGATTATAAAGAATAGATAGGTGTCAAGTTGACATGCTAACTCAGAAATGATTTATTTAAATGTTATAAATGGGCCTTATAAAAGGTTGCCTACGTATCTTTAAAAAAAGATCAAGCCATTTGTAGTTCATCATTTTGATGGATTTCTGAATGGATTATGTAAGGGGTGCCTCTTCTTTTATAAGTATATTAAGTCGGTTGATTATGGTTCTCGTCAGAGGCGGAGCTACATGGAAGCATGGGGTGGCAATTGCCACCTATGAAATAATTTTTTTTTTTAATACTTTACTAAAATTTAATTTTGACACCCTTAACAAAAGATTATTGACTCCCTTAGAATATTTAAGTATAGCCCAATAAATTTGTCCAATGTTATTAGTAGCCCAATTCAATTTTCCAAAAAAAAAAAAAAATTAAACAGACCAATAAAACTGAATTCAATCGATGACAAAAGGAAAAAAATTAAAATAAAAATAATTATTAATTTGAATTAAAACTAATTAACCCAATAACCCTAACCACTCTTCTTTTTCCTCTTTTTTCTGTTTCTACCATCGTTGCAGTTTTAACCAGACCTCTATGCTATAGGTGAAAATTATATCAGATTATATTATATGCTAATTAATTTCAATCCAAATTATTATTTTACATCTGCTAATATTTCTTCTTACTTTAATTTATATTTAGACTGCACAGATTTTTAGTTAAAGAAAAAGCAAAAGTCCAAAGGATTGTGATTGAAGAACTTATTAAAAAAGTGAGTGTTAGTTTTAATACTATTTGTGTATCTGTTTATTTTAATCGATGACACCTTCTCTCTTTTAAAAAAATTATATATTTTTTTACCATTTTAGATCTTAGTGCGTGAAGATACCAATTAAATATGTACTACTGTGTTTGAATATTATGGAATAATGTAACACTGTGTTTTATTAATATTATACCATTATAAAAGTTTTAAAGATTTTGAGAGTTTTAGTGTTTTGGCGACATCAGAGGCGGAGCTACATGGAAGCATGAGTTTTAATGTTTTGGCGACATCAGAGGCGGAGCTACATGGTTTTGACACCCATGACTCAATATCTGGCTCCGCCACTGGTTCTCGTTTGTGAAGTTGTGTTGTGTTGTGTTGTGTTGTGTTGTGTTGTGTTGTGTGGTTTGTGTTTGAGTGTGCACGTGTGATTAATTTATACATGTGCCTTGTTCGTGGATTTCTAAATTGGTTTCCTTTTTTTTTTTTTTGTGTAAGTTTCCTTTTTCCTTTTAATTTGCCCGTTTGTGAAGTTGTGTTGTGTGCGAGAGATTAATTTGTATCGTGTGTAATGGTTTTGATTTGTTGTGATGTGATTTGTATTTGAGTTTATAGAATTTACCTGAGGAACTTTTCTTGTTTGCAGCTCAAAGACCTACGCATGAGGCAAAAACACAAAAACGACAAAGAGAGTTTAATTTAATTTCTCAAACGCCTACTCATGAAAAAATAAACACGAAGAGAATTTGTTTGTTTATTTACCTGAATCTTCATTTTTTTCCTTTGCTGCTAAATCTAATGCTAAAATTTTGTTTTTTTTTTCTGCTGAAGGATACCCTCTCTTTACTAAAAAAACAAAGAGCAGAGTTATTATAAAACGAATTGAAAACACAGAAAATTAAAATAAAACTACAAAACTAACACGAAGAAAGAAACTTACCACGGATTTTACAGAGCTTACTCCACTATTTTCTCATATTTCAACTTTTCATCTTGATAGGGTAATGCAGTATAATGGAATTCCCCAACCTGAAAAAGATTTATTAAATAAGATCAAAACCAACATGACATAATTCTTAGAAGACGTAACGAAGTCTTAGAAGCAATAAATTTAAAAAAAAAAAAAAATACATCTATTGATCTATATAATAATGCGTGAACTTACAAGAAAAATCATCAAGCCTTACATCTTCTGTCTTTGTAGACTTTGTAAAAATGGCTTCTTGTTATTAATGGCATTAAGGTATAACTCACTATAAACAAGAAAAAAAAAAAACATGAAACCATGTTAGAAAATATCATGAAGTTCAAGAGAAATGTAATGTAGCTAATTTGGGACACACCCATTTAGTATAATGTTATATTACGTACAGAAGAAGAAACCATCGTATATAATGCCAAGTGATGTTGGAGAAGATAGAGAGCATTAGTTACCGAAATATTTGGCTGTCTCATGTTCAAAAGACTATCCCAACAAATTAAATCTGATCTTTGACATCTAATAGAGAAAGTACGATATGCTTTAATTCTTTCTGCAAATTACAAGTCATTTAAACACATCAGATATTTCCAAGTTACTCTGTTTTTAATCCAAATAGACCTTTATGAGCACGACAAAGATTCTATACCAGAAAGCTCAGAAAAGAGAAAAAGATAGTTTATCTATCTGAGCCTTCTTTCTCGGGACGACTGAATCGCTTCCGTATCTTTAGTTCTTTTCAGCTTCAGAATATCTATCTTGGTACAAAAACCATTTTGTTAGCAGAAAATAGACAAGACCATTAGAAAAAAACTACAAAAATACAGTAAAGAGACAAAGATCGTATAGCTACCTGTCTGGTCGACTGAATCGTTTTCTTAAATTTGGTTAATTTTCAGCTTGAGAGTCCTCTGTCTTGATACAAAATCATTTTTTTTCGCAGTATACTAAAATACAAAAATGATGCTAATGAAGAAACTTACTGGAAATTTTACTAAGTCTGATTATAGCCGGGATTTGACTGTCTCATATTTTCCTTTAATCTTGACAATGGAACAATAGCTGAAATATTGAACATGTTTATTACGTTAGATAAAAACGTGTTAGTTCTGTCATTTGGGAATTATGTATTGATAAGAATATTCTACGAACCAAAAGAAACTGAGAAGAAATCGAAAAGTTCACCTTAAAACTCTTGTTTTGTTCTAGGATCATCACCGATTTTTTCCTTCACATGAAATCACTGGAAGAAAAAACAGATTAAAAATATATATATATATATATATATATATATCTAAGTTGAATATATAAAGATTACCTCTTTCTTTTTATATGCAGCACATCTTTTTTGCTTGTAGTGGCTTGAGTTTACCTTTTGGTTCTCCTCATTTGGCTAAAAGACCTATGCATGAGGCAAAATACACGAGAAGAAGAAGACAAAGAGAGTTTTTTTTTATATACCTGACTCATCATTCGTTCTTGGTTATTGAATCATCTCCTGAACTTCTGTTTTTTGTTGCTCAATACCTATTGCATGAAGCAAGAAACACAATCTTTACTTGACTCCTCATTTTGTAGCAAGAAACACGAGATTTTTTTTTTATTTACCTAACCCTTCATTTTTTCCTTAGCTGCTGAATTTGATGCTAATTGATTCTTGTTCTTTTTTTTTTTCCCTGAAGCACCCTAGGAGTAGCGTTATTATGAAACGAAATACAAATACAGAAAAGTGGGAAACTATAATAATACTACAAAATTAATGTGAAGAAAGAAACTTACTACGTAAAATGAAGTAGAAACTCAACCACAAAAAAAAAAAAAAAAAAAAAGATGAACCTCATTGATGTCCTGAGCCATATTCTTGAGTGTATCCAATCCTTGATCCTGCTTCCACAGTGGTTATAAAACTTGTTTTTAGAATTCGATACCAAATGACAAAAAGCAATACATACACATACACACATACTTGCCTGTATGATCCTTCTAATCTCATATTCTTGTTTAACATGATCATTCAGACTCTTCAGTTGGCTGGAAATATTGACTACCAATTTTGTGATCTGATACAATTTGACCAAGTCTTCATTAATCAACATAGTAATTTTATAAAGCAGAGTCACTAATAATGCAAAAAACAAGAGAGAAGACAATATATAATTACCGGAGACATCAGTATCAAATCTAATTGTTCGAGTATGATGTTGAAGCAGAGTTTTCTGGTATGGCCTCAATCTTATCTCTCAATGACATAACCAAATCATTTCCTTTTGAAAGCCCTTTGACCTGAAAGCTCTTATCATCAAATAGTATACAAACCCTCTAACCAAATACACAAAAGTTATATATATCATCTTCTTTTGATCTCAAAAGGAATTTCAAAAAGTCATCAAAATTAGGTCATTGAACAAATAAAAGGGAAGACCTTCTTTGAGAGCAAGCCTCTGAAGTTTTGGAAATTTTTTCAAGCAATAGTGCTTTCGTTCTTCGAATCTCTGCGTTCATCGCCACAGCTTTCGCTCTTGTCTCTGTAGATTTAGCATGGGAATCCTATATCTTGATACAAAACCTCAATATTTTAGTAATAAACTATGAATAAGTACACACGACTCTATAATTAAATTAAACTACAAAATTAACGCCAAGGAAGAAACTTACTGAAAATCTTACTAAGTCTGATCCAAACCGAAATCGACTGCCTGCTCTAGTCTTTCCTTGGATTATGAATCATCATCGAGTTTCTCTTCACATGAAATCACAGGAAAGAAAAATGTTATAACGCAAACATATCTAAAATTAATATATTCATTACCTCTTTCTTTTTGTATGCAGGACACTGTCTTCGCTTGTAGTGGCTAGACTTTCTCTTTTGGAATAGCATAAAAAACTACAAAACTAAAGTTAAATGTGAGCTCATTTAACTAAAATGATTAATAAGTTATAGAATACTATCAGCTCTGACCAACAAAATGATTCATAGTTGTAAAAGACTAAGAAAAGAAAGAAAAGGATACATCACCTGAAATTGAACTCCGCAACAGAATCTCAAAGTTCTTGCCAACAAAATATCAAACATGATCAAAGCCAACACGACATAATCATAAAAGATGATAAAAAAAGTTATCAAAAGCAAGAAATTAAATAAAAATAAAGAGTGTTGAGTAGAGTTTGGTGTTTATGTGTTGCTCGTTTGTTTTGTTGCGTTTGAGTGTGTTTTGAGTTTGTTTTGTTTTGAGTTTATTGTGTGTGACGTGATTTTGTTCTGCTCATTTGTTGTATTGTGTTTGAGTTGTGTGAGTGTGTGTATATATGTTTTGAGAGTTGTTGTCTTTGGGTGTGCTTTGAGTTTTGGTGCAATTTGTTTGAGTGTCTTACTAAACATAAGAATAGAGGAAGAGATTTACTTAACCTGACCTCTCTCTTATGCTCTTGGCTACAAAAATCACCTCTGAAAATTTTGTTCTCTGCATCTCAAAGATGTCTGCATAAGGCAAAGAGAGACACACAACACAGTAAAATGAAACTACAAAATCATCAACACCAAGAACCAAAACTTGGTAAGAAACAGCTGAGAACAGAGTCAAGATAACAAAATGAGACACCAATCATAATCAAGGCAGCAAAAATATATGATTTTTTTCAAAACTCACATTTTGTTTCTCCTGTCTCCAAATTGAGATATGAATTGCCACTTAATTACTGAATCATACGAACACAAAATGAAATTATGTTAGAACTTAGAAATTGGCGACATAAACATACAAACATAGAAAGATGGAAGATATTTGTGAATACTAAAACTCTCAGAATCATCACGACTAAGTTCCACCATAAATGAAGAAAAAAAGTTACAAATTATAAAACCTGAAAAAGATTTATTAAATAAGACCAAAACCAACATGACATAATTCTTAGAAGACGTAACAAAAGTCTTATAAGCAATAAACTAAATATACATCTTCTGTCTTTGTAGACTTGGTAAAATGGCTTCTTGTTATTAATGACATTAAAATATAACTCACTATAAACAAGAAAAAAAAAAACATGAAACCATGTTAGAAAATATCATAAAGTTAAAGAGAATATACACACTGCATGAGAATGCCAAGTGATGTTAGGAGAAGACAAAGAGGATTAGTTACCTTAGTTCTGAGGAAATATTTGGCCGTCTCATGTTCAAAATCTGATCTTCGACATCTAACAGAGAAAGTATGATATGCCTTATTTCTTCCTGCAAAATTATAAGTCACTTAAACACAGCAGACATTTCCAAGTAACTTCGTTTTTGATCCAACTAGACCTTTATGAGCACGACAAGGATTCTATATCAGAAACACACAGAAAAGAGACAAAGATAGTTTATCACTATCTACCTGACACTTCTTTCTTGGGACGACTGAATCGTTTTCTCATCTTTAGTTCTTTTCAGCTTAAGAATCATATATCTTGGTATATATCTATGTATTTCTATACTTTGTCTAAAGTTTCAAAGTAATAGATTTACATTAATTATTTTTATGATCTATTCTAATATCTTATATATAGTTTAAGGTTTCTTCCAATAAGAGTTTATGAGAAACCGTCATGTAACATGTATATAAGATGTTCTAGCTAAAATCCAGAAAATTCAGAAGTTGCTTTTTATTTTAAAAATATAATTTAATATATAAAATAAAACAATTCAGCCAATTATGAAAAAGATTGCAAAATAAAATTGGTCACACAAAATTTAATAAAGTTAAAAGTTTCATAAAAATATGAGAACAACTTATATTTTGAAACAAAAAACAAATCTTAGAATATCTTATATTTTTAAACGGAAGAGGTAGATCTTTTATCTAATGAATTAAGTAATTATATACACGTTCGAGTTATAGTCATCATAACAAATTACTTCAAGAAAATTAGTATTATACTACATGATTTAAAAACAAAGTTAGTATTCTATTTTGAGTTTTTCAGAAAACATTAAGATGAACTAATAGCGAAAATCTAATATTGATCACAAACTTGATTATATAAGGTCATAAACATCTATATATATCTATATAAAGTATAATTTTCTCCTTTTTAATGATTAATGACATTATATTATCAATTTATATTTTTAAATTGTGATACATCAAAAACTCATTTTTTAATTTAGAATATTAAATTATAAGATTAATTAGACCCATTAAACACTCCACAACCAGAGATACCAAACTATTTCAACTTTTAATTTAACCACTATTTATAATAATAATGGAGGTGAATTTGGCACTACATAGTTGTCTTTACATCGTTAATGACCCATTTTCTAAATCGCATGATAGGAGGTGGATGATGAGAAAACCTCATCTGTTAAACTCTTTACGAGAACATAAGCTGATTGAATAGTTGGGGGTTGAGATAACAATTGCATAGTTTTTTCTCGCCATAGTGTTTTAGCAAAACAATATTTTCAAACTTATATATATAATATATATATATATATATTGTTATTTTGAATTGTTAAATAAGTCTGTGCAGAGACAAATATATCACATATATCTGATAAATGTAGTTATGATTTTAAATATAAAAGTATTTTGTATATATTGAGTTAATAAAATAATTAATGTCAAAACTATTAAATATTAAACATATGTCTAAATTGATAATTTTATAAAATATTCCGCCATTTGGCAAAAGTTATCCATTCACACAATAATTTTGTTTCTCAATTTTCACAAATTTTATTCCGTGGTTTTTATTTTCTCCTACAATTTATTTTATTGTGACCTTGACCCATTCATTCTAACTTTTTAACCAAATCCAAGGTAATTAATTCTTGGTTAAAGCCTGTGGTAAGTAAATATTTATCACCCAAAAGGAAGGGGCCAAGCCCAAAACCACCGGAAAGTAAAATGAGTAGCACCACCACCATCACACATTTCACTCCTAGATAACGATAAGATTCATGGAATTATCTTCCACGTGGCAGTTTTATAGCGGTTCAAACCGATAAGGGTCTCAACACCTCTCCTTAGGCTTTTGTGTCCGTTACCAAGTAAATTAACCTCACACATATCCACAATCAAAATCCAACGGTGTAAATCCATTCCATGCCAATCTCATGAATCCTAAACCCTCCGATCACTCCGACCCTTGTTTCCAATGATGTTACCATTATATATAGATGACCAAAGCACTAGACAAAACCTCAGTCTCACAAAGAGTAAAGAAGAAAAAAGATGGCTTCCTCTATGCTCTCTTCCGCTACTATGGTCGCCTCTCCGGCTCAGGCCACAATGGTCGCACCTTTCACCGGACTTAAGTCCTCTGCTGCTTTCCCAGTGACCCGTAAGGCTAACAACGACATTACTTCCATCGCAAGCAACGGCGGAAGAGTTAACTGCATGCAGGTCATATATATATATTCTCTTCTTCCTTTTTCTTAATACCAAACATATTTCTTAGTTTTAATTATGAACTAAAAAAATCGAAAAAAAAAAAACAAAATTATAGGTGTGGCCTCCCATTGGAAAGAAGAAGTTTGAGACTCTCTCTTACCTTCCTGACCTTACCGACGTTGAATTGGCTAAGGAAGTTGACTACCTTCTCCGTAACAAGTGGATCCCTTGTGTTGAATTCGAATTGGAGGTAACAAAAAAAAATTAAAAATTAAAAAAAAAATAGTAGCTAGATCTTCTCTTTAGGTCATATGACAATTCTATGTTTTATGTTGTGAAAATGGCAAAACCCTAGATATATTAGGATTCTTGATTTTGTATATACATATGTTTCAAGATTGTATTTAAGTGGGATTGTATATAAATGTGGTTATTGTAGCACGGATTTGTGTACCGTGAGCACGGAAACACTCCCGGATACTACGATGGAAGATACTGGACAATGTGGAAGCTACCATTGTTCGGATGCACAGACTCAGCTCAAGTGTTGAAGGAAGTGCAAGAGTGCAAGAAGGAGTACCCTAACGCCTTCATTAGGATCATTGGATTCGACAACACCCGTCAAGTTCAGTGCATCAGTTTCATTGCCTACAAGCCACCAAGCTTCACCGGTGCTTAATTTCACAAATCATATCATCTCCTTTGCTTTGTTTCTGTAAACATCAAAACTTTATCCTCTCCCCTCTCTATCTTTGATTTTATAATTCTGCTTTTTTTTTTCTTACTTTGGTTTTAATTTCCGGATTTAACGTTTGTTTTCCGGTTTGCGAGACTTTTTATATCGGATTCTCCAATGTCTGATGAAATAAATATGTAATGTTCTATAAAGCTTTGAATTTTACTTGCATATTTAAAAAAAAAAATGGAGGACAATGCGGCTCAAAATATGAAATTTATAAGTTCAAGAACTGTATTTAATCTTTAATCGTTGTTATTGAATAAATTTAAAAAGATATTAGATTCACATTCAATTCTAGTAGAACAATATCTTGAAGCAAAAGATGACCCACTCGAAATCTAGTGATGGTTACATTCGTGGACGTTGTGCCTTCTTTAGGATAGGCTTATGGATAAGAGTCTCGAATATTCATTTTTTTTTTTAGTCTAAAGTATATCCAAGGATCTTGTGAGTCATATATTTCTAATTTGATAAGCATTTCCCAAATCAAATGACTTAGACCCAAGTTCACACAAAGATATTTGTTGAAATTATAGTTTGTAACTTTGTATCGGTCCTTTCGGAATAGGATAAGATATATGTGTCTTAAACATTCAAATGTTGTGATTCTCTAAATCATTAAAAGATATTGTAAGAACATTTCGTTTAAAGTAAAAAAATGTATTTTCTAATAAATTATAAAATATAATGGATATTTTTCAAAGAAGAGAAAATATTGTGAATCTTTTTGGCATTTAATCTCGACAGTTATACATTTTGTTTTCAAAAAGAGTTTTGGTCGCCATCGAATACATCGAAATGCGAAATAATGTACCACTTAAAGATTAAAAGATAGAAGATACCAAGTTTTGTTTTTGTTTTCATGTGATTTTTTTTTTTTTTTTGCTAAGTAAACAAACTGGGTGGGACTTGGGAGACTGGGAGTGACAAAAAAAAAAAAACAAAGTTGGTGGGTCAAAAAGGCCCATTCATAGACTGAAGTTTATCATACCAAATAGCCCACTTAAGCTATCTTTTTACTCCATCCATTTTTTCAAGCAATGAAATATTAGCCACATGTCTATCTTTTTTTTTTTTTTTTTTTCTTTGTTTCATACTATATAATTTTCTTGTGCAACTTTTTAAATTTTTAATCGTCAATTTTCCTAAATTAAAATACAATCTAATAAAAGTGCAACCGAATTAATGGGGGAAACACCAACTTTTGTCGTCTACTCTTGTCTTTTTCTGTCCTGAAACTGGACTTGTGTCTTTTTTTTTTTTTTTTGTCACACAATTGGACTTGTGTCTTGTCCAGCTAAATTCACATTGAGTACATATCTCCTCCATCTAACATCTCTTACAACTAATTGAGAAGCATTTTGTCAAAGTATAAAAAAAAAACACACAAATATAAACCGTGTACAAAAAGTAATTTAATGTTTAGTAAATGTAAAAAATAATGTTCTATAAATGTAAAAGATTAATCTACATTTACATTTGCAGAAATTTAATTTATATTTACGTTATCACTTCATATAAATATATATTAAATTATACTCCATCCGTTTCAAAATATAAAACTTTTTGATTTAAAACACGCATATTAAAAAAATATTTTTACATTTAAAAAATATTATTTAATATATCAATAAAAACAATTTAGTCAATTATAAAAAATTTAACATTTATTTGTGAAATATAACAAAACTTCTATAAAATTATGAAACGGATGTAGTATAAATTTACATTTATAGAAAACTAAAAGGAAAATAAATATATTAATATAATGTTTCACATACAGCTTTATATTAAAAATCCTAATAAGTAGCATAAACCGGAATCACCACTAAGTCAGTAAACCTCTAATCACAACACTTGCCTAATTCTTTTAGCCGATTCTTCTTAATGCACCACTAAAAGTTTGGTAAGAAACAAAAAAGAAATCGAACTAAAAGACGACAACTTTTAAAAGCGGAATGACTCAAACATATAATTGTAGACACTGAAGAAGAAAGAGTGACACAGAACTTTCTTCTCCACTTCACCTTTTTTCATTCAGTGGAGAAAAAACCTCTCCACAAATTCCTCTTTATAATTCTTTATCTTATTTTATACAATGAAGAGAGTTTGTTGAAGAAGGTAATGAAAGACCAGTTTTTGGGTAATAGTATTGGAGATTTGTTGAATCAGAGATATGGCTTTATCTTCTTGCATTTCACTGCCTTTGTCTTCATCTCTCTCGGTATCTTCTTCTTCTTCTCTAATTTCAACTATATATGTATATATGTATGTACAGTTTTTTTTAGATCTTTGTTGAAAAGTTTTGGTCTTTATGGATAACCTTAAAATTCTTTATCTTTTGACTCAATTCAACGAATTAATGGCTATTGAATTGACCCAGATTTAAATTTTCATTTAAGTCACTGTTCTTGATTGGTCTTGTTCAAATCAAATAGTTTTTTTTGTCTGAAAAGTTTATAAATTTCTTTCGTCTTTGGTGATTTCAGATGATGAAACACAACAATTCAGCTAAAAGATCAGAACTTTGTATTGATTCTTCAAAGATTAGAGTCCATAATCATTGGAGCTTCATTGGAGGTTCAAGAATCTCTGTTAACCCCAACGTTTCTTCAAATTCTTACTCTGTAGTTCACAAGAAGTTCTCAGGCGTACGAGCTTCATGTAATATGTCTTATAACTGAAAATCTTAAAGCTTGAAACTTTGTGTTTTTGATCTTATATAAGTGAGTGTTAGAATCTCTAATTTTGTTCATGTTGCAGTGTTAGCTACTTCTCAGATTGCAAGCAGTGTTTTCGCTGTTGGAACTACTGCTGTTCTTCCTTTTTATACTCTAATGGTTGTTGCTCCAAAAGCTGAAATTGTAAGTTTTATATTTTGTTGTTGCAGTTTTTACAACTTGGTCCTAAAGAAGTTGATATGAATTGAGTATATATATGTTTTCTTTTTGCAGACCAAGAAGTGTATGGAGAGTAGCATACCATATATCGTCTTAGGCGTATTATACGCTTATTTGTTATACCTTTCTTGGACACCAGAGACGCTCAAATACATGTTTTCCAGTAAATACATGTTGCCAGAGGTTTAGCTTTCTCTCAATGATCCAAAACATCGAAGTTTGATTATGTAACATCGCAGTTTTGTAAAGTGTTTCTCTCCTCTTTTCATCATATGCAGTTGTCAGGAATAGCGAAAATGTTCTCGAGTGAAATGACTCTTGCTTCTGCTTGGATTCATCTTCTTGTTGTTGATCTTTTCGCAGCAAGGTATGTTGCGGTTTTCTTCTTCTCACCGGGTTCTGAATTTACCCGAATGTGTTTCGAATAATGCGTGTTTTGGATTTGTTTTTTCTGCAGGCAAGTTTATAATGATGGGTTAGTGAATCAGATCGAGACGAGGCATTCGGTTTCGCTTTGTCTTCTCTTCTGTCCGGTTGGAATCGTCTCGCATTTCGTAACCAAAGCTTTAACTAACAACCAATGCAAGTGAACCGGGTCATCTTGATCTCTCAATTGTTCTTTTCTTAATAGCTTATAATGATTTGGAATGATGGTTTGTTTTGCTTTTGTTTTAGTTAAATTACAACAAAACTTGGGTTTGTAATTGATTAAGTTGTTGACAAAATCGGTTACACCAAACAACTTTAGAACAAGTTCTTCAATTTGTCAATGAGTTTACTTCTTGAGGGTTTTGTGGAATGATACAACGCCCAACCTCATCTACACATATACAAAGTCACTTTCACTAAGTTTATCATGTGTTTATTAACAAACTAAAAAGTAGTTGGCTTCCAATTTGATATGAAAACACTACTATGAGTTAGAGTGGAGTATATAATTTTAATGTGGTGTGGACCTTCATAGTCGCATATATTTCTAATGTGAGTGCATCTTTGGTTTCCCGGGCTTTTGGGGAGCTTATGCATTTGTCTAAGTACTAAGGGATTCATGTAGGAGTGTCCATTCCGGATTTCTGAATAGAAAATTATGGGTAAAGAACCGGAATGGATATTTCGGGTATTCAAAAGTACTATCCAAATTGCAAATGGGATTGAAAATTTGGGTTACAACTTACAAGACAGGTTCAAGAAATTTGGGTAGAAAATCTCAATATCCGAATTCTCACTCATTTTGAGTAACGGTGTAACTTTGAGATGGATATTTCAGGCAATTGAAATTATTGAAAAAACCTTTGAAAACTTTGGATTATTTTAAAAGAAAATTTTAAAAAGTATTCAAATATCTAAATGGGTAATTTGGAGGGAAAAATGGCTGATTTCAACATGGACTATCGGACTGGTGCGTTTTTATAAACTAAAGTAAAGTACCAAATTCTACTTAAACTAACTATAAATTCAAAAACCATACTTGAACTTCAATTTTCGAGCTAAAATCAACATTGACCTAAACAGAGTTAGTCAACCGTTAAATATCGCTTAGTCAGTTGACATGTGGCTGCTTAGGTGTGATATTTAACAAAACGACGTGGTTTTGATTTTTTGAGAATTTTTTTTTTTTGACAAAACATCGTCGTTTTGTGTGATTGCGTTTAAATAAGAAACTCGTCATCTTCTCTTTTCTTCACCGCATCTGTTCTTCATCAAAAGCAGGTTCGATCCTTGGAGAAGCTGATGGATTCTAATTAAGAAAATTGGAAAAGAATCGAGGCTTCATCTTTCTTTGTTAGTTTCAGTTCCACCTCCTGTAAGTTTCACTTCTTGTTAGTTTCAGTTTCAGTTCTGGTTAGTTTTAGTTCTTGTTAGTTTCAGTTCTTATTAGTTTCAATTTCAGCTCTTGTTAGTTTTAGTTCTTGTTAGTTTCAGTTCTTATTAGTTTAAGTTTCATTTGTTAGTTTTAGTTCTTTTTTTATGAATCAGTCTATGTCTCGACAATTATTAAATTTTTTGTTTCAGTTTTGTATCAAAGCGTTAGCGAATCTGTAACGGACTGGATCCGAAGGTAATCGGCAAGTTCCAATCGAAGCCCACAAGAGACTTTAGTCGTGTGTATAAAAGGGGGACACGAAAATCGAGGCAAACCCTAGAGGACTGCAGCCATCGAGACCCCACCGCTATCGCCGTCGTTGAGCCTACGTCACCACCTTCAGCCATCGTCGGTTTGAGGTAACTTCGTGGCTTAGTCTTAGATTCATAGGCTTAGTTTGTGGTCTGATTGGATCTAATCAAGGGTGTTTATGAATCATCACAGCACCAGCCCAGACCACCGAAGGTCCTTGTTGAAACAGCTCCGTCGTGTGAACCACCAAGCTCGTCGGAACTGTAAGTCGCGAGTCTCTTCCTTCATAAATCACAGGTTGTTAATTGTTAGATATTGGTTTGAAGCTTGTTCATGGGACTGGATTAATGCAGATTTAGCCACCGTTGAATCACCACCATCACCTCCAAGCATCGTCGGCAAGAGTCGCTGAGAGAGGTACGGTCGTCTTCTTCGTTTCGTGATGTTGATTGTTGGGATTCAATTAATAATTGGATTGACTTGAACCAAATTAAACCTGCTGGAATTGTGAGCTTTACATCACCAAACCAAACGTATTATTTGTTACGTAAGTGGAGTTGACGAATTGTAGTAGTGTTATTAACAGTTGACTAACTCTGTTTAGGTCAATGTTGATTTTGATTTTAGCTCGAAAATTGAAGTTCAAGTATGGTTTTTGAATTTATAGTTAGTTCAAATAGAATTTAGCACTGTACTTTAGTTCGTGTATAAAAGCGCACAAGTCCGATAGTTCATATTGAAATCGGTCATTTTCACTAATTTGGATACCTATCCCATACCAATACTGTTTTCGTACTCATAAAAATAAACTTAACACTTCCAAACGAGATTGGGACGGATCTTTTTCCCAAAATAGACAGGTCTAGATTTATGGGAGATATAGTTGCCGAAGGTACACGGCGAAGAGAGCTATGGGATGTGTTTCCAAGAGCTTTTAATGCGGAAGTGTAGTATAGAGGATCTTCCCAACCCGTAATGTTTCCACGTGTCACTTCTTCATCGGTTGAAAAACAATAAAATGTTGTATAATTGTATTTGACAATACGATAATATGTAAATAATATAATGAGGTGTCTCCTAAGCTACAATCGGCATTGATCCCATTTTATTACGGACTCAAAAGATTTGGTACAAACAGTTTTTTTACTTGGAATCGTGGTCTTGGCACAAAGTCTGTTCTAACTTGTAAACATTTGTGAGTACTATTCGATAATTACGGATATAATCATATAAAACCATATTTTTAATAAATCAATAAAAATGTGTTTGTTGTAGATAAATAATATGTCAGCACGTTGACAGTAGATCTTCGTTTGATTGCCAACTGCAAAAGACTCAAATCTTCGTATGTTGATTGCAACTTCAGTAAATCTGGGATTAATGTATTTAATGTGATACTTAATTATCGTCAAGAGTTGTTAGAAGTCATCATCACCACCGCACGTACACAAAAACTCGCATTTAATGTGAAGAATAGATGGTAAGAAGCTTAAGATGTCGCCGTTTGATGGCACATAATAATGATATGAGACAAGCGGAACAATGTTACAAAAAAAATGCAAATCTCTGATATATCAGCCCTGTTCTTTGATTGGACGCTGCGACTGCGACAGCGACGGAATAAAACGACGTGTGATGAACACCGACTACAAAGTTAAACGACAACTGGAGCAGAAGATAACAACAATAAATGAGTCGCGGATGTCATTGGAATGTGTCGCGACTGTATCACATGAGTTGCTGAAAATTACAGCGACAGCATAATCTTCATCATTCTTCATCTTCTGCGACACTTCTTCTTACACCGTGGTGTTTTTTACTCTCTGCCGAAACTAATTTACTCTATAGTTGTCGCTGTCGCAGCGTTTAGTAAAAAAACAGGGCCATCATATCAAACAACGATATTATAATCCGATATTTTAAATTAGATTAGAAAAACTAAACTAATACACATTTAAGTTAGATTTTCAAAGGGGAAAACCCCATTAAAAATTTGTAGAGTATCGTGAGATTCCACCATATAGCATATACCATTTCAATTGCCTTGACTTTTTGATAGTAGAAATATATTTTAAATTAGGATTAAAAGGTTTTTATAATCATTTTACATATATAATTCGCTTTAACAAAAAAACAAAAAACAAAAAACGGTAAAGACAGAAAAATAACAACACCTTAAACCTTTGATCCACAATGATCATCCCTATGATTGTTTATAAGTAATTAGTAAAAGTTAATAATGCTTAAGTTTAATAAGTCTACAATGTTTGGAAGAATCTGCTACTGACTCCAGCTCTGTAAATCTTCATCACATCACTTTCTCCGGTGGTTACATGAATCTCATTATTAGCCGGAACAAACAAAACATCTCCTCGGTTTACCAAAATTTGAGAAGATGAACCGGTTTGCAATTTCCCTTTTCCTTCAATAACCAAATAAACAGAAGGTCCCGGTACTGCAGGAAAAACCGTTGACTTTCCTCTAGGAAGATCACAATGATCCACTTCAAACTCATCAAATGGTGGAAGATACCTCGTAATGTATGGAGTCAAAGCAAATCCTTTCAGAATCTCCGGGTAACCCTAAACCAAATCCGGTACGATTACTCAACAAAACGAAAACGTAAACGTGTAAAGAAAGTTACCAAAACGTTAACGTGTAAAGAAAGTTACCAATTTGTAGGTAAGCATAGAGCAAAGGGTTTGAACATCGCGATGTTTAGGAGTAAGACCAGCTCTAACAACGTTGTCTGAAGCCGCCATACACTCAACACAGTCACCGGAGATGTAAGCGTGTGGCTCGTCCGCATCCAAATACAAAGCCTCACCGGGATTAAGCTTGACGTAGTTAAAGAAGAAAGCTGAGATCACTCCTACGTCACCTGGATACTGTTTCTCCAGTTCCAAAACTAACTTCTCTTTCTCCGACAGTTCACGGTGATGTGTCTCTGAGATCAGACGAATCTTCATCTGAGATATGACTTGTTTTGTCTCGTTGTTACTTGCAGACATCAACTGTGTGAAGATCAATCGGATCACGGATTTGACTCTGTCGTCTTCATCGTTTTCGTGGACGGTGAAGATTTGATCTGCAGCTTTGTTTCCTACAAGCTCTGTGATCTCTGGTACATTGGCTATAACTTCCTTCAGCTCCTGATTCAATAAAATGTACACAAACCGGTTCAATAGGCAAAATAACCGAACTAAACCAAATCTGAATCAAATTAATTCGGTTTTAAACCGGTTCAGTTTCTTTAATTCCGAATAATCAACCGGATCTTGATTAGGATCAAACCGACTATAATTTCATATGATAAATCATTAAACCGAAAAGATCTACTAAACCAAAAACTGACAAAATTTGAGGGTTGAAGAAGAAACTGAAATGAATCTGAAATGTGTTGTTACCTTAAGAGATACGAAACCACAAAGGGCTTCAAAAGGAGTAATGGCGAGAGCAATCTCAGGTTTAGGGTTAGGGTCTCTGTAGAGAAGAGGATCTTCTTTATGCAATTTCTCTGCTAAAGCCTTATTTGGATGTGCTTGAATCGATAATGCTTTCGTCACTGACAAAACCTAAAATTTTACACATTTCAAACACCAAAATACTTATCATTAGATCCAAATCTATGGTTTAACTTTTATTAATAAGAAAAACAGAGTCAAATCAAAACAGAGAAATCTGACCATAAAATAAAACTGAAAATAAATTTGAACACAAACACTAACAGTTAGATCCAAAACTATGCTATAACTTTCAAAACGCAAAAAAAAAAAAAAAAAAAAAAAAAAAAAAAAAAAAAAAAACCCAAAACAAAACAGAATAAAGTCAAATGTAACATCTTCAAAACAGAGCAGAAAAAAAAATACAGAGAAATTGACCATAAAACGGAATCTGAAAATGTATATTTTGATTTGGCAGATAATAAAATAAACAATTTGGTAATAAAAGAAACAGAGTCAAATGTAAAATCTTCAAAACAGAGCAAAAACATCACACACAGAAATTGACCCAAAAAAAAAAAACAGAATCTGAATATAATATATATGTTTTGATTTGGTAAATATATAAAACGTATTTATATAATAAGATTTATAAATATACCTTGAAGAGGAAAGGAAGATCACAACCCCACTTGTCCACGACTCTAGACCCGAGTAAATTCGGATTATCCGAAACCAAAGATTTCAACGTTACAATGCATTCAGACTCATGACCCGACCCGAATTCAACATGACTCGGTCCAGACTCATGAGTACCCATCCACAACTCAGCGTAAGGAATCACCGAGTCGACTCGTTTCCCTGAATTCGCCTCGTGGAGTCTCGCAACCAGCGAGTCCGGTCCGAGTTTGCCCCATTCATAGTTCTTCACGACGCATCTCAACCGTTGGATCTCTTCACCGCCGGTTAACTTGGCATGATCACGACCCTTCGTTTGGATTTCGTCTGCACCCATTTTGGCCTTTTGTTTTTTTATTTTTTTTTTGCTTCTCTGAAATCACAGAATACAGATAATATAAACTGATGGGCTTTTCTTGCATCTCATATTCTATATATATAATATATAATATATTCCTTGTAAGAGGGTATATATTCAATTATATAAATATGGAAAGAATCAACACTATAATAACACAAGTGCCTCTCCAAAAGATGACATATCAGATTTTTTATGAATTGTGGAGGTGACACATCAATTAATGAAAAAACTTTTTAATCCAATAAAATCATTTCAATTGTACACATCATTTGAATTAACTAACCAATCAAATTAAAACAACTAATAAAAAGCAGGCTAAATAATAATAATAATAATAATAATAATAGTAATAATGTGTTAAAATAATAATAATAATAATAATAATAATAATAATAATAATAATAATAATAATAATAATAATAATAATAATAATAATAATAATAATAATAATAATACTAATACTAATAATAATAATAATAATAATAAAAATAAAAATAATAATAATAATAATAATAATAATAATAATAATAATAATAATAATAATAACTAATAATAACTAATAATAATAATAATAATAATAACTAATAATAACTAATAATACTAATAATAATAATAATAATAATACTAATAATAATACTAATAATACTAATAATAATAATAATAATAATACTAATAGTAATAATACTAATAATAATAATAATAATAATACTAATAGTAATAATACTACTAATAATAATACTAATACTACTAATAATACTAATACTAATAATAATAATAGTAATAATACTAATACTAATAATAATAATAATAATAACAATAATACTAATAATAATAATAATAATAATAACAACAACAATAATAATAATAATAATAACAATAATAACAATAAGAATAATAATAATAATAATAACAATAATAATAATAATGATAAAACAAAAAATGAAAAAAATGAAAAAAGGAAAAAAGGGAAAGAAGCAACATGAAAAGATGGACAAACTACTTAATATGATTATTTTCACAAAAAAAAAAACGAGTTTGACAAACAAACAAAAAAACTAAAAAAATAACAAAAAAGTTAATGATGACCCAATGAATCAATCTCCCAATCTCGGAACTCGAGTGATTCCCTCTGCAACTCGAGTTCTGGATTCTGTGGCTGAAGTGGAATATTTTGTTAAGCTGATCGTTTAGGTCAATTGAGGTTAGTCCGGATGAATCTGAGGCAGTAAAAGAGATGATGAAGAATCGTAGAAAAAACGGCTGATGGGTTCTAAAGGTGGATGATGAAAGCTGCAATATAATGGTCCTGCATTATTTTGGAGAAGTGGAGAATGATAAAGAGATTGGTGGAAGCAGTGGGGGTGGTGGTAAGGGTAGTAAAAAGTTGTCAGGCGGTGATAGAGAAGAAGAGAATGTCTCTAACAGAGAGGATGAAGATTAAGAGGAAGAGGAATCACGGAAAAGTATGCTCGGGCTTAACAAAAAGAGTAATGATGATGATGAAGAAAAGCCAAGGGGTGGTGATCTTGACATGAATGATGATGACACAAAAAAAAAACCAGTTTGACAAACAAACAAAAAAAACTAAAAAAATAAAAAAAATATCAACATCAGAAATTTAAAAGCAATTATTTTATAATTAATTAATATAAATATACCAAATATAAAACACCAAATTCATGAAAATGAATAAAAAATTCTTTAAATTGATTACAATATTAAAATAAAATAAAATAAAAACAAACAAAAAGAAAAACAAACAAAAAACAAAAATTAAAAAAAATAATAATAACAAAATATCCCGCGGCGTAGCGCGGGTACAAATCTAGTATTATTAATATTGAAGCAATGGAGTAAATGACTATATGTTATGTAGTTTCTGTTTTATCTTTGTGTAGATATAAAGATACGCATTAATTAACTTATTTTGTAAATGTTTAGAAATAAAATATTGGCTCACGAGAATTCATTAAAATAAAATTATGAAAAAGTACTTACGTGTAAACAAGAAGAGAAAAGCTTTATTCTTTAAAGTATGTATATATCCGTAGAGGTGGAGGAAAAATCTGAAAATAGAGGTAAAGACCATTTTTGGAAGATATGTTGAGAACTCATTTATATAGTTTAATTTAAATAGAAATTGCGTGTTTAACTTGGAAATATATAATTTGGGAAAAGAGAAGGAATGAGGATCAATAGAAAAGTGTTTGAGATGCTCACGAGTCAAAATATCAAAATATGCTAAAAATTAATTGTTTTCAAACTTGCCATAATTGTTTCCTTGTCATAATTAATTAAATATATGTATGGAATGAATCTAATTGAAAATATGGAATTAGAACGTCTATTTCCGTTTCTTATCACATTAGCATTGTTTGCTACAAGTAATTTAATTTAATTTATGAATGAAATTAGAACATAGTTTTTCATTGCTTGCCATATCAACATTCCATAGAATTACATATATCATTTTATTTATTGATAGTACATTATATTTCACTAAAATCAAGTAATCTTTTATTGGTTGCCACTCTTTTTAATGTCAATATATTAAAGATAATATCAAGAGAATTTAATGTGTCTGACTTATATAACCTATAAATCAATTCATCATGTTCTAAAAAAATTCTAAAATTTTGGTTACTTTGGTTTCATTTTAGGTGTTGCTGGAAATTGAGAAAGGTAGTAGTCAATGGCTTCCTTGTGAAATTTCTCATGAAAAGTATCAATGATCCATTTTACATGTGACATACTTCCTCTTGTGAAATGACATAATTTAATTTTCTTACTTTATTTACAAGCCAACATTGTTACCTTTTTTTTTTTTTTTGTTATTTCTTCGTTTGATGTAGAAGAAACATTAATAGCAACCCAACTCTATGATGCCTATTTTTTTTATTTTTTTTTTTGGTTGAAAACTTGAAATGATGCCTAATTTTCTTCAAAAAAACAAAAAAGTGTGTACCACAAATTTAAATTTATCTAAAAAATAAATAAACTATAGAAAATATAATATGGATGTAGTTTAATAGTTAAATTTTGTTCTATTTAGTCAGAGGTGTGTCTGTGAAGGGGGGAAAAGGCATTTGCATTGAGCTTTCTAAATATTAAGTGAATTTTGGAATTCCAATTTTAAAAATTTATTTAGTACATTGATAATATATATATGGTGTTATTATTTTGAAGTTAAAGAAACTAGTACTTTTTGTCACTCAAAGAAAACAGTCCAATACTCCAATATTTAATATATATTCATAGATTAAAAAAATTAATATTTATTATCTGTAATTTACTATAAACTATATTAAATTTTAGTTACAACACATATTGCACCACAAAAAGTATATAAAACGTAATTATTTTTTTGTTCACTTTGTGTTTAGTATCACACATATATTAAACATGTTTTCCCGGTTTAACGTCTGCTGGTTTTGCAAATTGATATATGTAATTTTGCTGACATGGCATCTATGTGTCTACAGTGGATTGGTCAACTATGAATAGCCAAACACTCATATCCAACAATTTGTCTACAACTAAATTGAAATAATTAGACCGTATGTAACTTGTTATCCAAGGTAACCAAACTTTATGTATGAATACTTTTGGACAAAAAATAAAATAAAATAAAATATGTGTGACACCCATGGATTTGGACAAGGATTTTGTATTGTTCCAGAGGATATCCAAGGATTTGGACATTTTATGCCTCGTGTTCAATTCTACAACATGCAAGTATTAAATCGTGGACGTAAGTTTTCACAAACTTCCGTCAACAACTTGCAATTATATGCAAATCTTATTTTTTAAAAAGAAAAAAAACTTGTAATTATATGTACTACTTTTATTTCTTCGATAAATTGTGGGAGTTTTAAATCTTTACCCCATAATTTTTCTCGTCATCCAGAACTCAGAACACAAGAGATTAACTATTTTATGTTACCACTAAACCGTCATATGTACTATTTTAAATTATTGTAGCATATATTGAATTAGTTTATGTCATGGAATCATAGGTCATAAACAGAAATTAATTTATAAAAGTTGATATAATCTCACTTTAGTGACTAGTCTATAATTAAAAATTAAAGGTAAAATGAGAAATCATTTTTTAAACGTTAGTTTTGTCGAGACTTATTTTTTTAATTTTATTATTAAGTAATTGGAAAAAAATTTATATGATGAATATTAGTTTAATTGTTTTGTTTGGGGTAAAAAATTTTAGTATGATAAATGTTAATTTATTTGTTTCTTTTGAGGTTCCCGATTTTTTAGGACCGGCTCTGAGCAATGGACGGTGGAGTTAGAAGACGTTGTCAAAAGGATCATGAAACTAAGGCGGTGACGTGGAGTTCGTTAGGCTCCAAATCTGAGCTTTACGTCATCTTCTTTTCTCTAATTTTTACTTTTTTATAATGTGAGTCTTATCTCCACGACTCCAAATTGGTGTTCGGTTTGGTATTCGTCAACTTATTCGAACCGGGTTCTTGTGCCCAAATGCCAACATCTTTTATAGCATTTTGGCATATTTCCAACATATGTATTAGATAGAAGCGCATCTATACCAAAGACCAAATTCAAGATATATTCGGTCAAATTAGTTATATCTCGCAGAATTAGTCCGAATTCATACAAATTTATCTGCACTTTTTATTTATAATTTTTGAAAAAAACCTCAAAAACTTGAATAATATTCTACCCGTTTATAACAAATTGAGTTCTATTATAACTTTTTAAAACATTATAACTTTATACATGATGTGAAACATTTTTAAGCAGAAAAAAAAAAACAACAAACATGATAAGAACCGCCAAATAAATAACGCTGTAATGCCGTTAAAAAAAATATAACGCCGTAAGGACCATTTTTAGTGGTCAATTTGTTTATTGGGAGAACATTGTTTTTTTTCCATAAGAATTCTTCAAATATGGTCAAAAACCGTTTTAGCGAATAGTTTTTTTTTTCTCAAATCCATTCCGACGGAATTAGAATATGTTAACCTATTGAAAGCTGAAGTTTTAAAATTGTCAAAAAGACACGATACTTAAGGATTTAAATTAAAATGGACTTGACCAAAGTTGAAAGTTTTTTTTGTTTCATTAGATTATTTATAGTCTACAAACTTAGGAAACTTGTTAACTTTATGTCTTTATCTAATACATTTGGAAGTAGGCATGGACGCTCGGGTACCCATTCGGGTTCGGATCGGGTCTTCGAGTTTTTGGGTTTATGGTTAAAAGTATTTTTTGGGTATTTCTTATTTTCGGGGTTGGGTTCGGTTCGGGTCTATGCGGGTTCGGGTACCCGAAATATTGAGAAAACATTAAAAAAAGATTAAATTTGAATAAAGTTTGGTTAAATTTTTATAAATATAATTAAAAACTTTTTTATAATTTAGTTATTTTTGATATTTTCATTATTTTAAACTTAAAATAATTGATATAGTTAGGTTTATATATGTAATTTTAGATAATTATGTTATATCAAATCTAAATATAATTAATATTTGTATATATATAGATTATATTTTGAGTATTTCAGGTACCCATTCGGTTCTCGATTCGGTTTGAATTCGGGTTCGGTTTTTCGGGTATAGAAATTTAGATACTGTTCAAGTATCTTTAATTTTCGGTTCGGATTCGGTTCGGGTCACTTTTGCCGAGGCCTATTGGAAAAAGAGAGTACGAAATTTAATACTCCCTCCATTTTATATTAAGTTCAATACAGATTTTTTTTCAAGCATGACAAGAATACCAAAAAAGTCAACGCATTTTTTTCAAGCTTTGAAGATTTTCTAGAATGAGAAGCTTATCAAAAGTCAACGGATTTTTTTTTTCCTGAAGAAGTCAACGAATGCTCAATGCATTGAATAAAAGTTAAACAGACCAAATCAAATATTCAATGAAATTCTATTCAAACACACTCTCCAAATAAAAATAAAAAGAATACATACAAAGTTTCAAATAAAAAACCTAAACTTTAATAAATCAATTGTAAATCCCAAACACACACCAAGGGATCTAAAGAATCAAGTTTTTTGTTTTTTTTTTAATCAAACTATTGTCATTTGTCTCTCTACAAATCACTTAGAAGAATCTGAACCTTAGAATCACCAAACAGAATCATAAAAGAATAGTCTTTTATGATAAGATCACTAGGCCAAGATAGAGCGATGCACAAAGAAACACAAATGATATCATTCCCCTGAAAAATATATCAAAAAAAACAATTTCGTTTTAAGATAAAGATTTAAACTTTCATAATCTGATTATTAAGAGATGGATTATAAAATCTAACCAGATAACACCCCAGCCACAACCAGTACAACAAGGACAGATCTCTGCAAACTTCTCAGCATCACTCGAATGGACTCTTCGAGATATCAAATCATCATATATATCTAAAGTAGTATCCATTGGAGTCACTTATTAGTATTGGTCTCATAACTTTGAAGTGAAAGTAAAAATGTGAGCAAAGGAAAATACATACCGTAAACTGAGAATAAGCTATTCATCACACCTGAAAATATCGTAAATACGGGTTTTTATATTACTGAATGATGTTAACAAGACAGAGTAGAGATTGATTTATAGTAACTTTACCAATGAAAAGAATGACATAACGAAGAATTTTGACTGTAGTTGTCTCTTGTAGAACCCAAATGACAGCGAGGAAAACTATGAAACCTGAGATTTTACTACAACTGTATAAGGATTTTTGGATACTTTAAAAGAAAATGTAACAAGAGGAATTGAAAGATAACATACCTATACAAAGACCTCTAAGCGTCCACTGTCAAAATTTGAAGACCTCAAAATGTTTAATGTTGATGACTTTTAAGGAAATAAAGCTTTGTTAGATAAGAGAAATTATGACTTGTTCTTACGTTTTTGGCTATGAAGAGGACTATGAATAAAGCAAGACCAAGACCAGCAGCAGCTATTCTTGCTGTTAGCAGATTGGTAGATGCAAGAATCAAAGCCATTCCCCAAAATGATGAACCAAGATCTATAACCAATTCAACAGCAACAGAAAAAGGTAACACTTTTAGTTCTTTCATCTAAATCTATCAACAAAGAAACGTTTAAATTCGATTTGTATAAGGGAGATAGATAGATTGTGCATTACAGCCAGCAGGTAAGATTAGCCAATAAATGCCACCACGAGTTGTTGTCGAACCTCCTTCATTTGCATTCACCTCCATTCCCTCCACCTTTAGATTCAAGAAGAAGATGATGAACGAAAATGAGCGATGTTTGTTAATAGGAACACATTATACACATTATATGCCTGTGAGATTGTCCACACATTATATGCCTGTGAGATTGTCCACACATTTGATGGTGTTTATCTGCAATCTTTACATAACCCTTTCAAAGATAATCTTTTTGATAAAGGGGTGTAAAACTTCCAGGTTCATAGAGAGAAGATGGTAGATAAGTTTCATACAAGCACTACTTGCACATTTTCTCTGTCATTCGCATCAATCAATTTAGAAGAAACACAATCACAACTATAATAAGAGCTAAGAAGCTGTACACTAAACTTATTAATGAAAGACTCTCAACCGAAATCCCAAGACACTCTACACCCTAAACAATCTGCAGAGACGACTTTATAATATCGTTCACTAACGAACTCACAACAGCTATAATCTATTACATTCTGTGCTTGGCTAGTTATAGTAGACCTACTTCTAAGGCTTGAGCAGCTGCACTTGTTCAAGTAGACCATGGCTTCTTAGACTAATGACAAAAGCTAGTAGTTTACACATTAAAGATAGAATCAGGCGAGAAACTAAGGACCTCTCATCAAGATGCGAACTCTACGGCTGTTCTAAACAGAGAATGCAGAGACATCATTGCTAAAGCAAAAACCTTTCTACCTAAAGAAACCAGAATATCTTCTCTGCACTTTCAAAGCATAGTTTTGTAAATGGTAGGAGACAAATTCATGTTTGCAAACTGAATCAAGTTGACAAATTCATGTTTGCAACGATTCAGTTGACCTAAAATCAGTTTTGTACCCTTTCAAGTTCATTGAAGAGTAGTAATTGAAGTGAGAAAAGCTCCTTACATCTCCACATGTAAGCTTGCAAGCAACAGCATGACTTGCTTCGTGCAGAAACACCGTAATGAGTTTAAATGGAGTCAATAGAAATGTCCTCCATAGCTGTCAAAACCAAGAAATCTCTGTAATAAAACATCTTAACAACAAGACAACATATGATGCCAAAAAAAATTCACAAAATTTGAATGAAATTATAAGTCAATAGTTGCATAAACAGTAGAATCAGAAACCCCTTTTGACTAGATTTTACAACAACCCTTTCGGATCTTCAACTAAATCGAAGAAAATAATTAAAAGTCGGAACTTTTCTTTTGATAAAGATAAAGGTTAAAACTTTATAGTCGGAAAACTGACCAGAAGAATAACGACGGTGAAGATTCCGATGGTGATGAGGAACGCATTCTGATTCCGGTTACAGCAACCATGGAGTTCCCAGTTCGGCGTATTCATCTCCGGCTACAAAGATTGAATCTTTCTATCTTTCTTTGTTTCCCGGAATCTGAAGAGTGATTGGGAGAGAAGAAGAAAAAAAAAATTGAAAAGAGGGAAAAAAATAATGGACGAATTTGATTGGTTTCTTAGTTTTTGAGATTTTGACATTTGTTTTTAAGTTTCTAAATGTTCTTCTTCGAGGAAATTGGGAGAAAATTATTATTAGATGTTTTTTAGGGATAAAAGATTTGATTAGGTGACCCATCCAATGACCACATTGACCAGATCTTACGCGTTTTATTTTCCTATTTTCTTACACAGAGTTTGTTTTTTTCTTTACTTTTAATTTTGGTTCGATTTGAGTTGTTTTCAATTTTAAAATTGGCAAGTAGATAACTTTAAAGTATGAATTATTTTGGGGAAAAAAACAGTGTTTTTGAATAACTCGACATTTTGAATATGGAAGTATAATTAGTCTTTTGAATTAGTCTTTTGGATAACTGGACATTTTAAATAACTAGTCTTTTAGTTTAGACAACTTCACAGTTGAGACAAAAAAAAAAAAAAAAAAAAAAAGAGAAGGAAACAGCATTACTAAAATAATTTATTTTTTATTATGCTAACTTTTTTTTCGTTTTTTTTTTTGTGTGTACATATAACATATGGGTGTAAGGTAGAAAGTCATTATAATTTAATTTCTATTTTTAGTTTAGTGACAAAGTAAATTATATTTTTAGTTGAGAAATTCCCTCAAATAGTACCAAAACAAGTTTTTGTTCCACAAATAGCTCATATTTTTATTTAGTACAAAAATAGCATTTTATGAAGTTCATATTTTTTTTTTTTGGTTTGGGTTGACTATATTAGAATTTAGGGTATAGTTTTTAGGGGGTAGGAGGTACAATTTAGGGTTTAGGGCTTAGGGTTTAGGGTTTAGAAAACCCTAAACCCTAAATCCTAAACCTTAAAAATATGAGGCCCTTTAATAAAAATGCTAATTGTGTCTTAAATGAAAATATGAGCTAAAAATGTCACAAAAACTTTATTTTGTGCTATTTTTGAGAATTGCCCTTTTTAGCTTTGTCAAACTTTTTATTTTATTTTGGCAAACGCCAAGGGGTGTTATTGGTTTTGTGATTTTTAAAAACTTGTAACTTTTTAAAAGTTTAGTGTTATTCAATCTTGAATCTTGAATTACAAAGATTCTATTAAAATCATATGTTATTGGTTCAATATTTATAAATTGTTGTTAAAAGTCATGCGTTATTAGATTTGACTAAACTTTAGTGTTATTGGTTGATTGATTTTAAATTTTTTTGTTCATCTAAAACAAGTTTAATAAACTTTCAAAATCTTACATGTTAGGATGCTATTCTCGGATACTTTCGGTGAGACTCTATAAAAATTTCTTAAATTCTACAAACCTAATAATCATTACAAATATACATAAATCTCAATCCAATAACACCTCCTAAATTACGATTTCTAACATCTAATTTATGAAGACCATTACATGTTTTCGTTTATCGCCTAGAATGGTATGGTGACAACGGACAAGTTCGTGAGATCTTTTAGAAAATTCAGAACATTTGTATTTTGTAATACTAGTTAAGTAGATGTCAACAAAAGAATCTACTATCTTTTTTTTTGTGGTCACTCAAAGGTATCTACTATCTAGAATTCTAGATGTTCTTCTTCTTCTTTTTTTTTACATATGTAACTATGTAAGTGATTAAGTAATCGATATGATATAATAATTAGTTACAAAAGAGAATTACGAGCTTTGTAAAGAACCAAATCCATATGAACATTGCTTGTCACAAACTCTGGATAAAGTACCATCCACTAAAGGCCTTTATTTGTATGATAAATCAAATTCGAATTATTTATTTAGTTTACTAGTTAATTCAAAAACAGAAATGAAAGTTTTAGAAGCAGCCCAAGTTCAAGCCTATTAATATAACAAAAGAGCCCAACCCACAAATTGGGAAATCCATTGAACCTTTAATAAAACCAAATTGAGAAGAGAAGATTATGCACATATCAATTAATAAAACCTTAGGAAGACCAATAAAATATGATCAAGGAAGCAAGCATCAAGAAGAATAGAGATGAAGTACTGATTATGGATTTGCAATACAAATCAAACTGTTATATAAAGGAAAATAAAATATAAACCATCATCTTAATGTAGTGGATTTTTAGCTAAGGTAGCAGCAAAACATTGCCACTACAATCGGTAGAGTAGAAGATAAAAGGAATAGTGTAAGGTCCTTTGTTATACGAGGGATATAGCATTGGTGAGATTGGTCAAAGTACGAGTCAACATAGTCTTCACTTCATCCGAGTTGAACTGGTCTGTGCCAAATGGGTACCCCACCAACACTCCGGCCCTATGATGACGCCGAATGGCAGGAATGT
The DNA here is from genome assembly GCA_963667165.1 of Barbarea vulgaris. NCBI lineage: Eukaryota > Viridiplantae > Streptophyta > Magnoliopsida > Brassicales > Brassicaceae > Barbarea > Barbarea vulgaris. The sequence continues at coordinate 7,016,875 of OY763887.1, forward strand.
GACCTTCCGGGGATCAACATGATCGTTCTTCACCACGCTCTCATAAGCTCGAGGGTCTATAGCATGACCCATATAAGTATCTTCGACGATTCTAAGTTATTTTTTGACGAGAAACTCATCCGAAGTTCCAGGACGCTGCAGTCAAATAAAAACAAAATATAGGTTTTCAGTATTAGGGTTAGTATGAGAAATTAAATGCTGAAATGTTTCAGCTAGTACAACCGGTAATATCTCTACCGTTTTGGTTTTGCTTGAGTTACCATTTTTCTTTCTTTCGGGAGAGATCAATTTCATCATTTTTTACCATTTTGGACATAATCTTTCTGCCACTCTTCTCCGTCATGGAGATCGTACTCGAACGCTCAGTTGCCTTTATGCATATACGAGTTATCAACTTTGTTCGCTTCCCTATATTGGCTATTGAACTTGCCCTTATTAAGGAGTTTTTGGTTACTAACTATGTTTGTAACCTTTTATCTTTTATGATTAATGTTTTGTATTTCTTAATTGTACCATTCTCGGACTCTTTGGCCACGAGTTTCCGAAGAATTTAGATTGATGTAATCTTTGGTTAATTTTAATGAAGTAATTTGAGTGACAAAAAGAAGAAAGGCTGAAATGTTTACAAACCATGCTTATGTACAGTTAAACTTACATTGATGTGATACACCGATCGAAACACAGTTTTTGTCGATGTTTCTGATATAGGACTTGTTTCTTCCTGCTGTTGTTGTAAAGACTATTCTGGTATACATTTGATTTAATAAGATTATTAGATGATAAATAGTACTACTGATTAGTAATTTGGACCTTGACATTTTTTATAAGATACTTCTAAAATCTTTTTTTATTTTTGTTAAAGGATTTGATATTTCTTAAATCTTTTATAGAAAATAAGGAAGATGAACAAAGTTAAAATAGTTGAGAAAAATTAATTAATAAGTTGTCATTGATTTAACCAACCAACTATCTAATCATTAATTAACCAAAACTTTGATAGTTGATGTGTATCTTCATTTTGGATGCTCAAATGTCATAAAATGGAGAGCTTTGTGTTGGTCTTATATAAAAAAATATATACACTTTATGCAGAAAACAAAAAGTAGTTTAATTATTGAATTCGGTAATTGTCAGCAAAAACATCACCACTGCTATTTGTCGGACTGGACCATATTTATTGTTTACTAGGATCAGAAAAATCCGATAATTCCTAGGGTCCGTCATCATAACCAAACCCTAACTGAATTGGACAGCTTCTTGTTAGAATTATCGAGAGCAGCCAAAGTAGGCAATTCTTGGTTGGGTCTAATTGGGTCGGGTTGGTTTCAGGTGGGCTCGTGGGCGATCCAAACGGATAGGAAATGGTTTTGGGGGAAGAAACGTGGACCATCTCTTAACCCTTCACTTCTCTTAGTGGGATTCTTCATTTTCGGTAAGTACGTAGCCATCGGACCCATGGCCATGCTTACTTTGTCTACTGTTTTCATATAATTCACAAATATATATATAAAAAAAAACTATTTATAATCCTCTTTCACTATCTAGATAATATAAAATCTCCTTTTCCTCTTTATTTCTTCTATCACATAACTATTTCTTTACTTCAAATTTAAGAAAAAATCGATTTCAATTTAATGTAATGTAAAGCAAACTCGCATGACTCATCATCTCATTAGTTAATTAAATAAAGAGTTTGAACTTTTCTATCACAAAAGAGCCCTCTGGTTAGAATACAAAGAAGTTAATTTTTGACCATTAAAAAAGGGAACTAGGTTTGAATAATAGAGATTGTGTTACAGCTTTTGCAAGTGGGTTTATTACGAAGACTAGCTATACAAGTTTGTTATATACATTTTATAAGAAGTACAGAAAGAAGATAAATAAAAACCCAATTTGAAAGGAACGATAACGTACTTAGCGACCATGAAAAAGAAAACATAACAAAATGTTTGATATATCTATTTCATATTCAAATTTAACTTACAAAAGTTGATAACAACGCATTTGTTATTATGGTCTAACATGTTTTTAGAAAAAAGTTATATTCTTGATATGTGTTTGACATTTGTCTACTCCTATCCGTTTATTTATTTTTTATTCTTATAATATATGTAGAAATCTATTATCTAACCATTTTTAATGAGAAGAACTTACGTTTTAAATAGATGAGTAAAGACAAAACAACTAGATTAAAAATATATATGAACTAAGTAATAAGACAACAATGTACAGTTTAGGTCCTGATTCAGCATAAAAGCATGGTAGAGTAAATGTAGTTGGTAAGGTTTAAGTATGGTATGTAAAGTCATTGCATATAAATAATGCTTTCAGAAAGGCTTGAATGGCGAATTGATTAAATTAGTTGAAGTGTTTTTTGCTAGCTTCAAGTCTTCAACTAATCTTCTAGCAGTTAGAATACTTCAACAATTATTCTTATATGATTTTCTTGTACTCGGTCATAGTTACCACAATATATTAGAATTTAGGAGTGATATCATTAATTAAACATGCTTATTATTATTTATTCTTTCTTAAATTTGTTCATTATAAACATTTACAATTGTGTAGCGTGGTTGCAACTATCGAATTCATAATACATTATAGTTGACCACAACAAACTATTCACATCATTTATTTATATATATATATATGAAATAAGTTACGTACTCTTTCTTAATTTGATATAGTTCATGAAATAATCTTTAGTATCCATTCCGTTGGTTAAAGTCTATGGTCGGTGCACTTTGCATCACTGGTCTATGTTCAATGTTTTATAAAAGTGGTCAACACGAAATCTTAATGTTGATTTTCTAAACATTTCAAACATTGTGCATTATTAGCACATATGTCTTTTGACTTCTAAAAAAACTACAATACATAGTGGCTCATAGATTTGGATTTATTTTTATTGACCTACTTTCATAATATTTGAAAATATTAGATTACATATTCTGAAAAAAAAAATTGAATTTTAGAAAAATAAGATAACTGAATCTAAAAATAAAGAAACTAATTGAATAAAATCGCTTAACCTATCTTCTTCGTCGAAGATCGCCGGAGGAAGAGGAGATCGTCGGAGCACATATGTCTTTTGACTTCTAAAAAAAACTACAATACATAGTGGCTCATAGATTTGGATGTATTTTTATTGACCTACTTTCATAATATTTGGAAATATTAGATTACATATTCTGAAAAAAAATTTGAATTTCAGAAAAATTAGATAACTGAATCTAAAAATAAGGAAACTAATTGAATAAAATCGTTTAACCTATCTTCTTCGTCGAAGATCGCCGGAGGAAGAGGAGATCGTCGGAGGAAGAAGGAAGAAGAATAAATAAGGGTTCGGATGAGTGTTAATCTGGTTTTTTTATCTTTTTATGCGATTTGGTAAAGTTATTTTTTTATTCTTTTTTTTTGATTAAAATCTGATTAAATAAAAAATAAAAAATATTTTATTGTTTATTTAGAGTGAAACCTCTTTGTAAATTAGAGGTTTTGGGTCTTATAATTTAGTAAGAAATTTTTTAAGTTGAGGGTAGAATAGAATTTCATATTTCAAAAAGATTAATATACCAAACAATTAAAACAAAGGTATAGATGGACAAAGATTTCAAAAAAGTTCTTTTTATTTTATCTAATTATCCCTATTTGTAATGACTATTAGGATTACAAATGTTTTTTAAAAAATTAGAGAGTATTTAAAATATTTTAAATATTTTCACCAAAAGTTTCTGAGAATATCACCTTAACATCTAAAATTGTGAAAGTTTATAAAAATTGTTTCAGATGAACAAAAAGTTCTTCATATATTGTATGGCTATCTTGCTAGATTAGATCATCTATACAAGAGATTATCAAGACCATGTCCAAACATCATTTAGACAGAGATAAAAATCTCATAAACTTCAGGAGAATTAGCAACTTTTTGTTGAAATACTGAAACGGTCTTAACTTAAAGTTGAATTATATTCAAAAAAATTTGGTAATTTTTTACACCTTTGATATAAGATCCTAACAATGTTTGGTTATTATTTCTTCGCAAAAAAGAATAAAATTTCAGAGAAATTTCAAAAAATAAACGCTTTCTGAATTTTATCATTAAGTGGAGATCCCTAATGTTAAAAAAAAATACACTCTTAGGATCCTCGTTCGATAATAAAATTTTTGAAAAAAATTATTAAAAAAATTGCCTCCAAATTCTATAGTTTTTGGTTGTAAAGTTTTGTTTTTTTTTTCTTTCAAGGACTCATAAAATTAGAGAACTTAATGTCTTTCTATCATCTTTGCTCCAACAAACCAGGTTGAATTTTCAAAATATATACATACATATATGAATTTTTGATACCCAAAAAAAAATTATTATATACATATATAAAAAGTTATAGAAAATAGAAATTAAAAAGGTTCGAAAGTGAAGAACCAACATATATCCTTTTTTGGCCCATGCATGTGAATATGTAGCAAGAGACACGCTTCTCTGTCCCCTCTCTTCTATTACCATCTTATTCTTCTTTTTTTATCTTTTCAGAAAAAAATAATTCTTTTTCTTTTATTTATGTTCTCATTTTTAATTGGGCAATTCTCAAAAATAGCACAAAATTAAGTTTTTGTGACATTTTTAGCTCATATTTTTATTTAAGACACAATTAGCATTTTTATTAAAAGATAATCCTAATTTCATATTTTTAAGGTTTAGGATTTAGGGTTTAGAAAACCCTAAACCCTAAATTGTACCCCTACCCCATAAAAACTATACCCTAAATTCTAATATAGTCAACCCAAACAAAAAAAATTAAATTATGAATAAAATGCTATTTTTGTACTAAATAAAAATGTGAGCTATTTTTGGAACAAAAACTTGTTTTGGTGCTATTCGAGGGAATTTCTCTTTTTAATTCCATAATAAAATAAAATAAAATCCAAAATCCATTTCGTAAAATTACCTATAAAAATAATTAAATTCCAATCGTTCCGCCTTCACCTTCTTCCCCCAAATCTCTCTCCCTCGAAAATCTTAATTCTCCTCTTTTTTTTTGTAGAAATTATTCAAAATCTCTTCGTTTTCACATTCATTAAAAAAAAAAAACTTTTGATTTCATCTTCAACAAAATGGCGGTGGATCTTTTATCGGAAAATTCTAATATGAGTCCAAGAATCTCATTTTCTCGTGATTTTTGTCAATCCGATGCTATACCAATCGAGAAACGTCCTTTACGATCATCAAATTCTAAACCGTCGAGTCTCAATTCAAGCATCGATTTCGATTTCTGCATTCCCGGCGGCGTAAATTCCGGCGAAAGCTTCGATCAAGGCTCTTGGTCCGCCGATGAACTCTTCTGTAACGGCAAAATCTTACCAACGGAAATCAAGAAAAAACCCGAATCGCATAAATCGGGTCATAAAGAACCCGAACCGAAAGATGGCAAACCGGTTCAGTCTAAACCGGATTCGAGAAAACAGAAGAAATCAAACGAAGAAGACGACGACGTTATTGTAACGGAGGGGAAGACTAATACGAAGTCGTTTTGGGGGTTTAAGAGAAGTAGTAGTTTAAACTGTGGAAGTAGTTATGGACGGAGTTTATGTCCGTTACCGTTACTAAACCGGAGTAACTCAACCGGTTCAACATCGAGTAAACAGAAACAGAGCTCAAGAAAACACACAGAGCATATAAAGCTTCAACAATCTTCATCGTTGTCATCATCATCTTCTTCGTCTTCTTCGAGTAACAGTAGTTTTCAGAAACCGCCATTGAAGAAAAGCTATGGAGGTTACAGTTATGGTAGCCATGGCGGTGGTGGGATTAGAGTGAGTCCGGTTTTAAATGTTGTTCCTTCTGGGAATTTGTTTGGTTTAGGATCGATGTTTTCTGGTAATGGAAGAGACAAGAACAAGAAGAGATAAGTAAAGAAAGATTTATATATATATATATATATATATATATATATATATTTCTGGAGTTTACTGTTTTATTCTGATTTGTTCTTTGTTCTATGTTCTTCTTCTTCTTCTCTGTTTCTGTCTCTGAAACTCTGAAGATTTTCTGACAGTGTGTTTTTGTGGGTCCCTATGCCAACTTATTTGAGTATTTTTAATTTTTGTTTTTGTTTTTTAGATTCTTGTGGTGTAATTGTGATTTGTTAGTTTGTCTATTTTAATGTTTAAATCTAGATTTTTCTTTTCTTTCAAGAGGCTGATATTTTTGCCTATGGTCCTATCACCATTAAGAAATTTGGTATGTTTTGTAAATTACTTAATTTTGTATTATTAATCTAATTTTTAGAAGCTTTTTAAACTATTTTCTCCTATTGTCTTCAACATCTCCAGTTCCTCAACCATCACACAATGAGTGACGGTAACTTTTGGTGTTGATCTGTAGTGGGATGTTCATACAGCTCCATTCCTACACTTAACCTTGGAAATTTTGAAGCAAATCTTACTAAAGCCTGGAAAGTTCATAATTCAAAGTATAAGCTTTTTCGAATTTTGATATTCGGCTCTTATAATCCGATGTATAATGAATACAACAAAGCTACAGAAAAACATATCACCAATTCAATTATACTCTAAAAAAAAGTTTTTTTTTTAAATAGACTTATATCAAGCTTTTGGGTGGTCGTCATGGATATGATTGCTTTTGAAAAAAAAAATAGACATAAAACATTGTTATATAAGTAAATTAGAGCCAACAAATCTAATAATGTAAGAAAATATTAAGTTACTTTATAAAAAAAAAACTTTATTTAAAAAAGGAATCTAAAATTAAATTTTTTTTTCTTTATTAGTCTTTATTTCCAATAAGAGAGATAAATATAACATGAAAGAGTTTTGGTAACATAGATGATACACAACTATAGCAGAATATAAACAAGTTTAATCTAAATTCAATCATATTTGTTTGATATCATTGGAGAGGAAAACATAAGAATAATTATTTGTTTATAAAATATATAAAAATAAAATTGTACTGCTATAGTAAACTTTTTTTTTTTGTTATTTGAATTGGATTTTTAGCTTATTTTCAAAAGTCATTCTACTTTCTTCATTCAGATTTAGCTACAATTCTATTATGAAAAATATTTGAACCGTGGATCTATCATCTATAATCTCTTCCCCAAAGCTTTACTTAGTCTTATTGGAACAAAATATTAATTAAAATTGTGGATAAAGTAGGTGTAGATTTTAACCGGCCGCGTTGTTCCAACATTAGTCTAATATTGTACAATTAGTAGTTGAAATTGTTAAAGAAAAAAGAGAACTAGATATAACCTTGACTTAGTCTATTATTAAACTAATATTAGTAATATAATAGCGACTAATTAATGATAAACTGTATAAAACAATGACAGAGTTATCAAATACAAATAGAAAGTGCGACAAGACAAGTGACAGGTAAACAATTATCTTTGGAGCTTGTCCTATTCTGTTCCTTTTTGATTATTTCTCACATGGTGTGTATTACCATTTAATGTGAATTATCAGTAAAGTAATGGAAAGAAAAAGGAAAAAAACTAAAAATAATTGACATGAAATCTCTACTTTTCCCTCTTATCATTCCAATTAAAGTTAAGCTTAACGTCGTGCCAATTATTCCTTTATTATTTTCTACGTTTTTTTTGCTTCTGTTCTACGGTTTAAATTTGCTAATAAGGAATATTAATTTTATACTTTACCGACCTTATTAATCATAATTATTTCACACGAATCCTATCAAACATTTATAATTCGTTCATACTTTAATTAATAACTAACGAAGTGACTTATATTGAAAATTATTATTATTTTTCTGAGGACTATTATGTCTGTTTTGATTTAGATTTTATGTTTCAACACAATGATTTTTAGGTAGTTTTTAGAAACTAAATTGCTTATGAATTGACTTGGTCTTGAACACCAAATCTGATTGCGGTGAAACTGACTTTTCTAAGGCTTACATGTTTGAAATGCATAGTTCATGACTCATGAATCGAATAACCAATGATGGCACCATCTAATCTAACTGTTATTTTAATATTTCTTCTGTTTTAGAAATTTAATTGTATTTCAAAATACAGTAAAACCTCTATAAATTAATAATATTGAAACTAATATATTTTACAAAATTTTATTATTTTATCGTGTTTCTTAATTTATAGAGATGATATTTAGGTGAAATTATAAATTTTGGACCAGAAAAAATTATTAATTTAGCAAGGTATTAATATCGAGTATTAATTTATAAAGGTTTAATTGTATAAGACGTTTTCAAAATTTATATATCTTTTTTGTTTTATTAAATATTGTGTGACGAATCATAATCTACAGTTTTTTTTGTTCTAATTGGCTGAATTTTTTTTATTTATTTATTAAATAATACTTTTAAAATGTAAAAAAACTTCTGTTTTAAATCAAAATGTTTTATATTATATAAAACAGAGGCAGTATGATATTATACCCCATATATGCTTTTAGTTTTGGATGGTTTATGGGCTTTGGATGGTTTAAAGGAAATATAGGTATATATCGACAATACCCGACTTCCATGTAGACTAGTCCTTCACTTTTTGGGAGGAAATTTTTAATTTTCTTAACGTGTACATGTTATTTAAACAACACGAGTGCTAATTAGGATCGAACTGTCCCCAATAAGCCGAATTAGGTGTATTGTTTTAGTTGCAAAATGGGGTTTGCAAGTTAATCCAAATGTGGACAGCAATTTTAAATGGGCTAAATGCATGTGGACAACGGATCAACCTAATTAACAAGAGATTGTAACGAAAAAAAATTATTTTAAAATACAAGCGTGAATGATTTCAACTTTTTTTTTTAAAAAATAACTATTTTATATGTTATTAACTTATTATGTATAAACTGAAATTTGACAAGTCTTTTTTTAATTTTTTAAAGAAATTGAAAGGAAAAAAAATATCCTAAGTTTAAGAGTTTACTTATCAACCCGTAAAACTTGTAGTCATAAAACATGACATATTAAAGCTTCTACATTGGTAGAGATTCATGTGAGTTTTTCCAAATTTTTAAAATAATGTTTTTATAAAATAAAAAGAATTGATAAAAATTAACTTTCTCAATAGTGCAAGAAATCAATTTTTTATGTATTTTTAATCTATTGTTTTTTTTTTAATTAAATATTATTTTATAAAATTGGAGAGACTCACATGAATCTCTACCAATGTAGATACTCTTAGAAACTAGAGTTGGTGTTTCTAACTGTGAAGGATTTTCTTTTAAAACCCTTAAAATATCTTAATCTGCTAAATATCTTAACCTCTTTTTAGTACTCCTAAATATATATAAATGAAGGAAATTGATGCTTTCTATTTAGAAAAATAGAAGATATACAAATCAAAATGGTAGAGGATCATAAAACACAAAGCATGCAGAACTCTAGGTTATTAATTTGCATTAAAACACTCATGAACAAGCGCGCATAAGACATTGGTAAAGTTTGAGTTGCTTACCTAAAGCGACTTCCATGGAGCAGACTATGTCATGGAAGAGGATGGATTAGTCTACGTGTCATGCTGTCTCTTTTGTTTTATTTTTGGATACTGTAATTTTTATATCTAAGACGTGTATAAATATTACAAGAAACACTAAAAAAAAAATGTGTGTATATATAAAAATACATTCAAATTATTGCGTTCTGCAATTTGTAGAAATTTTTTTCCCTGTTCAAGGGTATAACATTTAGCAATAATTGAAAAAGTCGATAACTATTTAATGGTCCAGTCATATTTTCTTTATAACTTTATTAGTTGTATTGTTAACGTGATTGGAGAAAAGAGAAAATGTTTCTCACAAGTTTTTAGGAAACTTAAAGAACTCAATTTTTGAAGACATGTACTTTATTTATTCTTATTGGAACCTTTACTACATACAATGATTTAAGTAGTTCAGATTTCGAAGTCCTTGTACATTTTTTCCTAAAAATCGAAACTAATTTTTGAAGTATATACAAAGTTGGGAATTTTCTTAGCAGTTGTCCTATTATAAAAAAGATGATGTTATCATTGTGAAACTGTTATTAGATCACTTTTAAGACAAGGAAGTATGGATGACAATTATAATCCATAAGATGTCAACCGCCACATGGTTGTAGGGCACTAAAAACACTTTAAATCCTATTCTCTTCTGGTTGTCACTAATTTTACTTTCTTTTTTTTTTCTTTTTAAGAAACTTGTTTGAAAAAGAAAATGAGATAAATTATCCCTACTAACTATTTTATTTTGTGTTCCTTTCAACAAAATTCATAAATGAAAATTTATGTTAGTAAAGTTCTGTTAGTTAGGGACTAAATTAACATCTTGCATTCATATGGAATGAATATAGTAAGATCTACATAATGTAAATTTAGTATGATAAAATGCTTGAATGTTGATTAAAACGTCGGAAACAATATTTGCGTTTGTTTTAAAAATTGTATGGAAAATAAGTTCCGTTTATGTGAGTTTTCCTAACACTGACAGTGACACTAAACAAGTTTCCTTGTTAAATTTTGGTTTTATTCACTTCTAATTAAAGTTGAAAAGACTTGCGCATAATATCCTTAATTACTTTGTTTCGTTACATCAAGCCAGCAAGACAAAAAGTATTTCTTAAAATTTGAGAAATTTTCTATACTAATTAATTAGACTATTTTAAATGGATTTAATCTATTTTTCTTTCAGAAATTTTTTTGGTTAATTAAGGATAGGCTGAGATATATGCTAATATATTTCCGATTGGTGCTAGTATTGATGCACATGAAACAAGAAAAATATGGGTTAAACAATATCACAATAGGCTAATTAAGTTCGATTCATGCATTTGAATCAAAAATAAAGCTGAGCAACGAATAATATAGTTATTTTCTAGTTTAAATTTATGCATAAAAGAACCTCAATGATTCAGATGCTTGATTTATGCTCAAGAAATAATTAAAACCTCAATGATGCAAGAGACAAAGTAGATATACAGAGAGAGCCTAGTTGAGTTAAATTATCACTCAAAACATATTTATGCATGAACACAAATTCTCCACTGGAAAAATTTAGTCCAAAACCACGTGCAATGCAAACTATAAAGCAGAGATAATTTAAAATACTTGCAACACTAGTAGATAAAGCTTAATGATTCAAATTCATGCAAAAACATGACATCAGATTTTTTGAATAGCTTTAAAATGTTAGGTTGGGTGAAACTCTATATATCGAGTTGTTTCTGGCACGTACTGGAAAAAAGCATGTGGTCCAATCTTCTTCTTTTTTACGTTTGATACAATCGTTTTAAGATATTTTTCTATCCATCTTTTTTTTTTGGGTTAAATTTGTCTATCCATCTTAACATTTTTACATATTGTAGATAGTAATTCTTAAAGCTAAGACCTAAGATTGTCCATTTTCAAATTTGTATGAGGTAGAGGTTAAATTTTGTTCCTAGAGGGAGTGTTTATGTTTAAGGATGAGACTGAGATCATTTGGTATAATGCTTTTTAAGTCTTTCTATTTCGAAGGGTCGAGAGGAGATCTTGAGGGGTGTATTGAATTAAATATTTGGTGTGATTTGAGTTTTAATGAGTTTTTAGATGATTTGGTTAAATTTTGGTGAATTTAGAATTTTGTTATTAAATTCTCTGAAATCTCACCTAAAACAATGAGATTTTGGTCTTTGTATTTTTAAGTAATAAATCCCCTCAAATCTCACCTGAAACTTTTAGGGGGTATATTGGAGTGAGTATTTGGTGAGAATTGAGTTTTAATGAATTCTGAGAGGATTTGATTAAATTTTGGTGAATTAGAAATTTTGTTATTAAATTCTCTGAAATCTCAGCTAAAAGTATGGGAATTGAGTCTTTGTATTTTTAACTAAGAATTCCTCTCAAATCTCAGCTGAAACTTTTAAATGAAATCCTAATAACGTTTTCAATAACAGTGGATTTGATTGTATATTTTAAAATCATTAATCCAATAACAGTGGAATTTAAAAGATATTTTGAAATTCATGTTTCAATAACACATGATTTGCCATTAAAACTCAATTCTCACCAAATACTCACTTCAATATATCCCCTTAAATAAAATCCTAGTACTGTTTTCAATAACAGTGGATTTGATTGTATATTTTAAAATCATTAATCCAATAACACATGATTTTATAAGATATTTTGAAATCCAAGTTTCAATAACACATGATTTGTCTATTTAACTCAAATCTCTCCAAATGCCCGATTGAATACACTCCGCTTTAGTCTAGTGTATATTTCAGTTTTCACTAACCTTCCGGTAAAATATTTCGATAATCTTATTTAACTCGAATAAGATTATATCCAAAAAACCTCAAAACTCGAAAGAACCAACCCGAATTGAACTGATACACAAAGGCTCAAGTTAGATTTAGCAATGCTGCTAGTGTAATGCAATTTTCAAAAATAAATTCCTCAAAAAAGGCAACACATCGGGCTTGGAAAGTTTTAGATCATATAGCCGAAAGTTTTAGTTCACAGAGCCAAAGCCCAACATATTTTGCATGTGTAACAAAAGAAAAAAGTAGGGTAGGTCCAATGGTCCATCAGACTAAATAGCTTTATATATATACTGCAACTACTACAAAATACAAATCTACAATATAAGTTCCTATAGACACATATACTATATAGTAAACTAGTTTTTCAATCATCCACATTTTTTTTTGTCTCATACTCTCATTTATCCACAATTCAACGCCTCATGTTACGCATAAACAATTTAAAAACAATATGGTAGTTATGAAATTATATATACAATTCAAAAATGTATATTATTTTGTCATATACTACAAACAATCTCATTTTTTCTGTCTTTTGCAACAACCAAAATTTTGGTTTTCGTATTAACTAGACATGGGCATTCGGGTACCCATTTGGGTTCGGGTCTAGTCTTCGGATTTTTGAATTTTCGGGTTTAAAGTTAGAAGTACTTTTCAGGTATTACTTATTTTCCAGATCCGGTTCACTTCGGGTATTGTCGGGTTCGGATCAGGTTCATGTATTATCGGAAGAACCGAAATTATCCGAATACTAATTGGTTACTGTTCGGATATATTACTTTTTACCCGAAAGTAACTAAACTTCTTGATATCCGACCAAAGAACCAAAAGTCTGTGAACATAAACATGTACTAAAACCTATAAATGAAACCTGCAAACAATATAAAGACTTCACTTATCAAATAAACAACCAAAACAAAATTTCAAACTTCAAACTAACATAAAAATTTAAACAATACATAAGTTTTAGTCTGAATTCAAATATCAAAGGAGCAAGGAGATAAGTAAGGAGAGAACCCAAAAATTTTTACAAATCCATTTATCCAACAGTCTAGATCGCGATATACATCAAAAGTACTTCAAGTCTACTGTTTCTACTAATGGATGTATTAAGCACTTCAGGTAGTTTAAGTACTCAATCTGGTATTATCCGAACCCGAAATACTCTAGATTTTAGTACTTTTAGAATATTTTTAAACTTTGGTTCGGATTCGAGTTCGAATTTTTCAAGTCGGTTCGGATCGGATCTTCGGCTCCAATTACTTTTACGCAGGCCTAGTATTAACTAGTCGTTCTCTATATTATAATGTATCTGATTATTGAGACAATATAAAAACACATTCACAACCAATATGAACATGGAAGTATATACATATATTTTTATTCAATGAAAAAACATCAGATATACATCATATACTGTTGCGTCAAGTAAACAATGAAATCACCATAACTGTTTAACTTTAGCATGTTGTTTAATCAAACAACAGAGTTCTAGGGAAAGCACCAGGAAAATTTTATTTTCATGTTGGTCAAAGTGTTACTTTTATACAAATAGTAAAATTGGCTTTACTATTTTCTTCATTTTGACAAAACATTTTCCCTTATTTTTTGTTTCATTTAGAATCGTCTCGAGTTGGGAATTCAAACAGTTATATATGCTACTCACAATTCCAATATATAGCTAAATAAAATACTTTTTTTTAGCTAAATAAATCACTATAAGAAAATAATTTGGTACTGTGTTTGAATAGAATGGGAGTGATGTTTGAGATTCCTAACGTGTATGGGTTATTGTCCGTGACACCTCAGAATCGTCAGACACAGACAAAGACGCAACTCTGCTTTCTTTTTTTTCTGTCTTATTGCACACTTAAAATTTCAAACTTTTTACACCTATACACATACCTATTTATATATTGTCCACTAAACTGTACATATAATGAAGATCTTGAGTCTTGACTCTTAGATTAGTGCAGCTCGCAACAACGTTGGTTATGGTTCTTGATATCAGTTGAATGTTAATACAAAAGAAAAAGAAAAGAAAAATAACAGTTGAGTGAATATTGAACTTAGAGTTGCCAAATGCTAAAATATGTTTTGCAATATAATTAGAAAAATAATCATCACCTAGAAAAATATAACGTATCATATGGTAACACATTTAGACTAAACTAATGTATTAATATTTAGATGAAGAATTAGATTTGCATGGTGACATATATAAACAAACGAAAGTTAATGATGTGACCAACACTATAACTATTATTTATTTTGGTCATATAACTTATGTTTGTTTTTGAACTTACATATTAGCATGTAATTTAATTATTCGTGTATGTATTGATTCGTTAGTTTAATATGTGTGGTTATGTGCTGAACTATATTCTATCAATTGTTTTTCTTTATTTTATATTCACTCCCTGTTTCACTTTTATAGACAAATATAAGTTTAAATAACCTATTTTAGTTAGAAATTAGCTATCAAATATTAAAAATTTGCAGTCAAAATTGTATAGCATTATTTTGGTTAATGAAAAAGACAAACAAGCGACATATATGTAAATAAACGTTGCTATTAGGCCGGTAGAATATATTTCAAACGTGGTTCACCTAATAAAACATATTTATGGATTTGTGTTGCTATATTGGCAACTAGCTAGATAGATACGTCGCAAACTTAATGAACAATTTAGCAGTTATTTTATTTAGTCACTATCCTATACGGATTGCTGACTCTTGGAATCATCAGTAAAATTAGTGATAAAATTGGTGATACATTGGCAACCAATTTAAGATGTCTTTTAAACCCAAGAAAAACAAAACAAATTAAAGATGTTTTTTTTAACATTTAAATTTAATAATCATTCAGTGATAAAATGTTCTATTCGTTGCAAGTTGTTGGTAATCAACCGGAGCCTCTAGCTCTGGTGGTAAATGACCCTCAGCTAGCCCTGTCAAGCGGGTCTATTCGCGATCCGCGACCCGCCCCGCAGCGGATTCTAGTATTTTTTCGACCCGCATCAACCCGCAACCCGCCAAACAAAAAACCTTTACCCGCATCTGCCCCGCTTAAATTTGTGGGTACCCGCAGGTAACCCGCAAATAATTAAATAAAAATAAAAAATTAATTTTTAAATTTTTTTTAGTAAAATTAATATTTATTAATAATTTTTTGTATTAAAAAACATAAATTCCTAAATTAAAAAATTAAATAAAATAATAATTTGGATAAAAATATATATTTTTATAATATTTTTAATTTTTTCTACTAAAATAAATTAAATAATAATTATTAATTAATTAATTTTTTTTTTTATGAAATACGGGTACCCGCAAACCCGCTCTAGAAAATTTGATGATCCGCACCCGCCCCACTAGAAACTATTTCGATCCGCACCCGCGATCCGCAATTTAAAAAAAAAAAAAATCGACCTGCACCCGCCCCGCGGCGGGTCTAACGGGGCGGGGCCCGCGGGTTTCTGACAGGCCTATCCTCGGCTGAGGTATCCGCCATCATGAGTTCGAGCCCCGGTCACTGCGGTATTCACATACGGGCTGCATCATTCCAGGAGCCGACACGTGGAGTGCCATTTGGCCGCCCACGTGGCTAGTCTGAGCAAACCGATTTATCGAAGAGCGTTAGGATACCTGGATTATCAAAAAAGAAAAAAAAAAAAAGTTGTTGGTAATCCGTCTATGTATGAAAAACACACAATATGGTCTATTGTCTTGTCTTATCTCAAAAAAAATTTTGTTAGCTTTTGGACAATTTCCATTAGTATATATGTTTTCCGAAATCTTTTTGACAACTTCTTTTAGTAGAATGTGGTGAAATATATACCATTTTTTTTTTTGGACAAACAACATATATACATTTTCAATTTTTCATCCACAATTACTTTATGGAAAATATTTTACTCAAATTAAAAAAGTAGAAGAAAATTTAGCAAATTAAATAAGAAAAACCCTACAGAGAACACTCATTTTTAGTTTCCATCCAATTATAGTAATTTCAGCTATCTGCTTTTAAGTTATACTCTCTCCGTTTCAAATTAGTTATCGATTTAAGAGTTATTTTTCGTTTCAAATTAGTTATCGTTTTAAGTTTTCAATGTAAATATGTGGTAGTATTTTCAAATTTGTCTTTATTATTTTAATGTTTTGACCAATAAAATATAATCAAATTAAATTAATTAAAGATAAAATAGAAAATTAATTATTTTTTTAATTTACGTAAAACAACTTAAAAACGACAACTAATATGAAACAGAATGAGTAATTAATACAAAATCTTACTATACTAGTGCTATCATAATTTTCTCATTAAAACCTATCTAAAGTCCTTTTCAATATCGGTAAAAAAGAACTTGTTTTTTTTTTTTTCAGTTTGGAAACAGAAACCAATGTAAAATTGGAACTGAGAAAATGGACTACGGATGAAGCTGGATTCCTCAGAAACGAGAAACAGAAACCTCGAATCTTTCACCTTACTTGTCATCTTCGATTTTCGTTACCAATATTTACGCTTCTAATATCTCATTTAACCTAATTTGATCACACAAAATAATTCTATACAAAAATTATTATTATCAAAAAAAAAAACAAAAACAAAATTAGTCTCGTCTCTAGTCCTACTTCTCTATAACCTACTTAACCTTTTGTGCGCATGCTCTGTCTCTTCTTCTTCTTCTTCTGCCAAAAAAAAAAAAAAAAAAAAAAAGCTGTAAACAATCTCTCTCGAGCCCCTTTCACCGCCAGTGACAACAGAGAGAATCACAGTAAATAATTTTTATCTTTTTTTCATCTCTCTTTCAATCACTTCTCTTCGTCACTATCGTTTTGCTTTTGTCTCCTTTCACTTTTTCTTCTTTTATAACTCCCATTTGCGAATCTTATTACCCGTTGTTGAGTTCTCAATTCTTCAACACACACTTTAAAGCTCTCACTTCTTTTTTTTTTGATCATTTTCTTTCTTTCTTCTTGTTCTTCTTCTTCCACTGTACCATTTGTCGTTTTCTTGATTTCCAACTGTCTTCTTTCTTTCCCTATTCTCGTAACTAAGCTATCGATAATGTTTTATGTACATTCAGAGATTCTCCAATTTCACAAAAGCTGAGTGACTTTATTTTTCAGAATTTATAAAGAAAGCTTTTTTTTTTCTCTGGGTCTTTGTTTCATTCTTGATTATGTGATAAAGTATTCGACTTTAAAGACAATGTGTCTCTAAAGGAGACATTTTTTTTCTTTCTGTGTTTGTTTGATCTCTCTGTGAGCTTTGTTAGGGTTTCTTTGTTAAAGTCTTGATGACAGGAGAGTTACAAGAAACGTCGGCGCCATGTGCGGCCATAACTGAGAAACGACCAAATCGACTTGGTGGTTGTGTCGGTGTTTTCTTTCAGCTCTTTGATTGGAACCGTCGCTTTGCTAAAAAGAAACTCTTTTCTCGCAAATCACTTCTTCCTGGTTTGTCTCTAACTCACTCACTGTGTCTTAGTTTATCTATTGTTGTGTCTGAAAATGAAAAGAGTTCATCTTTGGTTTTGTGTTCAGGGAAACAAGTTTCGAAGAGGTTTGGAGGGAATGATAAAATGCTCAAATCTAAGCTTAATCTGGTGATTATTTCTACTTGTTTATGTTAAAGCTGAAATCTTTAGTTTGATTTGAGTTAGAAAGAACTAATATTGTTTGATTGAACTGAATGATTAGATTGATGATGAGAACAGAGGAAGTTTCCCAAATCGAGGTGAAGGTATGGAGCTTAAAAAGCATGAAATGAGAGCTCCTAGTTTAGTAGCACGTTTAATGGGTCTAGAATCAATGCCATCTAGTCAAAGAGACAAAGGGAAGAATAAGAAGAAACCGGTGTTTTCGTCTCAGGAGAAAGATAAATGTGATGTGTTTGATGAGGAAGAAGATAATGGTTTTGATAAGTCAAGGCCACAGAAGATGCAGAAAACAACTGGAGTTGTTGATAGACATGTTGCGGTTAAGAAGTTTGGTTCAGAAGCATTGCAGATTAAGAACGTTTTGACTCGAGTTAGGAAACATAATCAGTATAATGGTAATCATCAGCATCAGAAACTTGCTTCTCCTGTTAGAAGTCCGAGGCTTCATAGAAGAAGTTCTAGGTTGATTGATGCTGCTACTAGGATTCTTGAACCGGGAAAGCGAAATGCGAAAGGGGGGGCTATTGCGTTTCCAAGTTCTTCGGGTGTTAGAAGGTTCGATAATGTTGGGAAAGAACCAGTTGAAGTTGTTGTTTCACCCGAGTTTCAATGCGGTTATAATAGTAGTGTTGCTTCTTGTAAAGCTTGTGGTAGCTTGGTTGATGTGAATGGTTTGAATCCGGTAGCTGAAGATATTGGAAAGAATGTAGAATCGTCGCCTTTTCAACGAAGTAAAAGAAATGTGTTTTGGAGAAATCAAGAACCATCTGTGTCTGTATCTGGTAAAGACAGTACAGATCAAGTAATGAGGAACCGTGTTCGATATGACTTCAATGGGAAGCATGGAAAGGATGAAATGTTGCCGCCGAGTGTAAGAAACAGATTCGATTTTCGCAATCAGGTGTTGCAGAGAGAGGAAAGGTTTCCTACAGAAGCTCGAGCTTACGCTTTACAGAGCAAAAGAGGTTGTTCTTCACCTGCAAATGCGATGAATAGAGGCTCAACTAGTAGGAATCATCACTTAAAGGCCCCAGCTAAATTTGATAACTCTGATTTGAATCTGCAGAGAAAGTGTCACAGTAGAGTTGAGGAGTCTTGTAATAGATCAGGATTGAGCACTTCAGCAAGGAAGAGAAGGCTAGCTTGTGTAAGTGGTCACGGACGAGGAAGTAGCTTTATGAGTCCAGTGTCAAGAAGATTAGATGGTGAAGGCTCTTGTGCTTGTAGTAATGGCCCGAGTGGTAGCAATGAAACTGCATTTACTCCATTGAAACTTGGTGGTTCTCCTCAGAGAAATTATAGCCAATGCTGTAGAGAAACCAAAGAGAGAAAAGGAGTACAACGGGTTCCAAATCAGATAGGCGAAAGAAACCCAAGAACATCGTTTACGAAAAGGCCACCGCTTGATGTAAGTACTCTGGGGTTGATTCAGCAAAAGTTGAAAGAATTGGCTTCTCAAGAAGAAGATGAGACCATAGGAGGAAGTGCTGTGCCTAATAAATCAGCTTCTTTGATTCTCCATGAATTGCTATCTTCTTTAGCTTTGGAGCAGAAGCCTTATATTCGAGATATCGATATGTCTCACGCAGAAACAGCTTATCGGGTATGTTCATAATCTTGCAAAGACTTCACATTGTAGTATTTCTCATCTTTATATCTATTTATGCTTCTTGATTCTTTTGCAGAGGAAAGGCAAAACAGAGTTGTGGAGTTCTATTGGAAATGCAAACAGTGATTACACGAGCCCGGGTTCCGTACTTGATGCATCTTTCTCCAATGAGAGTTGCTTTTCGAATAGCTTCGACAATATCTCAGGTAGTACATAAGATTAATCAGATGGTAGTTAATTTCTGAAAAATCTGTCAGTTCTTGTATTTGAAAACCTGAAACAGTTGTTATGAATTGTAGTTCCAGGACAGATGAGGCTGCCTCTAGAGCCTATAGAACCTGATTGGGACATTCTTGAAGATTTCGCGACGTCATTCAAGAAATCAACAAGTGGCGGTATTTACCAGGCGATTGCGAGTCTTGTCAGCCATGTCTCTAACGTCCTGCACTGTTTAAGCAACACAGGTCTCATATTAACACAACAGAGATTCACAATTGCAAGAGAAGTCATTATCCAGACCGAGCTATTAGTTGGTACTACAACTACTACACAAGAGAACTACCTCATCAGTGCAGATCTCTTCGACGAACTCACGATTTACGCAGCTCGGTCTGATCAACTCCTTAACCTCCCTGGACTAACTGGAGGCTTCTTAGTTGATGCAATGGTAGAACACTTGGAAGAAAGAAACATTTCATGCGGATTATTAAACCCTTCGAATGCTAAAGCTGACGAGTTAATCCAAGGTGTTCTTGAAGAAGTTCCAAAGTGGGCAAGATTGGCTCGGGTTGGTATGGATGAAGTTATCAGTATTGATATGGAGAAATGGATGGATCTTGAAACTCATTTGTTTGGAGTTGGTTCAGAGATTGCTTATGAGATCCTTCGGTGTTTAGTCGGAGAGTTAACAACCGATCTTGGGAAATCCTTGCCGGTGAAAACTCATCTCTTTTAAGAGAATCAAGAAGATAATAATATGTTTTTGTCAAATAGCATTTGTGTAATTTCACTATTCCTTGTGCTATTCAACTTTATGATCATCAATGCTTGTTTATTAAGCTCTCTTATAGCTATGCAAGTTTTATCAAAATAATCTGAATCCAAAGCCGAACTGAACTGATCTGAAACCAAGTTTATAAGATAAAGTATAGATTATATTTCGACTAAAACCCGAATCCAAACCAAAATCGAAAACCGTATCAAAACAGATTAGATTTTACTTTGAATATCATTATTTATAAACCCAGAAACTGAATCAAAATGCAGATTCAACACTCCTAATACAAATCTCTGAATAACCAAACCAAAATCTGAAAAAAGGACTAATCTTTATCAATCAAAAACCCATAAAAAGACAGAAAAATTCGTAGAAGTAAAAAAAAATCAAATCTTGAGCCACAAATGTTAGATTTAGAACACATAAAAATAAGAAAAATCAATACATTTGTCTGTAACCTAAACTAGACCTCCGACCACCACCACCACCACCACCGCCGATTGATCTCCTTCCTCCTCCACCTCCTCCACCGCCGCCATTAATAGCAGAAGCAGCAGCCAAAGATATCTTCTTAAGATCTTCAACATTCGCATAACTCTTCCTCATCATACCTTTACTCTTCTTATCACCACCACTCGCTGATACACTTCCTCTCACCGATCCAGCAAAAACGCCGCCGTTTTTACTCTTCATCGGCGGTGGAGTCAATTCAGTTTTCCGAGGAAGAAGCAAATTCGAATTAACCGGTCGACGATTCTCTTTACGAATCATAGCAGAGAAATCAGGAACAGATTGAGCCAATGAAGACGACGACGACGACGACGACGTTTTACGAATAAACCCGAATCTCGTCTTCTTCTCTGGAAAAACCCTAATTTCTTCATCTCTTGTAAAACCAAATCTTACTTGTTCTTCTTTTAGAATCTTCTCGAAGTCTCGTTTCATTCGAAGTTTTGATTCTCTTAATCTCGCGTATTCTCCATATCTTGGTCCTCTCTCGAATCCGTAAACACCATTGTTAACCAAAAGCTTGAGGTTTTGTTCTGTTTCGGAGACTGAATCGATGGAGAATAAGAGACGTTCCATGCTAGGGTTTGAAATCGTATCTTCCATTACTGAATCTGTTAAAAATCTCGATTTGATTTTCGCAACTGTGTCGTCTTGTTCTTCTTCACAAAGTTGAGAGCTTTATTAAAATTGTGTAAATGGCTTTTTTTTTTGATTCGTAACGGTCAAATTGAAAACAGAGGAGGAGGCTCTTAAGTATTTTGTTGTATGGACGGTTTTACCCTTTTTCCTTCTTCAACGGTCTTATTTTATTGGGTGTGGGGCCCAAAAGATCTTTGTTCAACGGTCATTAACTCTTAATTACATTACATTACATTACATTACATTACATTACATACTTTTTAATTCTCATTCTCATTTGGTAGTAAAAAGTCAGGGCTTATCTTTTTAGTATTACGAACGATCTAAGAGAAAATAATATTTATGATACTGTCAAAGATAAAAAAATAATAATAAAAGTCATCCATATAAAAATGGGCTTATATTTCTTTATGGCCCAATGGACTTTAGCTTCTTACCTTCCACGAAAATTCAATCAATTATGGTCTTAACTGGTTCTTCTGTGGTTTCATGCATTTGAATTAGTACAAATCTTTTTTTTTTTTTAATGTGATAACGTAAGAAAATACGTCATATTTCATTAACTTAAATCATAAAGCATACAGTTTTTCATAACTAACTAACTAAAAATTAAAATAAAACTATCTAAAAGTTTAAAATACTAAATGCAAAAAAGAAAAGAAAAGTTGATACTAACTAGGTGATACCCGCGTGGACACGCGGATGCATTTTATTATATATTTTTAAATTATAATTAATATAATAATTTAAATAACATGTATATTATTTTGATTATAAGTTTTATAGTTTTTTGGTTGTATTTTAATATGTTGTTTTAAAAAAATTCAAATAACTTAAGTTTAGAAAAAATTGAAATTTTTTTTAAAAAAATATCCTAACATGTTTGTCCTGAAAATAGAAATAAACTGTAATAATTTTTTAAATGATCTCTCAACATTGCTTTGGCTCGGCCCTACCAGAGACACAACATTTTCAAATGAAGAAGCTCCTTATCCCTTAAACCTCTTCCGCTTTTAGGAAGTCATAACATGTTTGATGCTATATTTGTCTTTGAAAACTTCTCAATGCTTAAAAAATCCTAAGAACCTCAAGCATATGTTTCATAAATATTTTATATGCATGTTTGGAAAGAAAACAAAAATGGTAAGCAAAACTTTTTAAAAAAAAAATATTGTATTGTGATTGATAGTGTGTCATAATTCACAATGCCTTTAAAAAATGACACCAACCATGAAAAATAATAATTTTTTTTTCAAAACTCTAATAATCCAGTCTACGTATGCTTTCTCATTTCCATGTCCATCTTGTCGAAAAAAATATTATAATTATCGTTAATAGATGAGAACCGATAGTAGATTAGAGTATTTAGAAAAGGTACATATGTTTTTATTAACCGATAATTATAAAGCACATAAATTTAGAATGGTAGAGTATATATATTATTTAAAAATTTTTTTTTTTTACTTTAACTCTTGAAATACTTAACAAATTAAAATTTGAAAATTTTAAAATAATAAATAAATGATTAAATATGTCATGGAAAAGAGTGATAATGTATTCATCTCTTATAAAACATAAATTATTAAAAATAAAAATAAAAATCATGATGATGTGTCATGGAGAGGGGTGCTGAGGTGTCAACCTCTTGTGAGACTAACACAGTCTTTATATAATAGATAATGATTCAAAGTACACCCGAACATACATATTGAAGCCGTAAAACTATATAAAAGTTCATAATACTAAATATCAAAAAAAAAAAAGTTCATACTAATTATGATTCTTAAAAGCACACCGGAACATACATATTGAAGCGCCATGTTTGCGAGGTTCACTAGCTCCCTCAGGTTGGTTTGACCCGTTTATGGTATAGGTCGAGCGGTGGTGGATATAGTGTTCTCGGCAGATGTAGCAGGTGGATCCATCGGTTGGAGGGTAACAGAATCTATGCCATAAACACGTAAAAAGTGCGTCCAAAGACTCCAACCCTCGCTTCAACTCTGCCAATTCTCGCCTCAAAATCTCCATTATCTCCTCATAAGCAACTTCTAGAAACTTAAATGCTTGTAAATTTTATATAGGGAACACACACTGATATTAATTTGCAAATTTTTAGTTTCGTAACTTTCGTTTTAATTTATTGTAATCGCATTTGAAATGTTCTACATACTATAATTTACAATCAAAGTTCACAACCTGATAAATTGATGAGAGTAAGAACACAAAGGTGTAAAGGAAGAATTATATTAGACTCTCATGAGAATATTATTACATGATACATCGATATATATAGAGATAAGTATTAAACCTAATTTTTCAAATTAAGGTAAATTTAAATGTAAATAATATATTTAGAGATAAAAGTAAATTTCCTAAACTAGATATTGACATTTATCAATAATCTTCTAGAACCTTCTTGAACTCGGTTCGTCATCTCGGTCGATCTCGATTCGGTTTGGGTCAATCTCCTCGATTTCCCAATACCCCCGTCAAGCTCATACGTGGTAACACGTGTGAGATTGGACAAGTCTTCAAAGTATCGGCGTTATATCCGGCCGTCGGATCATCATCGACGTTTATACCCGGTCGTAGGGTCAAAGCGGCTATAACACATAGCCATAAGATCATCGACGCTTATACCCAGTCGTAGGGTCAAAGCGGCTATAACACATAGCCATAAGATCATCGACGTTTATACCCAGTCGTAGGGTCAAAGCGGCTACAACACCCAACCGTTAGGTCATCGACGTTTATACCCGGTTATAGGGTCAATTCTTTAGGTTGTTCTTGATGAAGCAACGAACCTATGTGCAATAAATAAATAAAATCACCGTCTCCACTGCATAATTGGAGTCGTTGTCAAAGTCTCATAACCATATGATAAAACATCATAACCATCTTCATCAAGAAGATCATGTAAGTATACCATCAAATTGGTAAAACTCACGGTTATAAAAACACAAAGTGAGATAACGATATCGTCTTCACCACCTTCACAAATCATCATCGCCAGTAGCAATTACGCTGACTAATAGAAAATCAACATCATCAATGTTAAGTTCGATCACTAAGAGGAAGAGGATCACGTCTCTCTTTATCTCTTTTCTTTCCTTTTTTTTTCATGATTGCAACAAAATAGAAAAAAAAAATAGAAAATCAAATAAAAAGAAGTGAAAACGAAAAGAAGAACTACGAATCAATTTTTTTTTTTTTTTTTTTTTTTAGTAGTGCGGAAGATAACGAAATCATAATCCACAGACGTTGGATCTACGACTCTGATACCATGATAAATTGATGAGAGTAAGAACACAAAGGTGTAAAGGAAGAATTATATTAGACTCTCATGAGAATATTATTACATGATACATCGATATATATAGAGATAAGTATTAAACCTAATTTTCCAAATTAAGGTAAATTTAAATGTAAATAATATATTTAGAGATAAAAGTAAATTTCCTAAACTAGATATTGACATTTATCAATAATCTTATAGAACCTTCTTGAACTCGGTTCGTCATCTCGGTCGATCTCGATTCGGTTTGGGTCAATCTCCTCGATTTCCCAATACAACCATATCACTCTCAAGCTTAGAAACCAATAATTAAAAGAAAACATGCAAAACCCTAAAATCAAAGATCCTATTTCACAATATCAACACATATGAACAAAAAGAGATATAAAACGAAATCAAACCTTCATCGATAAAAATTGAATAACAATAAAAAAAAATGGATTTTGAATCAGAAAGAAAAAGAAGCTGGCGAGAAAACCTTGGTGGAAGCAGCAGCTTATCGACGGAGGAGGATGCGGCGGGTGAAGAGGTTGCGGAGAGAAGCTAAAGAAGATGATAAAAGAAGAAGAAGAATCTTAGGTTATTTCAGGTTTTTATATATGTAAAGCTATGGTTGTTCTGAGAATGTGTTGTTGATTTATGAACTCGTTACAAGAATATTTATACATGACGTGAACCGACTTAGGCTAAACTATAATGGAAATAGGACATATCTCTAATTTCCTAATCCTTATTGGAATATATACATTAATATCTCCTAATACTCCCCCTCAAGTTGGAGAGTGTAGAACACCCAACTTGGATATTAAGAAGTCAAACTGTGGTCGACCAAGCGCCTTGGTAAGAATGTCGGCTGGTTGGTCTTTGGTACGAATGTGAACTGTAGTAATCAAGCCTTCTTTAACTGCATCACGAACACTATGACAATCTCGCTCGATGTGTTTCGTTCGTTCATGGAAAACTGGATTTGCCGCAATATGGATGGCCGCTTGACTATCACAAAATAACTTGACTGGTTTTTGAAGAGGAACACCAAGATCATCAAATAACCGAATGAGCCATTTGATTTCACGTAAGGCATAGGCCATAGCTCGATATTCGGCTTCAGCGGAAGAGTGTGAGACAGTAGTATCTTGTTTCTTGGTCTTCCAAGAGATAGGCGAACCACCAAGGAGCACAACATATGCACTTAACGAGCGACGTGTTAACGGACATGAGCTAAAATCAGAGTCACAGAAGACGGACAAAGAGACATCACAATTAGCTCGCATTAAGATACCTTGACTGGAGGAACCTTTAAGAAAGCGGACGACGCGAAGAGCAGCTTCCCAATGTGCTTCGCGCGGTTCCTTCATAAACTGAGACAATAAATGGATAGAGTAACATAGCTCAGGACGAGTCACGGAGAGATACACAAGACGTCCAACCAGGGGCGGATCCAGGAATTTTTTTTCCCTGTGTCAAATTATAACTACGAAAATAAAATTAGTTTTTAATATAAATATATTATATGATAATGATCATGTCATCATATTTGTCTACGAATGATAATTGTTCTCCAAAACTAATATACTAACATAGTAACATTAACATCGCTGAATTTCAATTCAACTCTGGTTTATCAATATCATTGTCAGGGTTTTAACATCAAAGATTACATATTTTGCTAAAATTATTGTAATGATAAAATCTAATTTTTTACATGAAGAAAGAACTTACTTGAATATGAAAAGGCACAAATTGAATCGATGAAGAAGAAAACTGAAAGGTAAGGAAGCTAAATTTTTTTTAATTAGAATTGTTTTAGGATAAAAAAAAATGTTAGGCACGTCACAATAAAAATGTAGGTTAGGTTAAAAGTTGGGCAATTATTTTCTAATTTTAAAAATAAAAAATATATGAATATGGGTCTTTTTGTTTATGGGCTTCCGTTAAAATTTGGGTTGTCAATTTAGTTAGAGAGTATTGTTAATAACTTTAATTGGGCTGAAAATAATAATAAAACGTTTAACATTTTTTAAATCTTTAAAAATTTGGGTTGGTCAGTTGACCTACCCTTCTTATAAGTCCGTCCGCCCCTGCGTCCAACTAGGCGCCTATACTTTGTGGGGTCGGAGAAAAATGGTCCCTCATCCGAAGCCAGTTTGTGGTTTTGTTCCATAGGAGTTCGAGCTGGTGTACAATCATGAAGACCAATCTCGTTAATAATATCAAGAGCGTACTTTCGCTGTGACAGAAACAAGATCCATAGTCGACTAATGACGTCATAGCCAGGGAATCAAGATCCATGGCAAATTCGTGGCTGTGTGACCTGTGTCATTTAATTTGATAAGAAACATTTATATGAAATAAAACTCTGTTGAACATTTGATTTTTAAGTATAGATATTCAGTTTAATCGCATTCTTGTTGTTTTGGTTTTTGTGATCTTCTTTGGTTTTATATGTGAAGAAGTGTGTGTGTATATCCTCAAGTTTGATTCTAAAGACTACTTGAAGAAATGGCACATGTATTCTGGTTCTTGAATATGGGATATAAGAACCCAAGTTTCTGTTTTAATATATATATATTTTTTTTTCTTTCCTCATTTATTCATATTTGATAATTTCCGAGAAAAAATAAGATTTCTGAACCAAGTGGTCTTGGTTTAATGGTTTCTATTTCAGGAGGAATTGTCTTGTCTGTGCAAGGGCATGAATCAATTTCTCTTAAGAACGGAATTTTTTACTTATTTTCACTTGGTCATCGGAATATTCACATGGTCTCATGATCCGTGAGATTAGTCGGATCTCATGATCCGTTGACCCGAAAATCAGTTAGGAAGTTAAATTCCTCGCGACCTGACTCAGAACTCATGATGTCCATTGAAACGGATCACCCGAAAAAAGAAAAAAAGAAAAAAAGATTTCTCAATAGAAGGTCTTCATGTGATTTGCTCATTTACTGTGATGGATACTTACATTATTATCTTCAGCTTCTTTGGAGATTAAATATGCACGAAATGGATCAGAATGCACTGGTTAATACTTAATTATATTGTGGTTAAGTGACTTAAGTGTGACTTGCCTTTTCATTATGCTTCTTTGACTTGTACAAATTGATCATTATCTGGAGACATGTACATAAAACAAATATTCGACAACCAAGTTACATACATTGTGGTAAAATTTAGAGTGTCTTGTAACATAACCAGATTATCTTTATAGTCTCCCACTTAAGTTAAACCTTTTGATGAAGTTAATATATTTTGTAAATACCTTTTATAAAACAGCATTTAATACTAAACTAATTGAACCAAAATTGACAGAATGATAGAGAAGAATATTCACATTGCATTTTTACAAGAAGAATTAAAAAAAAAAAAAAAAAAAAGAGTGAAAAGCAAACGCATACATAGATCACTTTTGGTAAAGTAAGAAAAAGAAATTAATCAGCAATTTCGACCGAGATTAAGAAAAAAAAAATACATAAAAAATTACTCTAAATCCATGTAGTACAAATTTTGACTGGGCCAAAATAAAAATCATTTATGGCCCAAGGCTTAAATGAAGGTTCAGCCCAATACCATTCTCTAACTTAACTCCGCTACTACTACGATCACTCTCTCCGGCGAACCTCCTCATCTCCGGCAAAGATCCACCGTGAGTCTTAACTTCTCCGGCCATCGACTCCATACCTCCGCCGTAAAGTCCCCTTCCACCATGAAAATACCCAACGGCGTTTTGTGACGACATGTGCTCACCGTAAAGCCACTTATTAGAAGCCGATGGAGAAGGAGAGATCATAATATGCGGCGGAGGATGCGGCGAAGAGAGGAGGTGAGGGATCGGAGCGAAGGCGGAGAGAAGCGGATTCGTGTGAGCGTGAAAATTATGATGACGTGGCAAGCCACGAGTGGCTAGCATCTGTGCGCGTTTAAGAAGCTGACGCTCTTTCTTGTGAGCGTTTTGGTGACCACCAAGAGCTTGAGAGTTTGCAAACTCTCTACAACAGTATTGACACTCATACTTCCTTGACTCGGATCCGGATCCGGGTCCAGGTCTTGGTTCGGGCGATGGTTGTGGATCCGACGTCGTTTCAAGTAGGTTTATACCGAAGAGCTTCAAAGATGATGATGTTTCAGTCGCCATATATATATGCGAGTTTATCTATATATGTATGTACAAAAAGAGAGATAGAGAGAAAATATTTTACAAGTCTTTTGTTTTGTAAATGGAAAAAGATGAGATTAAAGACTTAAATGAGATCAACCCTGAGTTTGCATGTGCGTATATTTATAATTAAGATTAAGATGAGATTTAAAATAATTATTGAGTCTAGGTTGGTCCACTCACTTTGTTATGGAGTGCTTATGGCATGTTTCCATATAGTTTACAATCGTTTGTATAGGTTTAATGGTTAAGTTTCCGAGTTTTATGTTTTTTTTTTTTAATTTAATAATTCTTAAAAAAATGATAAATATACATACATACATGTATAAATGATTAAATGTGTGTACCACATATGTGTGCGTGTACACATAATTGACATAAGAATATAATTTAAAAGCTCTAGGAAGGTCTACATACCTCGTAAAGCATTGATTGTATATTTTTTTTTTAGTTTAGTATAGATAAGCATATACATAATCTTATCATTTTTAAGTTTCGATCATGTCACGGGATTTTGAACCATTCAATTAAGTTGATTGGACATAAAGGAATTTTATTTTACTATCTAATTTTAAAATATTTGAAGAAAATAATTATAAGAAAACAATAATATTGAATAGATGATTGATCTGCCCCCTTAATATAATGATCTATGCATTTATATATGATTAATCAGGTTATAATTGAGGTCCCACAAAAAAATACTTTAATAGAAATAGATTAACATCAAGTTTAAAGTGTTGGCGTGATTGACGTTGAAATTAAGTATTTGTTTAGACATGGCAAGATCTTCCGAATCTTACTAACTACAACCCTGATTTGATCATTAAACCTTTTAAAATGCTATTATAACTTTATATTGATTAACCCCTTTTAAATTAAATAAAAATATCTGATTAATTAAGTAATTAACTAAAGCCTCTACTTCCTTACCCCCCTGAACTCATGCATGACCTTTGCTTTTAAGATATTTGAAAACTTTACTTGTCACCATCTTTGTCTTCTTCACACTTTGTGAGTTTGTGTTTAGTTGACAATTGAATTAAAACCTAAATCATTATTTTGTTCCTTTACACCTACAATACAATTGATTGATTTACCTGAACTACCTTATTTTTATTTTCCTTTATTTTAATATTTTTCATAGTATGTTTGTTTTCACTATATGTTAATCATAGTAACTATTAAATTTGTTTCATACAATCACCCGAAAAAGGCTATGTTTCCGGTTAGTGTGTTTTGGCACAAACCATAGAAACAGTTATGTATATAGTTAGTTTTATAACATTTTAAGCCGTTCTAAATCAAAATTTTGTTTGTTTAAGCGTTTTCGATATAAATATGAGGATAGTCAAATAATTTGTTGTCGCTGCGAATGATTAATACATATTGGTGACCTCATGTGATGCATTCTTATAAATGATGACAACCCTAGTTTATCACAAGGTATGAATCCATATCGAATTTTCTAACCTTTTATCTCTTTTCATATGTTATAAACTTATGAAACTACTTTTATGTCCATGTCAGGTTATAAGAATACGTCATCATCTTGCTACATAATCTTCCAGATTCTGTTCCTACTTGAGTGATAATTATAACTTTTATTCCAGCATCTGCTATTCTACAAGTGTTCCAGTTCCATACTTTTTCAAACAAAACATATATAGTCGTTGAGAACCTAACCAAGTTGGTGGTAAACTCACTTTTTTTGTTTTGGTCTCCTTTTAAATCCAAAAGCCTAGTTTCTTCCAGATTACATATAGTAAAGTTAGATTTTTTTCTTTCAAATTTCTATAAAAATATTAAGAATGTGTGTAAACGCACTTTAGTTAAATCATCAAAACATTTTTTTTTTTTTTTTGATAAAGAATTATCAGAACATGTTACCTTGCAATGTTTTATTTGGCTTCTTGCAGTGAATCTCTTACCTAATGATCTCCACTTTAATCAAGATTTTGTCTTAATATTTGGTTTCTTTTACTTTAATTTTTTTTTTTTTTTTATGTCACTTTCTCTAAGGGATTTTAAGTAGACAAGAAAGATGTTAACGTTCTAGACAAGCACTTCGTGACTCTCTAAATATTTCATCCATTATGTCCATTTTTTTTTGTTTGACAAGACTCTTTTTGTCTACTCTCTAAAGCATCTTAATTCGTACTACAAATATGAAATATCTTTGTAATTCTTTTTGAGGCCTGTATTCACATATTTTTGTCCAAAACTCTACTCGTACTAAGAAAATGTATAGTAAATGTAGTTGTTCTCTGATGTTCGCAGTGATCATGAACGTGTATAGATACCAAGTTATATTTAAATCACGTAAAAAATAATAATAAATCAAATTATCAAGCTATAATGATAATTAGATTACCCATCTTTGAAAAAGGCATTGTTAGAGCCTTTTAGTTTGAACTTCGAACTTATACGCCTATGGTTTCTCTCCTCTACCTTGAAACTCGTGAATTTACAATATGAAAATGCATATGTTTCTTCTGATACTAGCTTCGATTTATTACTAAAAGAAGGTTTATAGTTGATCATATTGACACCTAAAATTTGGACTAACAATATTTATGAAATTTTACTTTCTCAACGCATTTGTTGAAAATTAGAATCTAGTCTATAGGCTTGGTGAAGTGGTTAAGTGAATGGCACCACACGGTTATGTGATTAAACCGTAATAAAATCTGAAAATATAAGCAAAGGCGATATCGCACACAGATTAGGATTCAAAACAAAGTTTGAAACTCAAAAATAATACTTTCTTATTGAAAAATCAAAGCTGTAGAGAAGTGCTAGAAACTTACATAACTCTCAGAATCAAAAGCAAAAAAAAAAAAAAAGAAAAAAACAACATAAGAGAAAAGTTGTTGAGGTTAAAATTGACTCAGAAAAGAAAAGATAAATATTCTACTAGCCATTTGAAGGGTGATGATGAATGTAGTCAGAGATTCTCAATTGTTTCGAGTATTTGATGCAGCGCATAATTAGGATAATTTCCATTTATTTGTATTTTAATGATATTATTTATTTTAGTGTTTATCTGTTAGGGTTTTTAGAATATTCCAGAGCTTTCCTAGGGTTTTTATGCTTTATTATAAATAAGTCGTTTAGACCTTCTTTTGTATTCAGTTGATTGATTAATAAAATTAAAGAGCTTTTAAGTTTTTCAGAGAAGAGTATTCTCTAACCCTTGTTTTCGGTAGATCCAGGGAGATCTCAACGAATCCAGGAAGGCATTGATCTTAGGTATTCTTAGACTAAATAAGATCCTTGCATCTATCTAGCTTCCGCTACGTCAGTTGGTATCAGAGCTGCGTCTCTTTGATTTCTTAATCATTGAACGATTCTGGTTGCCATGTTGATTGGCAGTTGCTACACTTTCGAGGACGAAAGTCTTTTTGTCGAGAGAGAAGAGATCCATGAGATCTATAGAGAGATTTATGGCGATCCTATCTATGACATATATGAAGATGATGTTCTAGTTGTTGACTTCATCTTCAAAGCTGAAGCTTTTGAAGATCAGAGCCGTGCAAAATCCGGACGATTTCAGATCTATCTAGAAGGCGTGCAAAATCCGTTTCGTGCAAAATTCGTACAGAATGATAACTGTGCAAATTTCGGATCAAGTGCAGTTCGTGCAAAAATCGTGATCCAATTTTTGCATCTATCTTAGGTATTCACGATTTTTGCACGAACTGCACTTGATCCGAAATTTGCACAGTTATCATTCTGTACGAATTTTGCACGAAACGGATTTTGCACGCCTTCTAGATATCCTAGAAGCTTCCGCTACGTCAGTTGGTATCAGAGCTGCGTCTCTTTGATTTCTTAATCATTGAACGATTCTGGTTGCCATGTTGATTGGCAGTTGCTACACTTTCGAGGACGAAAGTCTTTTTGTCGAGAGAGAAGAGATCCATGAGATCTATAGAGAGATTTATGGCGATCCTATCTATGACATATATGAAGATGATGTTCTAGTTGTTGACTTCATCTTCAAAGCTGAAGCTTTTGAAGATCAGAGCCGTGCAAAATCCGGACGATTTCAGATCTATCTAGAAGGCGTGCAAAATCCGTTTCGTGCAAAATTCGTATAGAATGATAACTGTGCAAATTTCGGATCAAGTGCAGTTCGTGCAAAAATCGTGATCCATCAGAAAGAAAATATGAAGATGGATCTTCGAAGAGCTCCTATGATGAAAACCCTATTGAAGATTCGAGGGCGAATCTTTCTTGGCCGGCGAGACCTGATGCAGCGCATAATTAGGATAATTTCCATTTATTTGTATTTTAATGATATTATTTATTTTAGTGTTTATCTGTTAGGGTTTTTAGAATATTCCAGAGCTTTCCTAGGGTTTTTATGCTTTATTATAAATAAGTCGTTTAGACCTTCTTTTGTATTCAGTTGATTGATTAATAAAATTAAAGAGCTTTTAAGTTTTTCAGAGAAGAGTATTCTCTAACCCTTGTTTTCGGTAGATCCAGGGAGATCTCAACGAATCCAGGAAGGCATTGATCTTAGGTATTCTTAGACTAAATAAGATTCTTGCATCTATCTAGCTTCCGCTACGTCAGTATTCAAACTCGACAAGGAGATGATTGGTGGTGTGAACGCGTCTGAAATGAAAATTATTGTATTTAGGTGGTGTCAATGGTCGCAAAACTGGTATTGTACTCATTGAAGATCCTAATGGTTACAAATTTAAAATCTTGGAAATAGGTCCTACACAAGAACTTCTTTGCCAAGTTATGCTCCGTGTTGGTGATCTTGATAGGGTCATAAAATTCTATGCAAGGCGAGCCCTATGAAGTTATTTTGAGATGTGAGAGTTTGATCAGAATCCATTTTTATCCCTTGATCACATGTGCCCAGTGTTCAAAAAAACGGTATAGGTGACCGCCTAGGCGCTAGGCGCCTCTAAACCGCTTGGATTTTCTTTAAATCGGTCATATTAGGTGGACGGTAGGATTTTGACGGATTATACGGTAATTAAGTGGTCACTAGGCGGATTAGACGGTCACTAGGCGAGATAGACGGATTTGATATATATCCCAAAAAAAATAAATTTTCAAATGTGATTTTTTGATAAATAAAACTTAAAATCAGAAAATAGTATTGTATTTAAAATTTGAAAAACTCTTTTTTTACCGTCTTAAAATCTTTTAAAATAATAAATTAATAGAATTCTTCGTGTTTCTAAAATAAAAAAATGACGACTCCATCATTTTCAAAAGAAAAACGATTAATTTTAAATTCAGTTCAAATTTTTTTTTTGAAATTTTTTTTGAAGTTATTCTATAATATATATTATATAAATATAGTTTTATTTTAAAACCGCCTAGACCACTTAGAATCGCGCGCCTAGGAATCGACTAGGCGTTTTATACGTTAGACGAAGAATCACCGCTTTCTTGATCATTGATGTGCTTGATTTCATTACATGCTATTGGAATGAACTTATGCACACAAGACACATGCCATAGTACAAGGTAAATTTCACTGCCTCGTGGATCTAATTCATACCCATGTGACCGTAAAATTCATTTTCTATACGTTTTTACCTACAAAACATGCTACTATTGTTTGTTTGGTCGGTTGGGAATTTTCTTTTCTTTTCTTTATAAACTCACTTACCACAAGCGGTTAATTTCAGTACATTATAGTCATGATGGGATATAGTCCAAAAAAGATAAATGTCTCGTCGTAGAGCTAACATATAATAAGTATATAACTATGGTGTCCTTAAATATGATTAAAAAAAAAAT